>CM041781.1:182632409-183124159 GCA_023374045.1 Limonium bicolor
TCTTCCTTCGCGGCGCCGCACTCGAACTGCTCTTCATTAATTGCAGACGGCGCCTACCTTAATTCACTCAAGCGTGACGCCGCCTCTGCAATCAATTGCTGCTGCCCGATCATGAATGAAATCTCTGACTGCGATTTTCACGGATCTGCTTACCAACTCCACCGCCATCTTGATTCTCCCTGATTTCTCTGTTGTCTGCTTCTCAATTCCTCAGCTTATAAAAACCCACGTCCTTCTTCAGTATTTATCATCCCTTCTTCAAAATCCAAAGCTCACCACGTACGTTCTCCATTACCATACGACCACATCCATTTCTCTTCTCCCCGTTTTCTCCATTTTTATTTGTTTTTCCACCACACCACATCACTGCCATTAATTAGTATTATTATTACGGACGACGTGGATACGGAGGCGGAGCTAGGATTCAGAGTCAACTTGCTAGCTGGAGTTTTCTCTACCCTTTCTCTTATTTTGTTAAAATGTTGTTATATATAGTTATGTTTAATTAATAAACTTAAGCCCTCCCAGGTTTGGGATGCGAGCCTATTTTATATAATTATGTTATGTTAAGCTTTCCACTATGATTTTATCTAAAGTAATAGTTTAACTCTTGTCCTTCATGTGCTTTAATTCTCTAGCTAGCTAATTATTAAAGCAATATTTGTAGTTTTCTAATCAACATGCGAGAGCTGAGATAGATAACAAGACGTGTGAAGATAAACCTGATTAACAGCTAGAAGCCTGATCCGGCCTATAGGTTAATTAGTCTCAAATAGAAGCTGTTCTTTATGTGATTGGTTGTGTCCGGATTAGAGCATTAGTCTGCTGCTAGTTCTAGCAACTGGTTAGGGTTCGTTAGATTTAGTCGTCAACGAATTATTTATAATTTCTGAGTTTATTACTTAAGTGGTAAAGTTTATATTAATATAATTGATAAAATAGGTAAGCAGAATAACCAGGGATGTTTTCATAAAAGACAAAATCAGTTTAGACCTTTCCCTGAAATATGCCAGTAGTACCTAATGCCACACTTGATTTTTTTATTGTTCTCTAATTATGATAGTAAGCTTCTCTAAAGGCCAATACATGTTGAATTTTCGGGCTAAAATTTTTTGTGGAAGTTTTTGAGATCAAGCCTTATGACAACCTCAAGAATGGTTCTGCTTGACGTTGTTTGTATGTATCAATTTCTTTCTTCAAAATTAAATCTATTTTTACTGAAATCTGGTGGATAAGCTGATTGTGGAAATTGAACTACCTTAGCTCGGTAATCATGGGACTAAGTGAAAGTTTGGTATGGAAAGGATAAGGCAAGGTACTCCTCTGATCATAAAGTTTTCTGAACCAAACAGGCCTCTTCATTCGGTTATTAAGTCCTTGGGGTGCCTCATCACCCATCTACCTAAGGTCTTGTGATCTGGGATAGAAGGCCCAAAGCCGCTACATGGGTGAAGAGAAAAGTCTGGGGGATGAAACAAATTGTGCGAACAAGAAAAAAAAATGAACATGCAAAACTCTTAATGCTGAATGATTGTCGCAATTTTTCATATTTTGATCATGAGTGCGTGGTGTTGAAAGGTATTGCGGAATAAGGCATTACTTCACACCCCTTGTCATCCAAAGGTTAGAGAAAAGAAATTGGTGGAAGGTTCCGAGCTAATCTATATTCAATCTTTGCAATCTAACTTATCCATGCTCTTATTAAAAAAATTTCTGTTTCACTGTTTACAAAAACCTACATCTAAGAGCAGGATTATTCTTTTGATTGCCATTTAGCTTGATTTCCTTCCACGATTGTTGAATCCCGGAGTTTGATACTGTGACCTTAGAGAAAGTTTGTTCTTTATTTGCTTGAGGACAAGCAAAAGATAAGTGTGAGGAAGTTTGATAAGTGCGAAATATATAGACTTTTAAGGGTTTAACTACCTTATAATTTGCAGTATTTTAAGTAATATTTCTCACTTATCTTACGATTTTCCTAGATTTATGTTTTGATATGAATTGATATATTTTATGTGTTAAATGTAGGAAAATCTATATAAATGGATAGAATCTCATGAGCTTTCCAACGCAACAAACGGCGAGTAAAACGGACTTATAACGAAGAATCTGGAGCCGGTTGAAGATTGCAGAAAATAGAAAGCGACATCACCTGCGTCCGCGTATGGCCCGGGCGGACGGCAAGGCGGACGACACTGATGTAGCCGGGCGGACGTCTGCGCGGACAGAAGAAGACGTGGGCGGACAAGCAAACATCAGGCGCGTCCGCATGAAAGAGACGCGGACACTTGCGCGGACAAGGCACGTCCGCTTGAAGTCTGGGCGGACACTGGCGCGGACACGAGCGCGGACGTGTCTAAAAAATGCGCCGGATCTAGATTTCGACAGATTTCGATGCGAACCGTTGTCTTCTCCTTCTTCCTTCGCGGCGCCGCACTCGAACTGCTCTTCATTAATTGCAGACGGCGCCTACCTTAATTCACTCAAGCGTGACGCCGCCTCTGCAATCAATTGCTGCTGCCCGATCATGAATGAAATCTCTGACTGCGATTTTCACGGATCTGCTTACCAACTCCACCGCCATCTTGATTCTCCCTGATTTCTCCGTTGTCTGCTTCTCATTTCCTCAGCTTATAAAAACCCACGTCCTTCTTCAGTATTTATCATCCCTTCTTCAAATCCAAAGCTCACCACGTACGCTCTCCATTACCATACGACCACATCCATTTCTCTTCTCCCCGTTTTCTCCATTTTTTTTGTTTTTCCACCACACCACATCACTGCCATTAATTAGTATTATTATTACGGACGACGTGGATACGGAGGCGGAGCTAGGATTCAGAGTCAACTTGCTAGCTGGAGTTTTCTCTACCCCGTTCTCTTATTTTGTTAAAATGTTGTTATATATAGTTATGTTTAATTAATAAATTAAGCCCTCCCAGGTTTGGGATGCGAGCCTATTTTATATAATTATGTTATGTTAAGCTTTCCACTATGATTTTATCTAAAGTAATAGTTTAACTCTTGTCCTTCATGTGCTTTAATTCTCTAGCTAATTATTAAACCAATATTTGTAGTTTTCTAATCAACATGCGAGAGCTGAGATAGATAACAAGACGTGGGAAGATAAACCTGATTAACAGCTAGAAGCCTGATCCGGCCTATAGGTTAATTAGTCTCAAATAGAAGCTGTTCTTTATGCGATTGGTTGTGTCCGGATTAGAGCATTAGTCTGCTGCTAGTTCTAGCAACTGGTTAGGGTTCGTTAGATTTAGTCGTCAACGAATTATTTATTGTTTCTGAGTTTATTACTTAAGTGGTAAAGTTTATATTAATATAATTGATAAGATAGGTGAGCAGAACTAACCCGGGATGTTTTCTTAAAAGACAAAAATATTGTTTTCATTATTGTTTTGTTAAGGTTAGGTTTTCGATTATTTCTTCTCCTTAAAAAAACGATAAAATCTATTTACTAGAAGTCTCAGTAAATTTAATCCGCTATCAGTTATCCACAGCGAGGTCCCCAAGAGTACGACAACCCCACGAATCCACTATCCCGCAAAACGATTAGGTACACTGCCTATGTGGTAGAAGTAGTCACATATTTCTCCAACACGGATACATACTTACATACAGTGGGTGATACAATGTCGTTAGTCACCCACGTGACTAACAAGGCTACTTCTTCTACATACAGCATCGGTCTGATGGACCAGAATCCCGAGTTCTACACATCTATAATACATACTCCGTTCATCAATCAAATACAACAATGCTCCATTCAATACTTACTCCTCCATAATCCATTCAATACAATATACTTAACCGAGTCTACTAGGATCCTTATACAATTATAATATCTCTTCCAAGTTCATACATACTCACTAGGAGTCTACATTTACCCATTCCTCACAACTACTTACTTTCTAAGTACAAGGGTGTGCCGCCGGTCTCTTACCTTGACCACATCCGCTCCGGGTACCTGCACACTAAAAACGTTCCCCTGATAACCGCATACCCCGCGTACTAGTGAGGGTACGCCGACCACTTGGTCGAATACATGCAGTTCATTTTCATTCAAACATACATGCATACATGCTCTTATACACAATACAATAATACTTACGCAAGCATACATACATACACTTCAATACATACAAGGAATACGATATAACCATCCAATGCATACTTACCTTCTTCCTAATACACATACTCATTACCTACACAAAGTACAGTTCTTGTTAGCTCCATTGGTCAACCCGGGTTAATCGGGTGGAGTTTACTCTTTTACTCGTTACTCCATACATACGCATACATACTCATACTCATACTCATACATACTTACTTACTCTTACTCTTACTCATGTTAAGTCATCGGGACCTCCGGCCCGGGGACTACTCCGTCCCACCACCGGGATTTACTTGACTCACCAATCCGAGATGCTACCCATTTAAGGTGTTTGGGCCGCGGACCAGCTTAAGAGCCAGGAATTGCAGCCAACCTCTTGTGACTCCGCATCCTCACGCGTGGCCGAAGCTATATCGGACTTCTACTCATTCCAATTTACTCACTTAAGTTAGGAGTAAGGTAGTTAGGAATTAGTAGAAGTCAACATCCAACCACATACACAAATACATTATTCATATACACATCCATACAAATACAATACAATATATACAAGTACACTACAAGGTACAATTACACATCATCATCATTCATATATTCCATGAATTATACAATCTATTGTTCAAGACAAATATCGAGAACAATGTAAACAAGCACAAGTAAGTGCAATATAATCCGATTCATGCATTTATCTTATTAGGTGGTCAAATAAGCACACAAATCGGGGTAACCAGATTAGGATACAGGGCATGAAGAAATCATACCTTTCACCGTTGTACTTGTATCCCAACGTTCCTCCGGTATTCACAATTCAAATCCAACGATTTACATACAATCGAACAATTAATCTAACTATCATTAATTTAATTCGTTTATCCTTACGCTTCTCAACTCTTACTTTCTAAGTCTTTACATTCCTATACTTACATTTTATTTACTTACTTTTAATTACTTAACAATGGTTTACTTACATATATATGTACATATGTATAGGTGGTATACATATATATACATATATATATATACTTATCATAATCTTATAGTTTTTTTTTATAAGTTTTGACTCGACCGACCTTACCCAGGGTCGGTCCCAAGGTCGGTCGAAGTCAGTAGGGTAATACGCTGGAAAATTACAGGGCCGACCGACCTTGCAAGTCCGGTCCCAAGGTCGGTCCATTCCAGTAAGTTACCTGAGGAAATTTTTAGCCCGACCGACCTTGCAAGTCCGGTCGCAAGGTCGGTCCTTTCCAGTAGCTTACAAGACGGGAAATTTTTGAGTCGACCGACCTTGCAAGTCCGGTCGCAAGGTCGGTCCATTCCAGTATGTTAAAGATGGGAGAATTTTCTGGTCCGACCGAACTTGCAAGTCTGGTCGCAAGTTCGGTCCATTCTAGAAGCTTTCCCGTCTTTGTAAATCTGGGCTCGACCGACCCTGCAAGTTCGGTCCCAAGGCCGGTCCAGTCCAGTAATTGCATTTTTATTTCTGTTTTCAGTTCTAAACTTTACCCATTGCTTCCCCAATCTTCCTACATGTAATCCCACATGTTTTAGCACCATTTAGGCTTCCTAAAATGCCTTAACTCATCCCCCAATCCCATTTCTTAATCCATCAATCAACTTACACAATTACCTAACTTCTTTTCCAACACTTGTAACAGTTTTGTTTTACTCATGCTACAGATTTTTAAACTCAACATTACCATTCCTTGCATTCCAAGTACATTACCTTACCATGCCAATTCATTTCCAAGAAATTGCGCCATCTATACCCAAGTCCAACATTCATTTTACCATGTCTTATACTCTAGTACTTCCTAGTTTCTCCAACGCAAATCCAACACCTCTTGCTACAGATTTTATACCCTATTATTCCCATATTTCAGACACCATTCCATGGTCATTAAACATCTCTACTACCTCCAATACACACCTTGGTTTTTCCCATTCACCAAGTCATCCATACATGTACATATTCCTACCAAAATTTGGCCATAGTTCATCTACTTTTCTTACTTGGCCACACATACCAATTCTCACCAAATTCATTCCTAAACTAGCCACACCCATACAAGGGTCCTTCCAGCAATTAAGCAAATATAAATCTATCCCAATACACTAATACTCCATCAAACATCAATACTAATACTCATACACAACCATTTGGCTCCAAGGCCTACAATTCACATACTATTGCACAATTACTCAAACTTCCACAATTACATTACTAATACATTATTTGGGTTCTTTAGATTGGTTTACCCATTCCCATTACTCTAATGCACTAAAATTTAACATTAGTAAAGAGCTCTTACCTTGAGCTTATAATTCCTTCTTTCTTTCTCATTTCTCTCCTCTTTCTTCCTTTCTTGCCCAAATCGGCCATGTGGGGAATGGAGTTGCAAAACTCCATTCCCATCACCCAATGAACACAAAACACTACAATTAATATACTAACCATTAAATTAATGCCAATTCATTGAAGTGTTTGAAATGAAATTTCTAGGGTTTACCTTTGGAGAGTTTTAGAAGGGGTTTTAGCCCTTGGTTCAAGAAGGTGAATCCACTACCATTGCAAGGTTGATATTATGCTCCAAAGAGAGAGAAAAATAGAGCATTACAAATGGAGCAAAAATCGGTTATGAAGGAAGGTGAAGAAAACATGAGTTTTTCATGTAGATTTTTACCTTGTTGGAAAGAGGAGACTCCAAGCTCCATAAGGGTGTGCTTTTCTCCTCAAATGGGGAAAACCCATGGAGATGAAATTCATATTTTTCGAATTTTGAAAAGAGGGAATGATAGAGGATGATGAGGGGAGTTCAAATATGTAATTTGTTTTCAATTTGGAGCTTACATGAGGATGGAGCATGAGGTAGAAGGTGGAGTTGCCATGTTAGCTTCTTGAAGCTCTACAAAATCGCCCAACCAGAGGGAGAGAGGAGGGAGAAATCGGTGGAGGGAAGAGGGTAGGAGAGAGATGAGAGGAAATGAGGGAATAAGAGGTGAGAGAGTGTGGGGGTTGCTTTTTACTTTATTACTTTTGTTCTTTTTGGTTCTCTTTATTTGTTAACTAGTTACATGTGTGTGTGAGGGGTTATTTGACTATTAAAAATCGGTCCCCCTACAGTTATACTAGTTGGAGCGTTTTTCGTCTTTTTCAGAAAACGCTTGTTATTTTACCCCCGTTTTGGTACTGTTCACTAACCGGGCCCGTTTTCCGGAATTTCTTGTTTAGTTATTTTTTTATTGGTTATTAAGCTTCCATAAATGCTTAATAATTATTATTTAATGATTTATAATTTTTACGGGTCCGTTTGACCACTTAAAGTCACGTTTTCGGGTTTTCTCGAAAAACGTGCTCTAAAGCTCTATTAGCGTTATAATTCATTATTTGGATCCGTTTTCTTCGGGAGTTGTTCCCATATATTACTTAGGTCTTATTAAACCTTTGGAATCCATATAATACGCTAACCGAGGTCTCATACCTCCTGTGGTTATTTAACGCTTATTTAGCGTTTTTTGCCTTTTAAGCGTTTCTTTATTTCTTTTGGGTTTATTTTTCCTTACCGATATTAATTAGGTACCATTAAGCCCTTAAATTTGTATTTGATTAATTTTAATCCCTACATTTAAGTTCGGGGTATTTCAGACCTCATCTGGACCTGAGTAAAAATGCAAAAGGCCCGGGAGAGTCAACACACCTCCCTTAAGGCCCGAAAAGCCCCGGAAACACCCGGAAATACTTTATAAGATGAAATAAATCATTACACTTCATTCCAAAGGCACCATAACACTTTATTAAACATATAAGATGAAGTCCTCATGCCAAATTCTCAATTTAACGCAAAGTTCTCGGAGGAACCCGTTGGGGGCCCTATAAACCCCTCGGAATGCCCCAAAGAGGTGCCGTGGCACGACCTCATATATAATTCATTCTTAGAGTTCCTACCATCATTATTCATCATTATAAAGAGAATGCTCGAGCTACATTTTCAAAAATACATGAAGTGCTATGGGGAAATTCTTAACGCTCCTATTTTGGCCCGGGAGTGTCCCGATAGCCCGGAAATTGTGTCATGAGTTGATATAACCCCATATAACTCATTGTAACACCTTAATATATCATTATTGAACATAAAAAATGTTTATAAACACTTGAAACTCGTTGGAACAACTTATTTTCCAAAATATCCTTAAAGCACAAAAACGCACCTTCGGGTGCCATAAAACGCATCCTACGCTATTACCTTGAAGTTTTTGAGGAGCCACGAGTTGGGAATCTTAAATGGTGATGAATTTACCATCTTAATCAATCAAAGCCAGTGCTAAACTCATAGCACAAATAGGGCCAAAAATTTGGTCAAGAAGTACTATAAATTCAACATTTACCTTAGTAACTTTCATCTTTTACCTTGGTATAAATGTACCAAATAAATGTTGTGACTTATAACATGTTACAATATGATCTTAATGTAATATAATGTGACAAATACCAAGTTGAAAATCAGTTCCACATGGTTTCTAATGTGGCCGAATTTCGGAGACAATAAACAAAGAGTTTGCTTTTGTAAAGTCATGGAATATAATGACTCATCCTCCCACATGCCATGTGACATTATAACAAGATAATCTCAGTCTAGGCTGGTCTCTCATTGCCGAAAATCAGTAGGAAAATAACAAGGAGATTAGCTTTTGTAAAGTCATGGAACTTAAATACATAAAGTTAAAACTAGATCTACTTTAGTCACATGTTGGTATTAGCCTAATATATGTCAATGAATCAGCTTATTTCCCAGCCATGGGTGCCGAAAATGATCAAGGGAAAACGAGTTTGATTGCTGTATACAAATCAAAGTAAGACACCTACCTAATTAAGCTTGGTCCCTTGTCTACAATAAACAAAATCAAGTGACTACCTAGAGCACCATTGCCATGAGCATACAAGGAAAACAATATAAGATTATAATTGATAATTCAGTCTAGAAAATTCAAAAGAAACAAGCAACCTACCTTGCCTTGCCACCTTGCTTCAAGTGGTACACAAAGTCATTCTTTCCCTCTTGTCATGGCCGAAAGTAGTAGCTAATTGAAGGACTTTCGGAGACAAGAATCAAAGCTAATCAATTAAGCAATAAGCTTACCTAACTTGCCCAACCAAGTTGATTAATAAACAAAGCCAAATCAGATTTTCAATTCCCTTCCTTGCCTTTCTCTTAATTCCATACGTAACCTAGCCATTCTCTTTGCTCTCTCTTGGCCGAAATTGGTAAGGCTCTCTCTTCTCTTTCTCTCTTCCATAGTCATCTTCTTCTTGTGAGCTTCAAGCTCCATTAATGGAGATTTAACCTTAAACTCCAATTTTGTGTCAAATTCCTAGCAACTTCCATCAAGTCTTGAAGCAAGAATCATCCTAGCAACCTTGCAAGAATTCGCCAACCATTTGTACTCCAAGGAGTAGTCTTGATTCAACATCAATCCAAGGAGTAATCAAGGTTAATCTAAGGTATTTTCATGTTTGAAAATCCTAGTAAATACCTAAGCTCATGTCCGAAAATTCTAGCTTCTAAATCAATGTTCTCTTCATCATTTCATGAAGGAAACTTGGATCTCCAATCATCCTAAGGTGTGCCGAAAATTCCTTGACAAACTACTTAAGGTAAACTCTAATAAACTACTCCAAATCTTACTTAGAAATCCTTGTTAGAAGTTGATAAGTGTGAAACATACAGGCTTTTTAGGGTTTAAATACCTTATAATTTGTAACAATTCAGGCAATGTTTCCCACTTATTATGTGTTTTTCCTAAGATTGATGTTTTGATAAGAACTGATGTGTTATATATGTTAAATGCAGGAAAAACCCAGGAAATAAAGATTATACATCATAAGGATTACAACAACAATAAACGGGAACAAATCAGGAGAAGAGACAAAAACTGGTCTTGTCCGGATCAGTTTGGTCGGACACAAAACCGGACATCTCTTGTCCGGATCTGATTGAGCCAGACGCAATCCGGACATGACTAAAATTCCAGATCCGAGAGTTCGCGTTTCAGATCTAAAACTGTGTCATGTCCGGATCCGGACACGATCCGGACGTCACACAGAATTGAAAAATAAAAATGCACGCACTGATAATTAGCCTTTCGGCGAATTATTAGACGGCGCATTAACAAGACAGCGAGCGGCGCATTTATTAACTACGCTCCATCCTCAAATCAAGGCGTCAATCAGTTACCCACTCACCCTGTTTACCAAACTTCCACCAATACATGTCTGAATCCTATTCCTATATAAACCATCTCCTGCCTTCATTTCAAATCGCACCTGACTTCACAGTCTCCTCTCCTCTCTAATCCTCTCACTCACCATACGCTCCATCTCCATTCTACTATCTCCTCCATAAACCTGCATAGCTCTCACGATTCACTCACGAATTCATCTGCTATCTCACAAACATACCTTCGTAAACCTCCGCTCATATCCCGTATCCATTTCGCGACATTTTAGCCGTGTCCGACCCTTGTCCGGATCCGGACACGCTCATTCCACCACCCACGTCCGGATCGCGTCCGACCCAGACAGATCCGGACATCTCACGTCCGACTCTTGTCCGACCCTCTCCAGCCGGACACCTCACAAAATTCGCCAAAAATTCCACTTTCGCCCCATTTCACCCAGTTCACTCCATTATCACCAAGACCAACCTTCAAGCCAGCACAGCGCAAGGACAAAGGACGGAGCGAGCAAGAAGATCTTCGTAACAGATGATTTCTTCTAACTCTCTCTCATTTATTATAATCGCTATGTCTAGCTAAAAGGATATACTCTAGGGGAAGGGATGTTGTAATTAGTTAAACTCCGCATTATTTTGCTGCTTGTCGAGACAATTTGGATTGTTCAGGTTAATGCTTTTAAGTGCTTTTAATAAACGTCATGAATTTATTATAAGCCCTCGAATGATGTTATGATCAGATAAGGTGATTAGCATTGACGGTCCTATTAACCTGTTACCTGTGATAATTGCAATCGGATAGATTACTTTAGTCACTAGGAGCTTTAGTCCGGATTAAAACCAGACTAGTAATTCTGTGCGATAAAACCATCTAGATATACTTGCTAGGACTAGACTAGAACTACATGCCCTATCTGGATGAGCTATCTGGAATTAAAACTTAATACAGAATAGATATTTGAGAATTACAAGCCGATCCAAGTCTCCACTTAAGCGGTATAATATGCAGAACCTAGCTAGTGAAACAACTCCCTGAACCCAGAGTACCGTTCACACTCCCAAGACTATCACTTTAATTTATCTGCTATTTACTATTCTTGTTATTTATTTGCAACCCAAAACCAAAACCAAACCCCCTTTTTGAGTTAACCATTACCTAAGGCTAGACTTACTTATCAAGTCCCGTGGATTGACACCCCGGTCGCTTCTTTAATTACTATACTATTTCGACCGGGATTTTTGCAACCTGACGATCTTTTGAATTATTGAATTCTAGGATTATTTCTTAGTTTTTAATACACCAAATAAATCGTTTGCAAAATGGCGCCGTTGCCAGGGAGGTCCAGCAGCGCCAGGTGCGCATGGAGGGACATATCGATGAGATCCGCCAGACACAGGGCCACCTCCAGGCAGAGCAGACCTCCATCGCTGAGCGCTTAGAGCGCAGTGATGGTTTACACCGAGAGGCTGCTAGGTTCATGGCAGATGCATCCACTCAGCAGGCCCAGAACTACCAGCTCATGTAGATGCTCATTGCCCAGTTGGGAGCGGGACAGCCACCACCACCACCACCACCGCCTCAGTGATAGCCACTCTATTTTTACTGCTTTCTTCTCTTTTGTTGGGTTTTCTGTATCTTCCTTTTCTTTTTCTTTGACTTATTTTTACTTTTGTTTGTTAAGACTAACAGAAACATGGGACTGTAGGAGAAGTGGTATTAGATATATTCAGCAGTGTTTTAAATTCTAAATTGCTAAATTTCTTGTTTCTCTGAGCAGTGCAGCGTTCTAAAATGATTACTTTACATGTCACCTCTACTGCGAAACAAATGGCTATAAGTACAGGAAATGGAACCACACTACTTGCGAATGTCTTCTAAGCTTAAACTATGGGGAGTATTCTTTCTCTAAATATGATTCATTCGATTCAAATATTCTCTATAGTTCGAGTTAATGCACTTTATTCTGTGGTTGTACTTGTCAGTGAAAATATAGCAACTCTTAATCTGCACACAACGTATACTGCCTGTGACTCGTAAGGAATCTCTCACCCCTGCCAAACTTCAAGTGTGAGGAAGAACATCTTCCTCAATCCATAACACCAGGGGAGTCTCAGTTCATAATTTCACTTATTTGATGTTCCACATTTGTTGTGTTGAGGGTTAATTATGGCATATGCATCTATTATGAGTATAGCATGTTTTGAAAGCTCTTTTCTCTGTTTTTCTTCTTTGACCAATGAGGACATTGCTCATCTTAAGTGTGAGGAAGGAGAGACCTTTCCCTGAAAACATGCTAATTGTTCTTTAATGCCACACTTGCTTTTTTTGCTTCTCTAATGCCTGTGCACACAGTGATGTTAAACCAAAGTGAAAACCGTAGGAATCTTTTTGCTTGATGGGGTTTGTATAAAAATAGTTTTATTTAAAAATACTCTCTTTGCACTAAAAATCTGGTAGATTGGCTAATTGTGGAAACCAGATTATCTTAGCTTGGGATTTTGGAAATGAAGTGAATGTTTGGAATGAAAAAGGTAAGGCAAGGTACCCCACTGATCAAAATTTTTTTTCCTAACAATAGCAGGCCTCGTCTATCCGGTTATTAAGTCTTAAGGGTGCCTTATCACCTATCTACCTAAGGTCTCGTGATCTGGGATAGTTGGCCCAACACCGTTACATGGATAGAGAGAAAAGTCTGGGTTACGGAATAAACTCTGCAATTCACAATATTTCGTTTGTTTTATAATTCTTGGAAGAAGAATGTTTTTGCATGTGAAAGAAAAAATTCATTGCAGTTTAATTTTTGTTTTTGATCACGAGTACGTGGTGTTGAAAGGTATTGTGGAATAAGGCATTACTTCACACCCCTTGTCATCCAAATGTTAAAGGAATGAAAATGGTGGAAAGTCCCAAGCTAAGTTAACTTGTTTTCTACAATCTAGTTTCTCTATGCTTTTACAAAAATTGTTCCTGCTTCACTGTTTGTGAAAACCTACCTCAGAGAGCGAGATTATTCTTTCATTTATCACTTGGTTTGATTTCGCCCTGCACTTGTTTCAAATTTGAGATTATTTGAAGGTTTTAGAGATATTCTTATTCCTATTTTGCTTGAGGACAAGCAAAAGCTTAAGTGTGAGGAAGTTGATAAGTGTGAAACATACAGGCTTTTTAGGGTTTAAATACCTTATAATTTGTAACAATTCAGGCAATGTTTCCCACTTATTATGTGTTTTTCCTAAGATTGATGTTTTGATAAGAACTGATGTGTTATATATGTTAAATGCAGGAAAAACCCAGGAAATAAAGATTATACATCATAAGGATTACAACACAACAAACGGGAACAAATCAGGAGAAGAGACAAAAACTGGTCTTGTCCGGATCAGTTTGGTCGGACACAAAGCCGGACATCTCTTGTCCGGATCTGATTGGGCCGGACGCAATCCGGACATGACTAAAATTCCAGATCCGAGAGTTCGCGTTTCAGATCTAAAACTGTGTCACATCTGGATCCGGACACGATCCGGACGTCACACAGAATTGAAAAATAAAAATGCACGCACTGATAATTAGCCTTTCGGCGAATTATTAGACGGCGCATTAACAAGACAGGCGAGCGGCGCATTTATTAACTACGCTCCATCCTCAAATCAAGGCGTCAATCAGTTACCCACTCACCCTGTTTACCAAACTTCCACCAATACATGTCTGAATCCTATTCCTATATAAACCATCTTCTGCCTTCATTTCAAATCGCACCTGACTTCACAGTCTCCTCTCCTCTCTAATCCTCTCACTCACCATACGCTCCATCTCCATTCTTCTATCTCCTCCATAAACCTGCATAGCTCTCACGATTCACTCACGAATTCATCTGCTATCTCACAAACATACCTTCGTAAACCTCCGCTCATATCCCGTATCCATTTTGCGACATTTTAGCCGTGTCCGACCCTTGTCCGGATCCGGACACACTCATTCCACCCACGTCCGGATCGCGTCCGACCCAGACAGATCCGGACATCTCACGTCCGACTCTTGTCCGACCCTCTCCAGCCGGACACCTCACAAAATTCGCCAAAAATTCCACTTTCGCCCCATTTCACCCAGTTCACTCCATTATCACCAAGACCAACCTTCAAGCCAGCACAGCGCAAGGACAAAGGACGGAGCGAGCAAGAAGATCTTCGTAACAGATGATTTCTTCTAACTCTCTCTCATTTATTATTATAATCGCTATGTCTAGCTAAAAGGATATACTCTAGGGGAAGGGATGTTGTAATTAGTTAAACTCCGCATTATTTTGCTGCTTGTCGAGACAATTTGGATTGTTCAGGTTAATGCTTTTAAGTGCTTTTAATAAACGTCATGAATTTATTATAAGCCCTCGAATCATGTTATGATCAGATAAGGTGATTAGCATTGACGGTCCTATTAACCTGTTACCTGTGATAATTGCAATCGGATAGATTACTTTAGTCACTAGGAGCTTTAGTGCGGATTAAAACCAGACTAGTAATTCTGTGCGATAAAACCATCTAGATATACTTGCTAGGACTAGACTAGAACTACATGTCCTGTCTAGATGAGCTATCTGGAATTAAGACTTAATACAGAATAGATAATTGAGAATTACAAGCCGATCCAAGTCTCCACTTAAGCGGTATAATATGCAGAACCTAGCTAGTGAAACAACTCCCTGAACCCAGAGTACCGTTCACACTCCCAAGACTATCACTTTAATTTATCTGCTATTTACTATTCTTGTTATTTATTTGCAACCCAAAACCAAAACAATACCCCCTTTTTGAGTTAACCATTACCTAAGGCTAGACTTACTTATCAAGTCCCGTGGATTGACACCCCGGTCGCTTCTTTAATTACTATACTATTTCGACCGGGATTTTTGCAACCTGACGATCTTTTGAATTATTGAATTCTAGGATTATTTCTTAGTTTTTAATACACCAAATAAATCGTTTGCAGAAGTCTAACACTTGGATCTCCTAAATCCATGTATGGAGGCCGAAACTTCTACATCAAGATACCATTGGAAGAGCTTAGAACTCAAGAGGAAATCAAGTGCAAGAATCACCTTGATTTTATGAGTAAGTTTCTACAACTAGATCTATTAAGTTTAAGCTTTGATTTAAGCTTCAAACTTTGGTACAAACTTATGTACAAACCTTAATTAAATTAAAGCCGAAAACTATAGGTTATATTACCAAGAAAATAACTTATAACATCCACGGTAAGATTATTACCTTAAGATATAATTTTTGGGTAACAAAAATTAAATATGATGCATACATATTAAAGCCGAATTGTCTAGGAGTTAAATGGTTAATTTTGAGCTTATAATCATCCTAAGTCATTAACATAATTTTTAGAAGTGTTATATGGCTTATATGCATTTATATATACTTATTATAAGATAAAAATCAAGTTTTAAAACCATATGGTAAACCATTATTAAAACCGAGTACAAATGTTTCATTTGGTGATTTTTGAAGAATATAAGTATATTAACTTATATTATAAATTTTGGGAATATTAAAAATAGCTACAAGTATTTAAAAGACAAGTTTAATAAGTTATGTGGCTAAATTGTAAATTTTGAGAAGTATAGGGTACTATATGTGATTGCCGAGAGTTAAAGGATTTATTGGCATAATTATGATATAATATAAGGTAGGAATTAATATTATGAATGTTGGTTAAATTAAACAAGTTTTAAGTATTAAAATAACAATTTATAAAGTTTTGGGCTATTTTGAAGTTTCTGGAAAATTTAGAGTTAAACCGAATTACATATGATTTTCTGAGTATATTAATGTATTAATTACGAAATTAGGCTTTGGTCAAAGTGTTAACCAAAAACTCTGGGTTAAAATGATTTATGACATAAAATATTAAGTTTATAAAAGTTTTAGGGTGAATATGTAATTTATAAAAGTTTATATGTAAAACCGATTTTGATATGGGTTGAAATCATAAATTGTAGAAATATAAGAGTCATTTCGGTATTTAAGGAAATTAAATATTAAAACTATAGTTTATAAGTGAATATGTTACTTATATAAAGTTTTTGGGGTTAAATTGTAAATATAGGAAACTATGTGTTAAGACCAAAAGTTTATGTGGTTAATTAGTAATTTACAAAAGTTAGTGTGTTCGATTTGTAATTACCGAATTTATAAGGTTGGTTTTGTTAATTAATAAAGTAAGGAATTAAAACTAAGTAATATAATGTATTTTGGAGTATAATGTAAAGTTTATAAAATAATTGTGGTTATAATAAAAATAACCGAATTGTATTAATATAAAGAATAAGTGAAAACAATTATGAGTATATAATTAATTAGATGGAGGTATACCATAAGGTGGAAATTCATTATCACATGTAATTGCTACATAAAATAACAAACTGATAACTACCTCGAACCACTGTTCAGTAACTGGAGAAATTAAAGAACATACGGGGTTAGCATAAAACGGGTATTACTTCTGTGTCAACAGTACTGTAATAGTTAGTGCTAGTCGTATTAACGTTACCCGGTATTTGCATGTACGTATAACAGTGTTACGGGGAGAAAGCTACTGAGCGTGTATTGTCACACTAAACAACTTTCACAGTGAATGGTATGTTAATTGTGTGGTCTGAATGTCCTAAGGATTTTCTTGAGGTCCAGGTGTTGTGTTTAATTGCTAAGAGCGATATCTGTGATTTATGTGTATGATCTTGTAAACTGTTTGCTCGACACTATTACGTTTTATTTTACGCGAACGTCTTATGACTTGAAGTTTATACATCTAAACTCGAACAAGACTAGATGACCTTTAGGTATTACGAGAACCTAACTGACGGTTAATTGTCATAGTCTTAAACTTAAGGATTGGATCTTGTGTCATTGATTAAAGGACTAACTTACATAAAGAGAGGAATCCAGCTAGTTTCGACTATCTGGTTGCGCAGCGTGATCACTACGAGGGACTACTATCAAGAGTCACTCAAGGGAATCCATACATCCACATTCGATGATGGCAGAGGGCACTACTGTTGGTGCAGGCTTCGGCCGAATTGGACGCCTTCAAGGCAAATAAGAAATCCAGGGCCAATGGGTCAGCTGGCAATGGTTCCATTCATTTGGGACCCAGGGGACTACTGTCCATTAACAAGTTATTAAGGGTTGTCCTAACATGATGCCCGAGGTGGAAATTAATTGGAAGGTTTAAGTGATTGGTTAAAAGGATAAGGGTCATGAGGTCAACTAACAAGTATGGTTAATTAGTACGCGTATCTTGTTTTGTGTTGATTATTGAGTATTGGTTACTGGTTATTGGTTATTGGATATTGGTTATTGATTGTGTGATGATATTGTTGGGTGAACTATTGTGTGTTTATTTAAACATTTACAGTTGTTACCATTATTGTAAACCGGTACAACATGTAATGAATCTAATATCAAGATGGCTATACGACTTAAGGGATCCCAATGATTTAAGACTACATTTAGCATACCAGCATATCGTTTTGTTGAGCCCTTCAGTGGGCCACATATTTCAGTTTATTGAACGAAGACGCGAAGCCGGAGAACGGGACGCAGGGTAGTTGATATATTTTCAATTAGACACCTTTTAGTCTCATTATGTACTGTATTATGGAGTTCTGTTGTATTGGGATAGTTGCTCACTTATGTGGTTTTGGATTTGGATTGTAACTTTAGGATTGCTCAGTATCTGGTCATCACAGCAGTGGAGAGTTGGAGATGATTGATGGAATAAGGTTGCCTTGTTACTCACATGGGTGAGTGACAGCGTGTGCAAACGGTTTATTTGATGTATTAAAAACCAAGAAATAATCCTAGAAATCAACAATCAAAAGACCGTCGGGTTGCAAAAATCCCGGTCGAAATAGTATAGCAATTTATGAAGCGACCAGGTGTCAATCCACGGGACTTGATGTGATGAGTCTAGCCTTAGGCAATGGGTAACTAAAAAAGGGGGGTTTGTTTGGTTTTGGTTCTAAATAGATAACAAGAAAGTATATAGCAGATAAATTAAAGTGATAGATGTGGGATTGTGAACGGTACTCTAGGTTCAGGGAGTTGTATCTCTAGCTAGGTTCTGCATATTCTACTGCTTAAACGGAGACTTGGATCGGCTTGTAATTCTCAGTTGTCTATTCTGTATTAAGTCTTAATTCCAGATAGCTCATCTAGACAGGTCATGTAGTTCTAGTCTAGAATTAGCATGTATATCTAGATGGTTTTACTGTATAGAATTACTAGTCTGGTTTGGTCCGGACTAAAGCTCCTAGTGACTAATGTAATCTATCCGATTGCAATTATCACAGGTAACAGGTTAATAGGACCATCAATGCTAATCACCTTATCTGATCATAACATGATTCGAGGGCTTATAATAAATTCATGACGTTTATTAAAAGCACTTAAAACCGTTAACCTGAACGATCCAAATAGTCTCAATAAAGCAGTAAAATAATGCAGAGTTTAACTAATTACAACAACATCCCTTCCCCTAGAGTATATCCTCTTAGCTAGACATAGCGGTTTAAAATCATAAATGAGAGAGAGTTGAAATAAATCATCTGTTACGAAGATCTTCTTGCTCGCTCCACCCTTTGTTCTTGAGCTATGCCGGCTGAGAGGTTGGATTTGGTAACAATTGACGTGAATTTGGTGAAATGGGGCGAAATGGAATTGGTTTGGGTAAGTTTGTGAGGTGTCCGGATGGGGTGGTTTGGACACACAAATTCGGACGCAAATGCGGACGTGATATTATGTGTGGCGTGTGTGCGGAAGATGAAATTGATTTATTTCTCTGTGAAAGAATTGGGATAAAATGGATGTGATGTATGTTGGTGTAGTGTGATGTTGATGGAGGATGAATGGAGATGGGAGGATGTTATGTGAGGAGGATATGATGATAGAGATGAATGAGAGGAGGAAGATGAGGAGAGGTATGGATGAAACATCCGGTGCGAATTGGAATGAAGGCTGGGGAAGGGTTTAAATAGGCTTGGGATTTAGACATTGCTTAGTGGTAAATAGAGTAGGAGCATGGGAATTGGTATAATTTATACAAGTAGGAGATTGATTGAGCTAGGCAATGGTTTAATCGGCTGATAATTGCGCCGAAAGCAACAATTATCAGCGTGGTGATTTTTATTTTTAAATTCTGTGTCACGTCCCGTGTTTGAGTCCGCATACGGACAGGGATGCGGACGTGACTATCCTAGCGAGATTTACTCTGTCCGCGTTTGAGTCCTGATTGCGGACAAGAATGTCCTGGTAGATCTGTGAGCCGTCCGCGTTGCCGTCCGTGTTTGCGGATGTGAGTGTAAAAGAAGACTCGATCTATAGTTGTCCGCTTGGCCGTCCGAGTTTGCGGGCAAGGGACAGAAGGAGGTTGTCCGCGTTTCTGTCCGGTTTGCGGACGTGACTCAAGAGAAGAGGGAACTCGATCTGGAGATGTCCGCGACTGTGTCCGAGTCTGCCCGTCAGGACACATATCCGGACATGTGTAAATTTTCCTCTTTTTGTTCCAAAAGCTCTAAACTCCTTCCTTCCTATCACGTCCTAAGCCAAAATAATATGAAAACAAGAAGGTAAATGCATAAATCTAAGTAAAAGATATGGAAAACAAGGGTTTAAAGCACTCAAAAGATAGAACAATAATCAGTGCATCAAATTCCCCCACACTTATCTTTTGCTTGTCCTCAAGCAAAATAGAGAATAAAACTATCTTCCAGGCTGTAGCATTGAAATTCATGGTTAAACAGATGCAGACAGAAAGCAAGAAATGATGACGATCAAAAGAATAATTCTGCTTCTAGATGTAGGTTTTCGCAGTCAGTTGAAGAAGAATGATTTTTTAAAAGCTTGGAGAAGTCAGAATACAAAATCTGGAAGTAGATTAACTTGGGATCTTCCACTATTTCTTTTCTCTAACCTTTGGATGACAAGGGGTGTGAAGTAATGCCTTATTCCCCAATACCTTTCAACACCACGTACTCATGTTTATAAATAAAAACTGCAATTTTTTTGAATGCTAAAATGTATATATAAAGCAAACATTTTTTTATATATATATATATTACGTTATTTTTCTGTACCCCAGACTTTTCTCTGTATCCTTGTAGCGGTGTTGGGTCTTCTATCCTAGATCGCGAGACCTTAGGTAGATAGGTGTTAAGGCACCCCAAAGGACTTAATAACCGGATAGACGAGGCCTGCTTTTGGTTTCGAAAAATTTATAAACAGCGGAGTACCTTGCCTTATCATTTTCATTCCAACTTTCAAATCATTTCCAAGAATCCCAAGCTAAACTAATTCAGTTTCCATAATCAACTACTCCATCAAATTTCTGTGAAAAATAGATTAGCTTTTTTAAAAATAAAATTTGATGTACAAACACCTTAAAGTAGAAGGATTCTTGAGGTAGTCAACATGCCTTGAATTCCAAATCTGCGTGAAGTAGTGTTTTTCTCGAAAGCAAGTAGACAAATAAAGATAAGTGTGATATTTAAACCCAACTTACATTTTCAGGTAGATTTTTCTACTCTTAATTTCCCCCCCACACTTGATAAGAGCAATGCCCCCATTGCGTGGAAATCGGACCCCAAGTAAGCATGCATTATAATGTAGAGCATTGGTAAGCAAGTAGAGATAACAAAATGTTAAAAAGGAGTACTTCCCAATGTTTCAGCCAATCGTAAGTTCGTGCGCAGTTGAGGTTTATTTGTCGTGCTATATGTCCCCTCGAGTGCATAAGTGTCGAGTGTTAAAATAGAAGAGACTGCACAACATAGCATTAGAGGAAAGTAGAATAGAAATTTAACATTTAAACACTGCAAGTTAGTCTGTACGGTTTACGACACCGTATACCCAAAATAAAATAAAATAAAATAAAGATAAAACACAAAAGAGTGCAAACTGAAATAAATAACAACTAAAGTAAATAAAAGAAACAAAACAATAAATAGATGATCACTGTGATGGTCCCGGTGGTAGGTGGCCCATGAGTCTCTCGATGAGTAGAGCTGTCCGACTCTGGACCTCGTTGCTACGCTCTAGGCGCTGGGTAATCCGGTCCTGGGTCTGCCGCAGCTCGCCAATATCGCCTGCCATCTGCTCCTGTCTCTGCTGTATCGTCTGCTGCTGCTGTAGGAGGGTATCCATCGTGGTCTGCAGCTCAGGTGGAATGCTCATGACTGGGGCAGTAGGTGGCTGCATGGTAGCAGTGGCTGTCGGTGCAGAGCCCGAAGTCGAGGATGAAGCAGTAGCCCCTAGGCCAGAGCTGCCACGTACCCAGCTCCCATCCTCTAATCGCATGAAGCCCCATCTCTTCACCGTTTGTAAAGAGATTGGGCTCTCCCCTCGCGCACGTCGACCCCGGTGAAGACGTTGTCAGGTAGCTAACGAGCGTGGTGGTGGTGGATGAAGAAGGGAAGATAGGCGTGATCTTCTTCTTCGATCGTAAGTAGGTGACCACCTTGTGCAGCTGGTGGAACATGATGTACGGTACCGAGATCCGTCGCTGTGGCTCGGGAGGCGGTGCGAGCAAGTAGTTGATAAGGACACAGTCCTCGTCAGTGACATCATTTCCAGCACGAGGCCGGATCTGATGGCTAAGGAGCTCAGCTACCAGCCTCTGCATAAGCGATGGGAGGCTGGTGTAGGGGATGACACCCTTAGTCTCCTCTCCCCGGTGTCTCGACGTCTGACAACCTCCTGGACCCATCTAGTCCTAGTGGTCCTCAGTAGCTCCTCACCCATATCTACATGGGCTTCCTCGTTATCCGAAAGCATAAAGACGGTGCTGAATGAGGTGGCAGTGATCTCTACCGGATGGTGGTGCACATAAGAAGTGATGACATTCTGCGTATCGTGCGCCTGGGTGTTCGCATAGAACTCCCGGACTAGGTCAGAAGCGAAAGGCCCTCACCCATCCTCAGTACTGAGGTGATCCCGTGTTTCTCAAAGACAACATGTATCTCTGTGGAGTTAATCACCTCTGATGCTATACGCCTCTCCATAACAAATTTCCCGCCCTGGTCGAACCAGGCACGGGCGTGGGAGGAGATAAACCTATCCTCACGTAGTGGAGGTGGTGGTGGAGGTGGTGCATCTGATGTATCATCGGGTCGTGGGCGTCGCGAAGAGGACCTCGAGCGTATAACTCCACCTCCTCTAAAATGAACCATCTATTGATTGTGTGCCAGACAGGAAATGAAAAATCAATAATATAGATGCAATATTGAAAGGCAAAGAACACACAAACTGACAAACACGAGCCCATAGTAATTCAGATTCTCAAAAAGTTCGTTATTGCTAGCGAACACAGAAAGTTATGGCTTAACAATTAACAAACATTAAGGTGCAAGGGTAGAATTAAATTTCAAATTTTTTTGCAAATTTTCAACATGTCCGGACTTGTGTCCGGGTGGGCTGGCGCGGACGCAAGTCCGGACAGAGCAAGAACCCTAATTCGACGGGTTGCGAACAGAGGTTGCACCAAATCACACAAATTCACAGATTTTTCACAAATGTCGCAGATTACCTACCCCTAACCCGCACTTAACAGCCTAATCTATTCAAACATTATCTAGTTTAACAGTTTATCTTCGATTTGAAAACAAAATTTCCAAACGAATTGGAAAACCTGGATTGGCGTTTCGTTGCGGTGGATGTCAGCGGCGGTGATGGCTGGGCTGGGCGTTTGTGTTCTCCTGGTGGCGCCGGCGCTGGTGTTGGGCGTGAACGATGGTGTTGGGCGGGGAGTCGCGGTGGCGTGGGGTGATTGCGGTGAAGGTGATTGTCGGGTTGGGTCGAGTTCGACAGAGGAGGAAACAAAGAGTGGAAGAAGGAATTAAGAATAGAGAAGAAGAAGAAGAGATCAGGCTGCGGTGGAGAAGAGGAAGAAGCTGTTGGTTGTTTTCTGGTTCGAGGTCGAAGGAGGAAGAAGAAGCAACGAGGAAGGAAGAAAAGAAGAAGAAGAAATATCGAATTTAACCATGTCCGTGTACGCGTCCGCGTATGCGGACAACACTGGTTGCAACTTCCGCGTAGGAGTCCGTTAACGGACAAGGCTTTAAAATCGAAAAACATGCATCCGTGTAAGAGTCCGCAATGCAGACATGGTGGTTTATAACGTGTCCGCGTGACGCTGAGCGGACGCATATCCGACACGTTGAAAATCTCCTTTTTTAAAAAAAATATATATATAAAATAATTTGTAAGTTAACATATTAAAACTATGAATCACCCAAAAATATCACAAAAGACTTGAGAAAGGCTAACTAATTAAACAATTAGCGGTAAATCAGGCAGGATCAAATTAAGCACACAAAATACAGAAGTAAAGAGAGTGAGGGTGTAAGAATTGCTCCCTAATCTTTTAAGGAGTAATGCTTCATGATTCCCCCACACTTGAGTTCAGCCAAGCACCAATTTAGTTCATGGAAAATGTTTGAATCTGCAAGGCCAGAAGAACTCAAGTGGAAACAGATAAAACTATTAGTAGAAAATATGAGCCAAGGCTCTTTCAGTATGCACAACAGCTATTAATGCACTACAAAAATTAAAACAGGAAATAAATAAATGACTAAACCAAGAAAGTGAAAAGAGATACAAACTGGTGGGTTGCCTCCCACCAAGCTGCCCGCGAGTTAAAGTCTCTGGCTAGACTTTGCTGATAGTTTCAAGGAGGGCCGCCACAGCAGCTAGCAATAGCTTTCTTCAGTCAGTTGAAATACCATTACGAGCGCGGCTTCTTGGATGCTTTGGGAGGTGGTGGGAGTACAGATAGCAGAAATAGATTTATTGGAAGAAGAAGAACTTTCAATAAAAGTTATACCTGGTGCAGGAGGCTAAGAAAAGGTATCGCCTAGGTACTTCTTCAGTCGAGCACCATTCACTTGAATGCTTCTTCCCCTGATTTGTTTTCTAGCTCGTATGCTCCATAAGATGTAACTCCCATAACTCTGAAGGGGCCTGCCCAGTGTGATTTTAGCTTCCCAGGAAAGAGACGTAGCCTAGAGTTAAAGAGCAACACCAGATCCCCCACTTTGAAGTCTCTCTTTTGATCATCCGGTCGTGGATCCTTTTTGTGCGCTCTTTATAGATCCTTGAGCTGCCGTACGCCTGTCTCTTAGTTCCTCCAATTCAGAAAGCTGAAATCGCCTCTTTTTCTCTAGCATCACGTAAATCAAAGTTGAGGGCTTTTAAAGCCCAATAAGCCTTGTGCTCTAGCTTAACTGGGAGATGACAAGCCTTCCCGTACACCAGCTTAAAAGGAGACATCCCAATGGGAGTCTTGAATGCAGTTCTATAAGCTCACAGAGCATCGTCAAGCTTGACAGACCAATCTTTCCTGGAGGAGTTGACTGTCTTCAGAAGAATCCATTTTAGCTCTCGGTTACTCACTTTGCTTGCCCATTAGTTTGGGGATGGTAAGGTAAAGCAACCTTATGAGTCACCCCGTACTTAGTCATCAGGGAATCAAAAGCCTTGTTGCAAAAGTGAGAACCTCCGTCACTGATGATAGCTCTTGGCACACCAAATCTAGTAAAGATGTTCTTCTTCAAGAATTTCACCACAGTTCTAGCATCAGCAGAAGAGCAGGGGATTGCTTCGACCCATTTGGAAACATAATCTACAACAACGAGGATGTAGTGGTTTCCGTGAGAGGAAGGAAATGGGCCAGTAAAGTCAATACCCCAGACATCAAATAGTTCAACTTCAAGGATTCCCTTCTGAGGCATCTCATGCCTTCTTGAAGTGTTCCCCATCCTCTGACAGTTATCACAGTGAGCACAGAAGCGGTGGACATCCTTGTGTAGAGTGGGCCAGTAGAAACCACACTCTAACACTTAGCAGCTATTCTTGTAGGACCATGGTGACCACCTGCCTCTCGAGAATGGAAAAACTCAATCACACTATTAACCTCTCATCGGGGAGACACCTTCTAATTAAACCGTCAGCACCACTCTGAAGAGATAGGGGTCCTCCCAAACGTAATGACGTGCTTCAGAAAGAAACTTTTTCCTCCGGTTGTAGCTTAGATCATGGGGAATCAGCCAGAGGCAAGATAGTTAGCCAGATCAGCATACCATGGCTCTTTAACTTTCCCAATTACAAAGACTGTTTCGTCAGGAAAGAATTCATTTATGGGGATCCCATCATCTGGAGTCTTAAGCCTAGATAAATGATCTGCAACCCCATTCTACTTCCCTTGCTTATCAACAACTTCCAAGTCGAACTCTTGGAGAAGCAAGATCCATCTCAGGAGTCTAGGCTTAGAATCATTCTTGTGGAATAGGTACTTCAACGCAGAGTGATCGGTGTGAGCGATTACCTTACTTCCCAGCAAATAGGGCCTGAACTTCTCAAGAGCAAACCCCACCGCAAGTAGCTCCTTTTCAGTGGTGGTGTAATTCTTTTAAGCCTCCGACAGAGTCTTACTTGCATACGTGATAACCCTTAAAATTTATCCTTCCTTTGACAGAGCGCAGCACCAACTACAAAGTCACTAGCATCTGTCATGACCTCAAAAGGAAGATACCAGTCAGGGGGAACCACAATAGGGGCAGAGATAGTTTACTCTTGATAGTTTGAAAGGCCTTCAAACATTCCTCTGAGAACTGAAATTTTACATCTTTCTACAGAAGATCAGACAAGGGCTTCGCAATTTTGGAAAAGTCCTGGATGAACCTTCGATAGAACCCTGCGTGACCCAGAAAAGATCTAACACCCTTGACTGAAGTGGGAGGAGGTAACCCCTCAATGACCTCCACCTTCACCTTGTCTACCTGAATACCATCTTTGGAGACCCTGTGTCCAAGCACTATACCCTCATGTACCATGAAATGGCACTTCTCCCAATTCAAAACCAGGTGGGTCTCCTCACATCTGCCTAGTATCTGATCCAGCTGATCAAGACACATCAAAAAACTCTGGCCATATACCGAGAAGTCGTCCATGAAGACTTCTATGCTTTTCTCAATAAACTCATTAAAATCGCCATCATACATCGCTGAAATGTGGCTGGAGCGTTCAAAGACCAATGGCATCCTCCTATATGCAAAAGTGCCATAAGGCAGGTGAAGGTGGTCTTCTTTCTGATCCTCTGGCGCAATGGGAATCTGAAAATAACCGCTGTACCCATCAAGGAAGCAGTAGAACTCTTGCCCAGCTAGCCGCTCCAACATTTGATCAATAAACGGTAGCGGGAAGTGGTCCTTCCTTGTGGCTTCGTTCAAACGCCGGTAATCGATGCACATCCTCCAGCCCGTGGTCTGTCTTTGGGGGCACCAATTCACCTTTATCATTGGGCACCGCCACTATTCCTCCTTTCTTGGGAACAACTTGCACAGGAGAACCCAGCGGCTATCAGAGATGGGGTAAATGATGCCTGCGTCCAAGAGCTTTAACACCTCAGCTTTCACTACTTCCTTTACTTCCTTTAGTTTGGGTTTAATCGCCTCTGGCGCTGCCTTACTGGCTTGATACTATCTTCCATGTAAATTCGATGAGTGTAGAACCCTGGACTAATCCCTTTAATATCTGCCACTGACCACCTCAAAGCTCCCTTGTGCCTTCTTAACACTTCCAGAAGTCTGCTTTCCTGCGAAACAGACAAAGATGAAGAAATAATAACAGTCAGGGTGCTACCCTCTGCCAAGAAAGCATATTTGAGATTTGAAGGGAGAGTTTTGAGTTCAAGAGTAGGGGGCTTCTCTACTGAAGGAACGAGCCTCTGAGTAGGCCTGTCCAGTGGCTCCACGGAGGAGCATAAGGGCGAAAGTAGGTTCGTCCCTGATTAATGCTGGACAAACAGTAGCTACCTCAGTGCTCTCATTGTCATCCTCCATCGAGTGGCATAACACCTGCTTCTAGCAAATCAGAATTCTCAAGAGCAGGACAAAGAGTCATATCAACAATCCACTGAAAGCACAGCATGAGAAGAAGCATTTGTTCTCATCATCTTAGTGATATCAAAACTAAGCTCCTCATTATTAAACTTAAGGGTGATCTTTCCTTTGTCAACATCAATGACAGTTTTAGCAGTTTGTAGAATGGTCGACCCAAAATTAATGGCACTTCAACATCCTCATCCATATCAAGAATGACAAAATCAGCAGGGAAGAAGAAGTTACCAACACCTACCACAACATTCTCAACCATACCACGAGGTTGATTGAGGAACGATCAGCTAATTGCAAATTAAATTGATTGGGACAAGCTCACCAGCATGAGCTTTCTAAACATTGAATAAGGCATCAAATTTATACTCGCTCCAAGGTCGCAGAGTCCAACCACAACCCCAGTCCATGTCTCCAATGGTGCAAGGGATGATGGGCTGCTCTGGATCTCCACACTTTGGAGGAAGCTTCTGCTGGATGGCTGCAGAGCACATCTCTGTCAGCTGAACAATCTCACTTTCCTTGAAATTTTGCTTGTTAGAAATCAAATCCTTCACGAAGCGAGCATAATTAGGCATCTGCTTGATAGCATCAATCAAGGGATATTAATAGTAAGCTTCGAAACACACTCAAAATTTCCCAAATTGATCATCAAGTTCTTTTTCTTTCAATCTATTAGGGAAGGAAGTTCCTTAGGAACCACCTTACCCCTGGAATTTTTAGCAATCAAAGTATGAGAAGGGAAGAAATAGGAGCCTGGTCTCCTCAACAACTACCTAAGGAGGGGCTGGGGGCCCTGACGGTGCACCCGTGCTATAAGAGGAAGACCGGTCTCTTCGTCAGCTTGATCCCGCAGCCACTTGATCTCTATTCATCAGTTGCTTCCCACTTCTTAAGGTAACTGCCGGTACCTCTTCAGAATCTGAACAGTCCTCAACTACCACGGCTTCTGAGACCGACACTGCCTTCAACTGTGCTTTAGGATTGGGGTCTGGTTGGGAAGGCAGTGATTCAGAAGGTCTCTGTTGTAGGAGGAACTGAGTCAACTGACTCATCGTTCCCTGCATTTCCACCATGGCGTTCTCGAGTTTTTGCTGACCAGTTACCAGATTCTGATTGATTACTGTTTGCTGCTCTTGAGAAGCCATCAGCTTATCCATCATCTCCTTAAGATTCGCATTGTTTGAGCTCAGTGATGGTTGCTGAGCTTGAGACTGCTGTGGCCTAAACTGACTGTACTGAGGCCTAACGAAGCCTGGTGGTCCTCCCTGGTTCGTCCTCTGAGGTTGAATCTGATGTGAATTTAGCGCATTGTTTGGATTTCCGTACATGAGGTTTTGGTGCTGATTCTGCACCCAGGGTTGTCTGGTGTTGAATTGGCCTATGACATTGGCCTCCTCAGTTTGCTTTATTTCGGCTACTAGTGGGCAGTCCTCATATTCATGTGCTTCCCCACACTGAGAGCAGCAGACTTCATTGACATTTGTAGAGATTGTCTTGGCGGATTGCCTAGGGGTTGGCCCCATTGTGAGCTGTTCGAGCATTTTTGTCATGCTTCCCATCGTGGTTTTCAGTTGTGCCTGCTCGGCAGCTATCTTTCTATCATTGGGTCCGGAGCTCGGGTAGAACTGTGATTTACTGAGAAGACTCTTCCCCCGTTGTTGCTCCATTGGCGAAGCTCCTCATAGTAGGACTCCATAGATGCCATGAAATCATCCCCGCTTTTTGCTAGTAGGTTCCCTCTTAAGGCAGCTCTCACCTCGCCTCTGCTTTCATCTTTTAGCCCTTGGAAGAATCCCTGAGCCAATGAGGTGATATCCTGACCATGGTGAGGGCACTGGCGGAGTACTTCTTTGAATCGGTCCCATGCCTCGCATATTGTCTCGCTACCCATTTGTCTGAATGCCATCAGATCAGCAATCATCTGTCGTGTCCTGGAGATGAGGATGTATTTCTCGTAGAATTTATCCGTCATCTGTTCCCAGGTGGTAATGATGCCTGGCGGTAGTCGGTGCAACCATTTCGAAGCTTCTCCCATAAGCTGTGCTGGAACAGGCTTAGTGTGTCATACTCCTCCAATCCTTGTGATAAGCCTAGGGAGTCCAAGTGCACTACAAATCGATGTACGTGGTCTAGTGCATCGGCTGGATCAGCACCTGAAAATGTTCCTACAGGGTGATTTCAAACCGCATTGGATTGGTGAGAGGGTTTTACCTTTTGCCAATCGGCCACTAGTTCTGCAGTTAAGTCTGGTAGAACCACTGGGCCTCTTCTTGGTGTGGCAAGTGGCCTGTTTACTCGCCCCATCGTGTATTGGGCCACTGGACCTCCTCCAAGCTGGTCATGGTTTGCTGCCATGTTGAAATCGAGCTGCCTTCTTGCTCTTAGAGCTTGGAGGTAAACTCTCTCGATTTCGGGGTCGAAGTCTGTATCCGGGGAACCAGTTGAACGCGTTCTGCGCATCCACTAGGTGCTGATAGCAACAAAAGAGAAGGGAACAAAATATGTTGGAATTTAGAACTAAAATAAGCAAGGAAATAAAATTAAAATAACTGAGACAATGAACTTTTAGTACTTGAAAATTAAATGACAGAAAATTTTAACTGAAATTAAATGACAGTAATGAAAAACAATTGTATAAAATGGCACACAAAATAAATTAAACTTAAAACAAAATATATTACAGAACGAATAATTATAACAGGGTGTTGTAATAAAGTAACAAATTAACCAAGGCTAGGGACTAAACAAAGTCAAGTCCCGGCAACGGCGCCATTTTGCAAACGGTTTATTTGATGTATTAAAAACCAAGAAATAATCCTAGAAATCAACAATCAAAAGACCGTCGGGTTGCAAAAATCCCGGTCGAAATAGTATAGCAATTTATGAAGCGACCAGGTGTCAATCCACGGGACTTGATGTGATGAGTCTAGCCTTAGGCAATGGGAAACTAAAAAAGGGGGGTTTGTTTTGGTTTTGGTTTTAAATAGATAACAAGAAAGTAAATAGCAGATAAATTAAAGTGATAGATGTGGGAATGTGAACGGTACTCTAGGTTCAGGGAGTTGTATCTCTAGCTAGGTTCTACATATTCTACTGCTTAAACGGAGACTTGGATCGACTTGTAATTCTCAATTGTCTATTCTGTATTAAGTCTTAATTCCAGATAGCTCATCTAGACAGGTCATGTAGTTCTAGTCTAGAATTAGCATGTATATCTAGATGGTTTTACTGTATAGAATTACTAGTCTGGTTTGGTCCGGACTAATGCTCCTAGTGACTAATGTAATCTATCTGATTGCAATTATCAAAGGTAACAGGTTAATAGGACCATCAATGCTAATCACCTTATCTGATCATAACATGATTCGAGGGCTTATAATAAATTCATGACGTTTATTAAAAGCACTTAAAAAGCGTTAACCTGAACAATCCAAATAGTCTCAATAAAGCAGTAAAATAATGCAGAGTTTAACTAATTACAACATCCCTTCCCCTAGAGTATATTCTCTTAGCTAGACATAGCGGTTAAAATCATAAATGAGAGAGAGTTGAAAGATATCATCTGTTACGAAGATCTTCTTGCTCGCTCCACCCTTTGTTCTTGCGCTATGCGGCTGAGAGGTTGGATTCGGTAACAATGACGTGAATTTGGTGAAATGGGGCGAAATGGAATTTTTGGGTAAGTTTGTGAGGTGTCCGGATGGGGTGGTTCGGACACAAATCCGGACGCAAATGCGGACGTGATATTATGTTTGGCGTGTGTGCGAAAAATGAAATTCGATTTCTCTGTGAAAGAATTGGGATAAAAACGTGAATGTTATGGAGTGTGTTGATGTTTGAATGCAGGTATGGAGATGGAGTACGGAGGATTTATTATGAGGATGAGCAGATGAAATGAGAGGAGGAAGATGAGGAGACGTATGGATGAAACATCCGGTGCGAATTGGAATGAAGGCTGGGGAAGGGTTTACATAGGCTTGGGATTTAGACATTGCTTAGTGGTAAATAGAGTAGGAACATGGGAATTGGTATAATTTATACAGTAGGAGATTGATTGAGCTGGGCAATGGTTTAATCGGCTGATAATTGCGCCGAAAGCAGCAATTATCAGCGCGGTGATTTTTATTTTTCAATTCTGTGTCACGTCCGCGTTTGAGTCCGCATACGGACAGGGATGCGGACGTGACTATCCTAGCAAGATTTACTTTGTCCGCATTTGAGTCCTGATTGCGGACAAGACTATCCTGGTAGATCTGTGAGCCGTCCGCGTTGCCGTCCGTGTTTGCGGACGTGAGTGTAAAGAGAAGACTCGATCAATAGTTGTCCGCATGGCCGTCCAAGTTTGCGGACAAGGGACAGAAGGTGGCTGTCCGCGTTTCTGTTGGCGGACGTGACTCAAGAGAGGAGGGAACTCGATCTGGAGATGTCCGCGACTGTGTCCGAGTCTGCCCGTCAGGACACATATCCGGACATGTGTAAATTTTCCTCTTTTTCTTCCAAAAGCTCTAAACTCTTTCCTAATCACGTCCTAAGCCAAAATAACATGAAAACAAGAAGGTAAATGCATAAATCTAAGTAAAAGATATGGAAAACAAGGGTTTAAAGAACTCAAAAGATAGATCAATAATCAGTGCATCAGCGTGTAACACCAAACGATAGTTAGTTTTATTTTTCACTGCGAATTATGTTTTTAATTATACTACGACTTGCGATTATAGGAGATTAGGATTTGGGGTGTTACAAAAAGTGGTATCAGAGCGGAGTTCCGCTCTGATGACGTGATACTGAGTCAAGAACAGTGAGCATAGGAATTTTGGGATACGGGAACGCCTGTGAGGTTTCGTGACTTAGAAAGGAAAATTTTAGGGTTATCTTATTGCTAGTAATTAGTCTTTCTTGCACATTTATGATTGAGAATGTAAAACGGTATAGTACCGAGTAGAAATGATAATATACCATCCTATAGATGTCAAGGAGTGGTAGAGCACGTGGAGGCAGCAGTGGATGTGGTGGCGAGACACCGGCGGACATCCCGGAAATACCAGGACTGGTAGAGGCCATGGCTGCCTTCGCCCAGCAGTTAGGGACACAGTTTACGGGAGCCATACCCCACCCGCCACAGCATAGGGAAACCAACCCGCCCTGCTAGAGAAATTTATTGTGGAGCATCAGAAAGCATTTAAAGCTGTTCGAATTCCCGAAGACCAGAGAGTCGACATTGCAGCATAAAACCTGAGGATGATGATGCAGACATATGGTGGCGGTCGGTCGAGGACCACCATCGAGCCACACCAGACTTTGACTGGACAGTATTCGTGGAGGTGTTATGGGACAAGTATTACCCCGAGCACCTGAAGCAGAGAAGAGACAAGAATTCGAGACTCTGATTCAAGGGAGTCAGACAGTTGATGAGTACTATGCTCGATTCATAAGCCTACTGGACTACATACCAGGGGTTGACTACTCAGATACGGTAAAAATCCAGAAGTTCAGGGGAGGATTACAGTATCGTATCCAAGGCTCCATGGGGGCTATACGCTTTACCTCCATACAGGAATGCTACGACGCCGCGTCGGCGACCGAGCTGATGCTTCAGACCAGAGAGGAGGCCCAACGAAAAAAGAGGAACAATTCTGAGGGCGAGGATGGGGAGCGACTTCTAGCGGTTACAGCAAACGGGGAAAGTAAGAAACCTTTGATTGAGAATGAGTTGCCCATTTACTACCTATACTTAAAAATTGGTCATTAACCTTAAAACCTTCAGCAGGAATTCTTCGGTAGGAAGAAAGGGCGGAAGGACTACCAGGGTTAGAAGACGAAGGAGCAGGTCCCTCGTTTGACCGGCCCCGCTATTAATGCCCAACCACTTAGGTCTACACCACCAAATGGTAAGGATACCGACCTCTCACTTAACCAAATTATTTATTAGGCGTACCTTTACTAGACCATGTTGTGTAACAATAAGCACTAAGCCACCCCAGCACCATTACTTCTGCAAGCGCTGTGGGAACGACCACTCTGGCGTAGACTGCTCAGGTAGGAAGGTAGAATGCCGCTATTGCAATAAGGAGGGTCACAGAGAATACGAGTGCTTCTCCAACCCCGAAAGCCGGGTGTAAAAAGGACCCAAAGACACTCCAAGAGCCCCAGCTATCGAGGCCAGGCGCCGCAGAACAATACTTACACAACAGAGGCCCTATAGGACAGCCATCCTCATCTACGAATCAGAAGGGCAAGGAGGTCGTTCCAGGCCAAAACACCCTTTTCTCAGCGAGTGCTTCGGGCGCTGAGACTAGCACTCAGCGCGATACCGGTAAGCCTAAAACCTAAACCAAAAGCATGAAGCATGAATGTGTGTTTACAGTTATCAAATGATGAGACTTGTATGTGTTTAGTGCAAATCAAAAATTTAGAAAAACCTAACTTAGGAAACCTCTCACCTAATAGGACACTTCGACATCTGTTACCCCTTACCTATGAGACCGAGATCACCTAAACTTTTGAACGAAGGTTGGGAATATCCAGAGGAAGAATGCCAAGTACTTCGACCCGGCATGATCCTACTCAAGCAATACCTAACCCTAGATGAGCAAATAACCATTGTAAATGAATGTAGAACTTTGGGAATAGGCCATGGAAGATTTTATATTCCAGGATACGAGAGCGGGTCAAAAATTAAATTGTATATGATGTGCATGGGTAAGGATTAGGATCCACAAACTAGGTTGTATCAAGAAGTAAGGAAGATAGACGGAGCACGAGTTCCTAGGATACCCAACATTGTTCAAACCGTGGTGACAGAAGCGGTCAAGATTGCACAACAATTAGAAACAAACCCCATACCAGACATGAAAGCCAACGTTTGCATTGTGAACTTCTATGAGAAAGGAGGAAAACTTGGGTTACACCAAGACCGAGACGAGACGTCCGAGTCAATTACCAAAGGGATACTAGTTGTATCATTATCCATTGGAGATGAAGTAGAATTTCCGTACGGTGACCAGAATATGATGGACAAGGCGAGCAAGATTGTTTAGAAGTCAGGGGACGTGTTGATATTTGGTGGAGAATCCAGACTAGTGTACCATGGGATTAAAGGCATTAAGCTGAATACTGCCCCATCGACCTTAGTAAACACTACCCATCTGAAACCCGAACGGTTAAATTTGACGTTTAGACAATATTGATGTAATTATGGAGAATGTATGTAAGAATCATTGGATTAATGAATGGCATTTTAATTCCTTTTAGACATACACCCCCCAACCTCACTATCTTACGAATTGTTAACCCCATGCCACGAGTCCAATGAGGGAGCTGTTCTAAATGTGTTGGACAAGACCGAGGCCAAGGATAAGGGAAATGTCATCATGGGAACCTTCACTGTAAATGGCGTGAGTGCATTGATACTATTCGATTCAGGGGCGTCTCATTCCTTCATATCCTCTGCCTTGGCAATGAAGTTAAAGACAACCCCTGAGCCACTCTCAGATTTCCTAGTCACACTACCGATGAAGGAGAGAGTGAGGTGCACGAAACTTCACATGGGACTTCAGATTAATATTATGACTGAAGACTTTCACCCAGACTTGATCGAGCTTGATAATCTGGGCTTCGTGAAATACCCCAAACTTAGATATGGTGTTTAAATGATAAACTAAGATATAAGGAGGCTAAATAATGCCTTAGAAACATAAAGAAACATTTCTAATCAAAGAAAATATAAGGAAACACCAAAAGAGCAGTTTAAGCAAAAACATGCTCTAAGCTTGGAGAGACTTGGGAGAGTACCCAAATATTGTTCTAAGACCTTAGTAGTATCCTAATGGTCATTTTAAATCAATTACCAAAGAAAACCAAGCTTGAAAACAAGTTAAAAACACAAAATGGCTAAATGTCCATCATTACTCTTTAATTAACATGTGTACTATATATTATCACATTTGGAAGTCTATATCAATGGGAAATCAAAAATTGCACAACAATGTGCCTTGTTTTGTGAATAGTAATTTAATTAAGCTAGTTTACAACATAAGTCAATATAAGTGAGTTATTTGGTCAACAAAGACTTAAGTACCCTTGTTACTTAATGGGGCCAGTTTTTTATAAGGTGAGTCACCACCTTTATTAGTCATTAAGTAAATAAATAACTATAAAGCAAAAGTACTATTTACTTTATAAGATAAATATCTCATTTTACTCACCTCTCTCCTCACCTCTTCATTCTTTCTTGTTCCCACGGTTTGAGCTGCTCCTCTCTTCTTCTCCATTAACGTGAAGAGCACCCTCATGCTAGCTCCATCTTCCTTTGCACACTACTTACTCATTTTAGCTCCAAAACCAAAACAAATTACATATTCCTCTTAGTTAGCTCAAGCTCTCTCTTTCTATCTTTTCAAAACTTCAAGAGCTTTGATTTGGTGCAAAGCCAAACCACCATTAGAGGAGGAAATTCAAGTTTGGAGACTCCATTGGCTTCTCCATTCTCTTAAGGTAAAGAAAGTGTAAGAAAATCTAGGTTTCCATCACCTTTCTTCTTGACCGAAAATGTATGCTCATGAGGATTCATTTTAATGCCTTGTTCTAGCTTGTTTTCTACTCTTAAAAGGATTGCGGAGGTCCTTCTTGCTTCATAACCAAGCTTGTCTTGAGAAACCAGGGTAAAACAATCACCTTAATACCTTAAAGCACATTTTTAACATAGGGTTTGTTCCTTAGGGTTAATGTATTATCTAGTACTCATTGGAGTCATTGGATATTGGTTAGAACATTGGCAAGGAGATATATATATTGGTGACCGAGATTGAGGAAGGAAAAACCTAAGGAAGAAAGTTTTTAAAGCTTGTAAAAGAACAAGGTAAATTACTTACCTTAAGGTGTTTTATTTTTTAAGGGAATGGGATTTAGATATGTGATGAGTTTAGTGTAGAGTTTATTAGAAAAGGGTTATATATGACCTAGGAGAAACAATGACTATGTTTGAGAACTTGTGACTAAGGAGCCAATGAGAAAAGAGATAGTCAAACAATGTTGAAATGAATTTCAAGAAGCATTTTATTTCAGTGGGAGCCTTGTTGTGTGTATTCGCAGGTTAAAGGCAAATATATGTGGAAATTCAGTGGTTAAGATTATTGTCATTTAAGGGCCTAAGTGCCAAGCATTTAAGTTTGTGCACTATATGATGATGTGGTGTAGTTATGGTGTAAATTGTGTTTTAAGGTGTTTGTGATGAGAATTTGAGAGATATTGGTTGGTTGATGGAGAAAAACCAAGTATTAGGATGTGCTATATACTAGAGAACCCATGGAAAAATTTAAAGGAGAACTTAAGTGTTTAAGATGTTCTAAGGGAATTTAATGACTAAGGAAGTACTAGGATTTTAGAGGTTGTCTTGATGAAAAAGGGGTGAGATAAAGTGTTTTAATGAGTTATAATGACTTAGGCATTACTATGAAGGATTTAGGAATCAAGAGAATGTATTTGAGTATTTAGGACTTAGGCAAATGTTGGTAAACAACTAGGACGGAAATAAGGTGTTGATGGATGGAAGCTTAAGCTTGTGAAGAAACTTTAAGTAAATGCATAAAAGAGTTTTAGATGGTGAAAGATGCTTGGGAGATGATGTTATAGTGGTAGGAAACATTTGGCATAGTGGTTACATTAGGTATGAACCACCACCTAGAAACCTAGTGGAAAATGTTACAAGTGTTGGCATGGTTACAAGGAAAAATGCATAATGATTAAAGTGGATGTTGGTGAGTGATTTAAAGTGTTTAGTGGTTGGCTTAAGGTGTATTTGAGGTGCCCAAATGAGGTTATAACATATTAGGATATATGAGGAGAAGTTTGGAGTTGAAAGAGAATTTAGAAACAAGGTTCTGGAACCGACCGACCTTAGGGACCGGACCTGCAAGGTCGGTCGAGCTCAGTTTACACACTGCCGGAGAAAGTTTCTGGAACCGACCGAACTTGGGGACCGGACTTACAAGTTCGGTCGGGCTTGTATTTTGTGAAGGAATTAAGTCTCTGGAATGGACCGACCTTGGGACCGGACTTGCAAGGTCGGTCATGCCTAGAATTTTGTGCGGGAATTAGTCTCTGGAATCGGCCGAACATAGGACCGGACTTGACAAGTTCGGTCGAGCTCAAATTTCCCTCGGGGAAAGCTCTCGGGAATGGACCGACCTTGGGGACCGGACTTGCAAGGTCGGTCGGGGTAGAATTTTCAAACGGTAATATGTTCTGGAATGGACCGACCTTGGGTAAGGTCGGTCGGTAAGTTCGGTCGAGCCTAAAACATAAAAAAAAAGAAATTTTAAATTCTAAGGAGGATAATTGGGAATAAGGTATGCCATTGGTAGGGTAGTAATGATTAGGACCCTAAGAACCTAGGGGATTAAGTTAAGTTAAGTAAGAACCTTACTGTTTAAAAAGATTAAGTTTAAAAGGGTAAGTGGTAAGGACTTAAGAGGATATTCATCGGGAATCTTTAGGGATTAAATGAGTTAAGTGAGGTGCAAATAACTAATGGCCTAAAATGAATCAATGTTTTAGGTTTGTGAATTGGGACCCCGGAGAAGGTTAAACAAACGACGATCGACGGTGAACGGTACAATCTTTCTTGTGACCTGCTTGCTAACGAGGTGTCCCTCGGCTTGTGTGCTATCTGTTTAATTGCTATGACTAAAACAAGATAAAGCATGCAACCGGTTATGTTTGTTCTCGTTGTGTATGTGTTATCTTTGCACTAACCCGTGAGACTTGAGATTGTTACTAACCAAGTTTAGTACTTACTGAGTTAAGAATAAGAGTTAAGTTTTGGTGGTTGTTGGTTAATGCCCGTTAAGGCTTAGCTAGCACATGGTGATTAAGATTTCTACTAACTGGAACTCGAGTGAGGAAACCCGGGACCGAACTCCGGTCATGCATGCTAAGGAAAGGGGGACGGTATCTGAATCAGATCCGCCCTCCGCTTAAGGACTTGTCTTCGGACTTGTAGCCTAGGGCCGGTTGCCGGCTCAGCTACGCTGGACTCCCGTCCAGAGTAGGTGGCATTAAGATGGTGCGGTGGGATCACCTAAATCCAAGGTTCGAATTAAGCTACAACCATTCCCTTCCAGGAACGGTTTGTATACTGAGAATAAGTTGAGATTAAGATTAAGGTAAGGTAAGGAACTGAGATTAAGGAAATCAGGACTGAGGAGGGGGTTACTAACCCACTTGATAAGGGGACGCTTGAGTCGTTCATTGTTTGTGAACTATGCATGTTCATCTGTGGATTATTGTTATTGCACTTCATATCATGCTTGTGTATGTAATCAATTTCCATGCTATCGACAATTAGTCGTCGTAGCCCCGTTAGCTTGGGGGCCATGAGAGGGTGTACCAGTATTCGTGCTGACCCCCTTTGGGGGCTGTTTTTACACTTGCAGGTAAGAGGCCCATGAGGATGCACCACGAGAGTAGGAGCGGTTAGACTTAGGATGGGATTTTATTTTGAGTACGGGTTGCGCTTGTGCACCCGTCTGTTTATATTTAGACTGATGTAAGGTTGTGATTATGACTTAGTTACTGTACTCGGTTGGTTGTTGGTATTATGGATGGTGATGTTTTGGGTTAGTTATGTATTTTGGATAAGTGTTGTAATTGTTAAGGCCAGTATACTCTAATGATCAGACCGTGGCAAGGTCCAGGTGTTGTTATTTCCGCTGCGACGAATTCAATTATGTGTTCAGTTTTGCGATAACCACGATTGGCTTTGGATGGGGTGTTACAAAAGTGGTATCAGAGCGTAGTTACGCTCTGATCAAGAAATACCGGACATAAGTAACCACCGAGTTAGGATATAAGTTGAGGAATAAGTGATGGGTTAAGGGTGTGAGAAGTTAGAGTGAGTAGAGTCAGATGACCACTAATAAGTGTGGATCGTCTTTACCGTCTACGGACGTTACAAATTCGTTAACCGAAACAGTGGTGGATACGAATCTAATGTGAGTTATGCTTGTTCAGATGGCAGGACGTCCTAGAGGAAGCCGAGGTCGCGGCCAAGGTGATGATGCTTCAGGAATACCTGAGGGGCAGACGATCGCAGAGATCGTGGCTGCCGCATTAGGGCACATGGGCTATCAGCCTGGTGGGGGGCACCACCTCCACCGCCACAACCTAGGGAACCAAATTGGGTGAAGAGTCTTGCAGTCCTTCGACCCGCACACTTTAAGGGGGAGACCGATCCCGCCAAGCTTGAGGCGTACATCTCCGAGCTGGAGACCGCCTTCGTGACCCTTGATGTCCCTGCTGGGATCAAGGTGCGTCTGGCTGCTTTCTATCTGAAGGGGGCGGCAGGCGATTGGAGGAAGCTGGTGAGGGCCGAGCATGTGGCCAATCCAGAGTTCAGCTGGGAGCAGTACACCGCCTTGCTACGAGCAAAGTACTACCCCGCCCATGTCCAGACGAAGAAGTGCTTGTAGTTGGATGCGCTTAAGCAGACAGACAAGATGACGGTGGACGAGTATTACTCAGAGTTCACCACCTTGCTCCGTCTTCTGCCAGGTCTTGGGTTATTCAGACCAGATCCTGGTAGACCGCTTCTATGGTGGGCTTAGCCATCGACTCCGCTACGGCATGGGGCCGACGAGTTACACTACCTTGCACGTAATAAAAATAATTGAGATTTGAGTAAGTAATGAGTAAGATTTAGATTATGAAAATAAGAGTGACTAATACTGTGGAAAGCAGGAGTGCTATCATGCCGCTGCTAAGGTTGAGATAACCGTCCAGCTGAGGGACGAGGAGAATGCCAAGAGGAAGAGTGCTGGTAAGAGCTCGGAGAGTCAAGGGCAAGGAGGGTACAAGAAACGGAAGTACCAGCCTCAGGCCTAGAAAAGTCAGAACCCAAAAGGGAAGGAGGAAAAGGAGAAGGCTCCAGAAGAGCCATTGAAGTTGACGTATGCTTACGCAGCTACACCCCTACGCTCTAGGGCGCCAAAGGGTAAGGGATTGGTATTAAGTGAGTTAAGAAACATTAGTAACCGTTTGAGATATGAGAATTGATATTGTGAATGGTCAGGATCTGAGACTGAGAAGGGAGCCGGTGGTGGCTACCAGCGACGCTACATCTGTAGGTGGTGTCACAAGGACCACCCCGGGCTCGATTGCAAGGGGAATAAGGTGGAGTGCAACTTTTGTGGGGTGTACGGACACCGAGCGTATGAGTGTTACTGGAACCCTGCTAGCAGAGCCTATAGGCCCGATACCAGGGGCAAGGGCAAGACCGATCAGGGAGCTGGATCTGACGGTCAGAGGAAGGTGCAGCAGGCGGCAGACAAGAACCCACAGGTGACCCAGATATCGGGACCCACACTACACTTGGTGGACTGGGACGATGAGCCTGAACCCTCATCGAGGCCAGGTACCGCTATAACCACTTAATAATAAAATTGCCTTCCCGCATTATCATGCATGTTTGGTGAATAAATGAGTTAAGTAAGAATAAGATGAGATTAGAACTTAAGTAAGATATAACCTACTACCACCTTAGGAAGCTTCAACATCTGCTATCTAATACCATCCACACCTAACCCAGAGCACACCGACATCGAAACCATAGACTTTCCAACCGAATAATGTCAAGTTATCCGCCCAGGTATGATTTATTAAGGGGATACCTGACACCCGAAGCACAAATAGCCATCATCAGAAGATGCAATCAACTAGGAATGGGACCGGGAGGTTTTTACACACCGGAGTACCCAGGGGGAGCAAGGATGAAATTAAAAATGATGAGCTTAGGCAAGGATTGGAATCCGTATGCCAAGAATTACCAAACCACGAGGATGCAAGATGGAGTCTCACCACCGGGGATACCCGAAGAGTTCCATCCAATTATTACACAAGTCGTGGAAATTGCTCAGCATTGGAAGCTGAACCGATTCCAGATATTCAGGCAGACATTTGCATTGTGAACTTCTTCGAGAAGGATAGGCGACTTGGACTAACACCAGGATAAGGACGAGACAACGGAGTCTCTCGAAAGAGGGACACCCGTAGTGTCTTGGTCCATTGGGGATGATGCAGAATTTTTATACGGCAAGCAGAAGCGTGCGGACCGTGCGAATAAGTTAGTAGATAAGTCAGGAGATGTGTTAATTATGGGAGGAGAATCAAGGATGTTATACCTTGGGATTAAGAGAATCAAGCTGAATACAGCACCGTCAGCAGTAATCAATGCGACGCAATGAGACCTGGGAGATTAAACCTAACCTTTAGACAATATTAGCCATGTAATGTTAGAATGAGATGAGGATGAGATGTAAGATTAAAGCTCATGTTGTAAACAGGATGGTTATAAATAAAATAACAGTGTTGTTCATATAAATTGTTACGACTCTTGTTATACCATCAATACTCATGAAGCTTGTGAACACAATTAGGTTATGGACTTGGTACGGAAGGTGCGCTAAGTATACTTACAGAGGCACAGGCCGACGCCAGTAGTACCATCCTCACCGGCACCTTTCCAATTAATGGGATTGAGCATCAGTTCTCTTCGACTCAGGGGCCTCGCATACCTTTTCTCGGCATCATTCGCGAGCAGGTGGGGCTAGACGCTGATGAGCTACCCAACTTCACGGTTACGCTCCCGTCTAAGGAGAAGGTTCGTTGCACTCGTTATTACCGAGGAGCCACTGTCAGAATTAAGGGAGAAGACTTTCCAGTCAGTTTTATTGAGTTCAGTGAGCTAGGATTTGATGTTATCTTCGGGATGAACTGGTTGGAGCGGCACAAGGGACGTATCCTCTGCGCCGAGGATAGATTGCTGCTCAATAGTCCGTCTGGGGTGACAATATCATACCGCAGAGGCCCAGAGAACCTTCGACTAAGATCATCACCGCCATGGCAATGTATAAGGAATTGAGAAGAGGGAAGAGTGTACCTCTGCTATGTACAGGACATAGAGAGTACCCTGAGTTCGAACCCGACTTATTTTCCACGGAACTGCCCGGCATGCCACCCCACTCGGGAGGTAGAGTTCACCATCGAGCTGCTACCTGTACCGGGTACCGGACCGATAGCCAAGGCACCATACCGTATGGCTCCGGCAGAAATGACTAAGTTAAAGGAACAATTGAAAGATTTGTTAGATAAGGGATTCATTAGACCAAGTGTGTCACCATGGGGAGTGCCAGTCCTCTTCGTGAAGAAGAAGGATGGTAGTCTCCGCCTCTGCATCGACTACAGAGAGCTGAATGCTGTGACAGTGAAGAATAAGTACCCACTACCCCGCATCGACGATCTGTTCGATCAGTTGAAGGGAGCATCTGTGTTCTCCAAGATTGATCTCAGATCAGGGTATCATCAGATAGCCATTAAGGAGGGAGACATTGAGAAGACGGCATTCCGGACACGATACGGCCACTACGAGTTTACGGTGATGCCGTTCGGTTTGTCGAACGCACCGGCGAAGTTTATGGATCTGATGAACCGCTTGTTCCGGTAGCAGCTGGACAAGTCGGTTGTGGTGTTTATTGATGACATTTTGATATACTCAATATCTAAGGTTGAACATGATGAACATCTGAGGAGAGTATTGGAATATTAAGGGAGAACCAGCTATATGCTAAGTTCTCCAAATGTGAGTTTTGGCTTGACCAGGTCTCTTTCCTGGGTCATGTCATCTCAGATGCTGGGATCTCAGTGGCTCTAGCAAAGATTGATGCCGTACGTACTTAGCCAAGGCCGAAGACTGTTACCGACATCCGGAGCTTTCTCGGTCTGGCAGGTTACTACAGGAGGTTTGTTAGGGATTTCAGCAAGGTCGCGATACCGATGACCAGTCTGATGAAGAAGGATGCACCGTTCTTGTGGATGATTGACTGTGAGAAATCATTTCAGAGCTTGAAGGACTCACTGACCACTGCACCGGTTCTGACCATTCCAGACGGCACAGAGGGCTTTGAGGTTTATTGATGCATCCGGCAAAGGGCTGGGTTGCGTGCTCATGTAACATGGCAAGGTGGTGGCATATGCCTCACGCCAGTTGAAGAAACATGAGGAGAACTACCCCACACATGATTTAGAGTTGGGAGCTGTAGTCTTCGCTTTGAAGATATGGCGCCACTACTTATATGGGGTTAGTGTGACTGTTATACCCAAAATTCCAACCCCCCCGGAGGAGAGTCTCTACTAATAGGCTAGTAGCAAGGGTTCCCAGATCGATCGGCACATTTCAGAGTGCTAGGGACAGCTTAGTCATCTCCAGGGGCATTTTCGTAATTTTTCAAGGCTCCTAAGCCCCTATGGGCTTTCTCTCTCCTCCAAATAAGGGTCAAATCAGCTCGAAATGCTTTGATATTTTAACCCATGATAGAAGATGACATTTTAAGCATAATGGCGTTGGAATTTTGATTTTCAAATTTCCAATAATTTTCTAGCAATTTCTGACTGAATCTGACGAGAAATTCAATTTAAAAATGCTCCGGCATTTAAAAAATTCGTTTCCACCTCAGAAAATTCATAATATCCATTCTTGACATGTGGTTAAAATTTCATAGCAAAATTCCTTTGGGAAGTTACTTAGTTAAAATATCGGAAAATCTTACTTTTACTAGATTTTCTTTATCTTTAAGAAAATCTATATAAAGGGATAGGTTTTTGGATAAAAGGGGAACCTCACATACTCAAGAACCCTAGAGAGTCAGAAAAGGCAGCCTCCTCTCTCTCTCTCACGTTTTCCAACACCCGGCCACCCAGATCATACCGAAAATCCCCTGAAATCATCATCTAAACACGTTTTCCAATTCCCAAAGCACCAATAATCATCAAAACCCCACAAAAAACACCACCAAAACGTGAAGAACAGCAAGAACAACCAACAACCAGAAGCTTGGTTCGAAGTCCTTTCGGGTCTATCATCAACGGAGCACTCGACGAATCCCGGTGTGAAGAAACGTTGTGAATCCGAAGGTAAAACAGGTAGAAACTCAGCTTCCCTAATTCTCCACGGTATTATCTGTCTTGCCTCGAACTTTGGGCTCAAACTAACCTTCGTAAGCTTCTGTATTGCTGTTTATTCAAGCTTCTGTCCAATAACTTGTTTACTAAGTTTCGTGCTTAATTCGAATTCAAATCGAAAACTTTCAATCACTAACGACTTGTAAACCTTTCAGGCTACACACTCATAAAATTTGAGCTCAAAACACCCTCGGGAACCTTCTGAAAACCCCTGTCCGTGGGGTCCGTGACCTCGGACCTATGGTCCGGGACCTCGGACGCGTTGTCCGAGACCACGGACACCCACGGACGGCGGCGGGATTTAAAAAATTCAAAATTTAGGTTTTCTGATAATGTCCGGCCCTCGGACAGCCTGTCCGAGGCCCCGGACCCTGCAATTTTGTTTTTTTCTTTATTTTCGACTTTTCTGTATAGTTTAGGTTAACTGGGGTCCGTGGTCTCGGACATGGGGTCCGTGGCTACGGACGTAAGCAAAATTTGACCTAATTCTGCCTCCGAAACCCTAGTTTAGGTAGCTTCCAATTTCACTTTAATTTTCTGTCAAAAAAATGCTAAGAACACAAAAAACAGAAGCGCGCACTTAGGTTAAAATGACTTTGTAGTAGGCCGTAATTAAACCAAGTAGAGGAAAAACGACCTAGGAGGGGGAGGGCAATGAAAGTAATTGAACCCTAATTAAGTCGAATATCAAGCCCCCGAACCCGAACTCTCCTTTCCTAATTTGATCTAGGTTAAAATTAGGTGGCGACTCGTAATAGGTTCCAGTGAGCTAGCTTAGGTTTTAAATAATTATTGTTATATGACATAGTTATTAATCTTAGGCTATAAGTGGACCTAAAACCCGATTAGATCCTAATCAACTTTAATCAACATAGGATAGGGGTTTAAAATCGAGGCTCACAGACTGGCGACTCTGCTGGGGACATACTTCTTAATTTTAACTTGTTTTAATTTTAAGAAAGAGGGCTTAACTCGAAAACGTTTATTTATGGCTTTATTACTTTGTTTGTTTACTTTCGTGCGCACTTTAATTTCTGTACCTTTGCATCATATGAGAGCGAGGGTCCACGTAAACCGATCTCACCCCGGGACCCATTTGAGGGTCCCCTGTCAGGGACTCACACCTTTTAGGTGATGTGAATAAGCGGGGGAAAGGAGGAGGGTGTCGTCTAACCACACCCCCTTAATACCTGGGCCTTAGCCCCAAGCGTTTCCTGGCAGTGCCCTTACCTAGCCCATTGTTTGGTCAGTCAAAGACCCGACCGTAGACGCACACCTTCAGGTGATGTGAAAAAGTGGGGAAGCCCAAGAGAATAGCGTGCAAGCCCTATTCCTTTGTGGTGACCTGGGCCCATGCCCCAAGCACCTCTCCGGATCGATCCATACCCGTTTTGGTTTAAACGTCTAGTGAGGACATGTTGAATTTGTGTGGGCCATGTTTGCTTGTATGATCGGCCCACTACCCAGCCTAGAGATTGATAGGAACTTCTCCTACATCAACCTAGCCCAACACGAATTGGCAACTCTATTTGTTTGCGGCCCAGAGGCCCTGTTTGGTTTAACATGTGAGTCGTTCGGGCTTCGGCCCAAAGCCTAGACCTAGGATTTTTCTCTTCTGGCCCAATTTGAATTATCCAATTGGTTCTAGGCCCATAAAAAGAAATCCACCTGAACTTGAAATTACTCACAAGTCCTGCAAATAAAATCTTTGTCAGCTTAGCAACCATCTTCTCTGACCCAAAGAAAGTTAGGCCCATTTGTGATTTAGGGGTCATTCCAGCTCATATGCTTTTCTTGCAGCCCAACAAGTTTTTACCTAGAACTTCTTCACGGTCCAGAATTTTAGCTCAGTCCACTGTTATTTTCCAACAGATAAACCCGAATCCCAAGTATGGCAGAAGGAGGAAACCCAGTCAGCGTAGAGGCCCAGTTTGCAGCCTTAGATCAAAGGTACATGGCTGCCTTGGACGCCATGGAACAGAAACATAGGTCCGCCACTAATGACATGGAGGCTAAGTATGTCACCATCATCGAAGAGTTGAAAAGCAAAATCATTCCCTTGAGATTGGTCATCAGAAAAACATTTCAGGAAAGATAGCCGACTCTGGGAACGGGCGCGACTACATCGAAGCCCAGGATGCACAAGGATTTGTAGGGCAAGTTGTCCCGGACAACCAACTAGCTGCAGAGGTCAAAAGGGTTTCTAAAAGGATTGAGCGCATAGAGAAAGCCAACAAACCAGCTGGCTTCGATTATTTCTCCACGGCGTCGTATCCCGAAGTTGATCTTCCCCTAAAGTTGAGGCTGCCTACACTCGCTTTGTACAAGGGTTCCTCGGATCCACAGATTCACTTGGCTATGTTCGACCGGGAAATGTCCATCTTGGGGCTCAACGACATGCAAAAAGCCAAAGTTTTCGCACGCTATCTAGACGAGACTCCTCAGCGTTGGTATCTCACTCATAAGATGAATACCAAAACCTATGAGGAGGTTTGCGTGGCTTTCCTAAATCATTTTGAGTATGCTAAGAACCTCGAAGTCACCAGAATCGATCTTGCAGGAACCCGACAGAAAGACTGAGTCCATGTCTGACTTCATCAAGCGTTGGAGGAGAAAGGCTGCGGCCATGCCTACCAAAATGGAGAGCAAGAGCAAATCCGCATGATAATTGAGAACATGCGGAAACAACACAACCATGAGCTAAAATTATGTATTTTCCGAGTTTGGACATGTTGATGGGACAAGTCGGTATTCTAGAGGAAAGAATTCATAAGGAAGGGTTAGAACTCGAGCGCTCAAGAGACTCGGCAGTAGCTCCAAATTATCTAAGTCAGGACCAGAAAAGGCTTGTCTTCAGCCAATAACTTGCGCTCAAAGCAGTTTCCCAGAAGTGAATGTGGTTCAACAACCTAGAGCCCCGCATCAAAACTTTAGGACGGTACCCTTACCACGCCGAGACTCATCGCAAAGGGAATTCACCAACATTGGCCGAGCACCAAGTCAGGCGTTTGAAGAGCTTCAGAAGAGAAAACTTGCTACAGCCCTTGGCCCCTCGACCAGGAACCACTCATTTGGGAAGGCATCTTAATCAATTCTGCCACTACCATCAGTTGCCTGGCCATTGTGCTGACAATTGCCGAGCATTGAAGCACAAGATTCAAGACCTGTTCGAGCAAGGAGTCCAATTCTTCTAAGTATGCAAGTCGTTTTGTTGCATCTTCTGGTTGCTTACTTCTTAATTAGTTTTCAGTCACCTCCGATTGTAATCTTTACGTTTCTCTCATGATTCTTAAATAAATCATAGTTCCACTTTCACAATTCCTGTATGAATCATTTCCGTTCATCGAAAAAGAAAAAGCAAAATTGTTTTTTAAGGAAAAGAATCACGGAGTAATCATTCCTCGACTATGGAACAAAACTTGTCTTTTGTTTCTAAAAGGTGAGCATGTGTTGCCAAGCACCACAACCTATCCCAAAGCATCCAAAATAACCCACGAAGCGGTTCTAAATCCACATCTGTTTAAGTGTTGTCATAAACCCCAGGTTAATACTGGGGGCAATCTGAGTTCAGGAGCGTCATCTTTAATCTTTCGTTTAAGCGTGTGAACTAGTCTCTAAGTGAAATTCACGAGAGTATCTTGAGCGGAAAAACAATGAGTGAACGGGCGTGTCATTTTTACACGACTCCGGTGAGGCCACATACACAGGAAAAGGTAAATGGCATAACTCCGACCGAAGGAGATAATTTGTAAATTTACGCTTAGACCTGTGAAAAGTAACAAAGAACAGATGCACACTATCAAGGATGACGGAGCACCTAGGTAGGCACCACCATAGCCAAAAGCTTGCAAACCCTGTCATTAAACCCTAGGCACCCCCGCTGAGCCTTTCATATATCCCTTTTCGATATTATGAGCTCCACAAAATAACCTAGCCATGACGAATGTTCGACCCGGTGACCAAGGAAGCGAGGAGCCCGACTCTCAGATAACATTCTCATTAATCCAAAGAAGCAACGCCGCTATCAGCATGACGAAGCGATCCGCAAATGGTCCCAAGAGTGACACAGGATCTAAGGAGCTCACATCAAAGTAGCTCTCGAAGCCCAAAGCCGGGAAACACAAGAACCCCGAAGGCAAAGTCAAGAAAGGATAAAACAAAAAGGCAATCCCAAAGTGCCTCGAAGAAGTCCAAATGACAAAAAAAAAACAAGAGAAATAGTGTAAAGGAAACAACTCCAAAGTCCAGGTCCAAAAGCTCAAAAACAACGTCACATGAAGCAGTTAGACGACTTCAAGACAAGGAAGATGAATCTGAGAGAAGACGCAAGTTGCAGCTTTGGTCACCCATTTAAGCTCCACATACCTCAAATATCCCTCCATGATCACGTCGTCTTTCATCACACCCTTGGCCACGTTATAAGTTTTAAAGACTTCCGACTTGATAGTTGTGTGTCCAACTACGTGAAAGTAACAGATCAAATGCGTAAATCCATCAATATCGAATTCAATGGTTTGGAAGTTATGACCATGGGCGAGAAATGTGCAACACCGACCACATCGAGTGTAGGTTAGGGAGCACCACATCAAAGCATAAGCCTTGACCCTGTGAGGGTGAGACTTGTTCGCATGTTTAATCAAATACTGGGGGCAATCGATCGTCCCATCGATTGCCATGAACTCTAGCTCAGATTGTCCCTAAGAAAAATACTGGGGGCAATTGTTGGTTCCAACAATTGCCATGTCAGCACCAATTAAACCAAAAGCTCGAGCACCACCACAGGCACACATAAGCCCTTACCACCACACACACACTCTCAAACCCGTCATTGGCCTTACCTCCACAAAAACATCAGGCCCGTCATGACCCTGACCTCCATCCAAAATCACAACCCAATCCCATCTGTCACAAATCCTGAACACCGGCAAAAGCCTTCGGCCCACAACAAACACCACACACTTCACCAATGGCATGTTCATCTTTCAAGAAGAAAATGCAGATTTGAAATTTGTAGTCAGGAAATGATCATTTCACTTTCCTTTTTCAGCAGGGTTTTTCTCAAGCATTGCCAAGTTCGGCACCTTTACCACACGTTTCCGTTTTGAACGAGTATATTTCATATATCTTGATTGCGTACATCTTATCATCATTGCCATGTTGGCACTCCAGTAATCTCATCATCTCATCATTTGCACGAGACCAGTATCTCTTCCGTAACTCATGTTGTAGTTCGAGACCCAAAATCGGCGCAAGGCCCTGCAGATTCCTCTTTCAGTACGAGACCTAGCATCTTCATTCAGTACGAGACCTAGAATCAGTGTGAGATCCAGCTTTTCCTTCATCCATTTAGTACGAGACTTCAGTGCGAGACCCACCATCTTCACCAGTAAGAGACCTAGTATCATCTTCAGTGCGAGACCCACCATCTTCACCAGTACGAGACCTAGTATCATCTCAGTGCGAGACCCCACCATCTTCACCAGTACGAGACCTAGTATCATCTTCAGTGCGAGACCCATCATCTTCTTCAGTGCGAGATCGGCGTCATCATCCAGTGCGAGACCAGTACGAGACCTAGTATCATCTTCAGTGCGAGGTAGAGCGTGATCTAAGTTGGCGGGCAGAGGCAAAGAAGGGGGCGTTTGGTTCAAAGGGGGGAAACGGAATGGAATCAGGAAAGGGAATGGAGATGGAATGGAAAAGAATTCCCTTTGATTTTCCTGGTTGTTTGTTTGAGCTGGGGGAATGAATAAATAAAACCGGTCAACGGTCACGGTCAATGGTCAACAGTTGCCCGCTTGCCGGTCACGACCATTAATTGCCTGTCAACATTCACTTCACCGGTCAATGGTCATTAGTCAATCGGTCATGGTCATATGTGTTTCCGTCAAAGTATACAGGGGAAAGGGAATCCCATTCCCCTAGTAGGGGTGGGGAATCAGGAAAAAAGGGTTTGGGGTAATCCCATTCCCTTTCCTTCAAGAAAACTGGCAAAACAAACAACAGAAAAGGGAATCATTCCGATTCCCTTTCCTGATTACCCCAAAACAAACGCCCCCTAAGTCCCCATCTTCATGTCAACTTCTTGGGAAACAACTAGTGGGCAGTGGCAATAGTCCCCTTGGTAATCTAGAAGTATCCCAGCACCCAGTTGGTGGGCAGAGGCAATAAGTCCCCATAGTTACCAACCAGGAGCATTGGAACGGGTTTCGGTCCCCAGAGAAGCATCCGAGCATCATCATCATATCATATCATCTTCTTCTGCATGACATCTACATTTGCATTACAGGTTCCCGACACCTTAGAATGTTCGGCATACTTCATTTCATTTTAGGTGGTCAACGCCTTAGAATAGCTTGACATCATCTCATTCGTTATAGGTAGTCAACGCCTTAGAATAGCTTGACATCATCTCATTCGTTATAGGTAGTCAACGCCTTAGAATAGCTTGACATCATCTCATTCGTTATAGGTAGTCAACGCCTTAGAATAGCTTGACATCATCTCATTCGTTATAGGTAGTCAACGCCTTAGAACAGCTTGACATCATCTCATTCGTTATAGGTAGTCAACGCCTTAGAATAGCTTGACATCATCTCATTCGTTATAGGTAGTCAACGCCTTAGAATAGCTTGACATCATATCATCCTTATAGGTAGTCAGCGCCTTAGAACAGCTCGACACAACTTGTTGGATTTCAATTGCACGAGGGGTCTTTTAAGATCCAAAATTTTGGGGTATCACTCAAGCATCAACTAGCCTTTTCATTTCCATTACAAAGTCTAGTTGACGGGGGGCAATCTGTTATACCCAAAATTCCAACCCCCCCGGAGGAGAGTCTCTACTAATAGGCTAGTAGCAAGGGTTCCCAGATCGATCGGCACATTTCAGAGTGCTAGGGACAGCTTAGTCATCTCCAGGGGCATTTTCGTAATTTTTCAAGGCTCCTAAGCCCCCTATGGACTTTCTCTCTCCTCCAAATAAGGGTCAAATCAGCTCGAAATGCTTTGATATTTTAACCCATGATAGAAGATGACATTTTAAGCATAATGGCGTTGGAATTTTGATTTTTCAAATTTCCAATAATTTTCTAGCAATTTCTGACTGAATCTGACGAGAAATTCAATTTAAAAATGCTCCGGCATTTAAAAAATTCGTTTCCACCTCAGAAAATTCATAATATCCATTCTTGACATGTGGTTAAAATTTCATAGCAAAATTCCTTTGGGAAGTTACTTAGTTAAAATATCGGAAAATCTTACTTTTACTAGATTTTCTTTATCTTTAAGAAAGTCTATATAAAGGGATAGGTTATTGGATAAAAGGGGAACCTCACATACTCAAGAACCCTAGAGAGTCAGAAAAGGCAGCCTCCTCTCTCTCTCTCACGTTTTCCAACACCCGGCCACCCAGATCATACCGAAAATCCCCTGAAATCATCATCTAAACACGTTTTCCAATTCCCAAAGCACCAGTAATCATCAAAACCCCACAAAAACACCACCAAAACGTGAAGAACAGCAAGAACAACCAACAACCAGAAGCTTGGTTCGAAGTCCTTTCGGGTCTATCATCAACGGAGCACTCGACGAATCCCGGTGTGAAGAAACGTTGTGAATCCGAAGGTAAAACAGGTAGAAACTCAGCTTCCCTAATTCTTCACGGTATTATCTGTCTTGCCTCGAACTTTGGGCTCAAACTAACCTTCGTAAGCTTCTGTATTGCTGTTTATTCAAGCTTCTGTCCAATAACTTGTTTACTAAGTTTCGTGCTTAATTCGAATTCAAATCAAAAACTTTCAATCACTAACGACTTGTAAACCTTTCAGGCTACACACTCATAAAATTTGAGCTCAAAACACCCTCGGGAACCTTCTGAAAACCCCTGTCCGTGGGTGGTCCGTGACCTCGAACCTATGGTCCGGGACCTCGGACGCGTTGTCCGAGACCACGGACACCCACGGACGGCGGCGGGATTTAAAAAATTCAAAATTTAGGTTTTCTGATAATGTCCGGGCCCTCGGACAGCCTGTCCGAGGCCTCGGACCCTGCAAATTTTTGTTTTTTCTTTATTTTCGACTTTTCTGTATAGTTTAGGTTAACTGGGGTCCGTGGTCTCGGACATGGGGTCCGTGGCTACGGACTTAAGCAAAATTTGACCTAATTCTGCCTCCGAAACCCTAGTTTAGGTAGCTTCCAATTTCACTTTAATTTTCTGTCAAAAAATGCTAAAAACACAAAAAAACAGAAGCGCGCACTTAGGTTAAAAACGACTTTGTAGTAGGCCGTAATTAAACCAAGTAGAGGAAAAACGACCTAGGAGGGGCAATGAAAGTAATTGAACCCTAATTAAGTCGAATATCAAGCCCCCGAACCCGAACTCTCCTTTCCTAATTTGATCTAGGTTAAAATTAGGTGGCGACTCGTAATAGGTTCCAGTGAGCTAGCTTAGGTTTTAATAATTATTGTTATATGACATAGTTATTAATCTTAGGCTATAAGTGGACCTAAAACCCGATTAGATCCTAATCAACTTTAATCAACATAGGATAGGGGTTTAAAATCGAGGCTCACAGTGACGATCTACACCGATCATAAGAGTTTGAGATATATATTCACTCATAAGAAGTTGAATCTTCGACAGAGGAGATGGTTAGAGTTTCTGAAAGACTATGACATCGACCTCCAATACAAAGAGGGAAAGGCCAATGTTGTAGCAGACGCCCTGAGCCGTCGAGCACACTCACTCCATTCGCTAGTTTCTTTCTCCAGCTTGGTTGATGAGGTGCGAGAGGCTCAGAGGACAGATGAGTATATGAGAGAGGTCAGACAGAAGCTGACAGATGGTACCTTTGAGAGTCATAAATACGACTTCAGACTTCATGATGATGATCTGATCAGACTTAAGGGCCGGTTATGCATACCACGGGGCAACACGGATCTGAAAGACCGTATACTTAGAGAATCACACTGTTCTTCAGTTTCCATCCATCTGGGAGCCTCTAAAATGTATAAAGACATGAAGAGATACTTCTGGTGGTTGGGGATGAAGACAGATGTTACCGAGTTCGTCTTGAGGTGTCTCACATGCCAGAAGGTGAAATTTTAGCACCGACGACCGGGCGGAATGGTACAGTCGATGCCAGTTCCGGAGTGGAAGTTCTATGATATCTCCATGGACTTCGTAGTTGGGCTTCCACCTGCTAGGGGAGGTCTCAACATGATATGGGTGGTGGTGGATCGCCTTACCAAATTAGCTGAGTTATTTGAGAAAGAAATCATGAGACATCACGGGATACCGAATACCATAGTGTCAGATAGAGATACCAGATTCCTTTTGAGGTACTGGAGAGCTACCAAGGAAGCGTTGGGTACAGAACTCAAGCTGAGTACCGTGTTCCATCCTCAGACAGATGGTCAGACTGAGCGTACTATTCAGACACTCGAGGACATGCTGAGAGCATGTGCCTTAGACTTCCAGGGCAGTTGGATTGACAAATTGCATCTGATCAAGTTTTCATACAACAACAGCTATCAGGCTTCGATCAAGATGGCACCTTTTCAAGCGTTGTACGGTAGACCATGTCGTACACCGCTCTGCTGGGATGAGTCGAGTGAGACGGTCATTATAGGACCAGAGTACTTAGAGCAAGTTAAGGCTGAAGTTCAGCAAATCAGGGAGAACATGAAAGCTGCTCAAGATAGGCAGAAGTCGTATGCTGATGTTCGACGACGGGACCTGGAGTTCGCAGTGGGCGACCAGGTATTTCTGCGAGTTTCACCGATGAAGGGTGTATTCAGGTTTGGGCAGAAGGGCAAATTAAGCCTGAAATTTGTTGGTCCTTATGAGATTACGGAGCGGGTGGGCCCGGTTGCTTACAGGTTGAATTTACCTGCTGAGCTGGGTAAAGTGCATGATGTTTTTCATGTTTCATAGCTAAAGAAATACATGCACCACCCCTCCCATGTGTTAGAACCTGAGAGGTTGACTTTAGAACCAAATATGAGATCAGTGGAGACTCCTCAGAGAATCTTGGACAGTAAGACTAGGGACCTTGCCACAAGTCAGTGCGACTGGTGAAGGTTCTCTGGTCTAACCAGGATGTCGAAGAGGCCACGTGGGAATTAAAGGATAAGATGAGGGCGAAATACCCTTCTTTGTTTACTGACTAGATCGTCTGTATAGGGTACGGGGCGTACCCCTTTTTAAGGGGGGTAGAGCTCCCTCGCTTTTGAGTTAGGAAACGATCATGTTTGTCGTTTGTTTGGTTGTTTAAGATGTGAATTTGTGTAAGTTGCTACACTTTGGTGTTAAGTTTGAGTTATGTATAATACTTATGTATTGTATTTGAGATTGACCTTTGACTCTTGAGATGTGTGAATGTGAATATAAGATGTGGTGTTAAGATTAAGGGAATTGAGTACCGTGAATGGTTAAGCACATATGTGAACTTTGAGGACAAAGTTCTTTTAAGGGGGGTAGATTGAAATACCCCAAACTTAGATATGGTGTTTAAATGATAAACTAAGATATAAGGAGGCTAAATAATGCCTTGGAAACATAAAGAAACATTTCTAATCAAAGAAAATATAAGGAAACACCAAAAGAGCAATTTAAGCAAAAACGTGCTCTATGCTTGGAGAGAGTTGGGAGAGTACCCAAATATTGTTCTAAGACCTTAGTAATATCCTAATTGTCATTTTAAATCAATTACCAAAGAAGACCAAGCTTGAAAACAAGTTAAAACACAAAATGTGCTTTAAGGAGTCTTAAAGCACATTTTTGAAAATTGTCTTGTAAATGAGTTTTGAATGGCTAAATGTCCATCATTACTCTTTAATTAACATGTTTACTATATAGTATCACATTTGGAAGTCTATATCAATGGGAAATCAAAAATTTCACAACAATGTGCCTTGTTTTATGAATAGTAATTTAATTAAGCTAGTTTATAACATAAGTCAATATAAGTGAGATATTTGGTCAACAAAGACTTAAGTACCCTTGTTACTTAATGGGGGCCGGTTTTTTATAAGGTGAGTCACCACCTTTATTAGTCATTAAGCAAATAAATAACTATAAAGCAAAAGTACTATTTACTTTATAAGATAAATATCTCATTTTACTCACCTCTCTCCTCACCTCTTCATTCTTTCTTGTTCCCACGGTTTGAGCTGCTCCTCTCTTCTTCTCCATTAACGTGAAGAGCACCCTCTTGCTAGCTCCATCTTCCTTTGCACACTACTTACTCATTTTAGCTCCAAAACCAAAACAAATTACATATTCCTCTTAGTTGGCTCAAGCTCTCTCTTTCTATCTTTTCAAAACTTCAAGAGCTTTGATTTGGTGCAAAGCCAAACCACCATTAGAGGAGGAAATTCAAGTTTGGAGACTCCATTGGCTTCTCCATTCTCTTAAGGTAAAGAAAGTGCAAGAAAATCTAAGTTTCCATCACCTTTCTTCTTGACCGAAAATGTATGCTCATGAGGCTTCATTTTAATGCCTTGTTCTAGCTTGTTTTCTACTCTTAAAAGGATTGAGGAGGTCCTTCTTGCTTCATATCCAAGCTTGTCTTGAGAAACCAAGGTAAAACAATCACCTTAATACCTTAAAGCACATTTTTAACCTAGGGTTTGTTCCTTAGGGTTAATGTATTATCTAGTACTCATTGGAGTCATTGGATATTGGTTAGAACATTGGCAAGGAGATATATATTGGTGACCGAGATTGAGGAAGGAAAAACCTAAGGAAGAAAGTTTTTAAAGCTTGTAAAAGAACAAGGTAAATTACTTACCTTAAGGTGTTTTATTGTTTAAGGGAATGGGATTTAGATATGTGATGAGTTTAGTGTAGAGTTTACATTAGAAAAGGGTTATATATGACCTAGGAGAAACAATGACTATGTTTGAGAACTTGTGACTAAGGAGCCAATGAGAAAAGAGATAGTCAAACAATGTTGAAATGAATTTCAAGAAGCATTTTATTTCAATGGGAGCCTTGTTGTGTGTATTCGCAGGTTAAAGGCAAATATATGTGGAAATTCAGTGGTTAAGATTATTGTCATTTAAGGGCCTAAGTGCCAAGCATTTAAGTTTGTGCACTATATGATGATGTGGTGTAGTTTTGGTGTAAATTGTGTGTTAAGGTGTTGTGATGAGAACTTGAGAGATATTTGTTGGTCGATGGAGAAAAACCAAGTGTTAGGATGTGCTATATACTAGAGAACCCATGGCAAATTTTAAAGGAGAACTTAAGTGTTTAAGATGTTCTACGGGAATTTAATGACTAAGGAAGTACTAGGAAGGTTTAGAGGTTGTCTTGATGAAAAAGGGGTGAGATAAAGTGTTTTAATGAGTTATAATGACTTAGGCATTACTATGAAGGATTTAGGAATCAAGAGAATGTATTTGAGTATTTAGGACTTAGGCAAATGTTGGTAAACAACTAGGAAGGAAATAAGGTGTTGATGGATGGAAGCTTAAGCTTGTGAAGGAACTTTAAGTAAATGCATAAAAGAGTTTTAGATGGTGAAAGATGCTTGGGAGATGATGTTATAGTGGTGGGGAAACATTTGGCATAGTGGTTACATTAGGTATGAACCACCACCTAGAAACCTAGTGGAAAATGTTACAAGTGTTGGCATGGTTACAAGGAAAAATGCATAATGATTAAAGTGGATGTTGGTGAGTGATTTAAAGTGTTTAGTGGTTGGCTTAAGGTGTATTTGAGGTGCCCAAATGAGGTTATAACATATTAGGATATATGAGGAGAAGTTTGGAGTTGAAAGAGAATTTAGAAACAAGGTTCTGGAGCCGACCGACCTTAGGGACCGGACCTACAAGGTCGGTCGAGCTCAGTTTACACTACCGGAGAAAGTTTCTGGAACCGACCGAACTTGGGGACCGGACTTACAAGTTCGGTCGGGCTTGTATTTTGTGAAGGAATTAAGTCTCTGGAACAGACCGATCTTGGGACCGGACTTGCAAGGTTGGTCATGCCTAGAATTTTGTGCGGGAATTAGTCTATGGAATCGACCGAACATAGGACCGGACTTGACAAGTTCGGTCGAGCTCAAATTTCCCTCGGGGAAAGCTCTCGGGAATGGACCGACCTTGGGGACCGGACTTGCAAGGTCGGTCGGGGTAGAATTTTCAAACGGTAATACGTTCTGGAATGGACCGACCTTGGGTAAGGTCGGTCGGTAAGTTCGGTCGAGCCTAAAACATAAAAAAAAAAGAAATTTTAAATTCTAAGGAGGATAATTGGTAATATGGTATGCCATTGGTAGGGTAGTAATGATTAGGACCCTAAGAACCTAAGGGATTAAGTTAAGTTAAGTAAGAACCTTAATGTTTAAAAAGATTAAGTTTAAAAGGGTAAGTGGTAAGGACTTAAGAGGATATTCATCGGGAATCTTTAGGGATTAAATGAGTTAAGTGAGGTGCAAATAACTAATGGCCTAAAAATAAATCAATGTTTTAGGTTTGTGAATTGGGACCCTGGAGAAGGTTAAACAAACGACGATCGACGGTGAACGGTACAATCTTTCTTTTGACCTGCTTGCGAACGAGGTGTCCCTCGGCTTGTGTGCTATCTGTTTAATTGCTATGACTAAAACAAGATAAAGCATGCAACCAGTTATGTTTGTTCTCGTTGTGTATGTGTTATCTTTGCACTAACCCGCGAGACTTGAGATTGTTACTAACCAAGTTTAGTACTTACTGAGTTAAGAATAAGAGTTAAGTTTTGGTGGTTGTTGGTTAATGCCCGTTAAGGCTTAGCTAGCACATGGTGATTAAGATTTCTACTAACTGGAACTTGAGTGAGGAAACCCGGGACCGAAATCCGGTCATGCATGCTAAGGAAAGGGGGACGGTATCTGAATCAGATCCGCCCTCCGCTTAAGGACTTGTCTTCGGACTTGTAGCCTAGGGCCGGTTGCCGGCTCAGCTACGCTGGACTCCCGTCCAGAGTAGGTGGCATTAAGATGGTCGGTGGGATCACCTAAATCCCAGGTTCGAATTAAGCTACAACCATTCCCTTCCAGGAATGGTTTGTATACTGAGAATAAGTTGAGATTAAGATTAAGGTAAGGTAAGGAACTGAGATTAAGGAAATCAGGACTGAGGAGGGGGTTACTAACCCACTTGATAAGGGGACGCTTGAGTCGTTCATTGTTTGTGAACTATGCATGTTCATCTGTGGATTATTGTTATTGCACTTCATATCATGCTTGTGTATGTAATCAATTTCCATGTTATCGACAATTAGTCATCGTAGCCCCGTTAGCTTGGGGGCCATGAGAGGGTGTACCAGCATTCCTGCTGACCCCCTTTGGGGGCTGTTTTTACACTTGCAGGTAAGAGGCCCATGAGGACGCACCGCGAGAGTAGGAGCAGTTAGACTTAGGATGGGATGTTTATTTTGAGTACGGGTTGCGCTTGTGCACCCGTCTGTTTATATTTAGACTGATGTAAGGTTGTGATTATGACTTAGTTACTTGTACTTGGTTGGTTGTTGGTATTATGGATGGTGATGTTTTGGGTTGGTTATGTATTTTGGATAAGTGTTGTAATTGTTAAGGCCGGTATACTCTAATGATCAGACCGTGGCAAGGTCCAGGTGTTGTTATTTCCGCTGCGACGAATTCAATTAAGTGTTCAGTTTTGCGATAACCACGATTGGCTTTGGATGGGGTGTTACACTTCGACATCATCATTGGCATGGATTGGCTACAGAAGTATAAGGGCCGACTGCATTACGCAGAACACAGACTATTACTGAAGAGCCCGAAGGGCAAGACAGTCTCCTATCGTAGTACTCCCAGAGAGCCGACTTTCAAGCTGGTGTCCGCTATAACCTTGATGAAGAAGGTTAGGAAGGGGCAACCAGTTTACTTATGCTATGTCCAAGACATGAGACACGAAGAACAGACAAAGTCGGACATACCAATTGTATCAGATTTCCCTGACCTGTTTGCTAAAGAATTACCGGGGATGCCACCGAAGCGGGAAGTTGAGTTCTCCATCGATTTGATGCCAGGCACGTGGCCTATTGCCAAGGCGCCCTGCCGAATGGCACCAGCTGAGATGAAAGAGTTGAAGATTCATTTAGAAGATCTGTTTGATAAGGGTTTATCAGACCGAGTGTGTCACCATGGGGAGCACCAGTACTGTTTGTAAAAAAGAAAGATGGTAGCATGCGACTCTACATTGACTACCGAGAGCTTAATACAGTCACATTAAAGAATAAATACCCTTTACCACGGATCGACGACCTATTCGACCAATTGAGAGGTGCTACGGTCTTCTCGAAGATTGACCTCAGATCTGGATACCATCAGATACGAATAACAGATGGGGATATAGAGAATACGGCTTTTCGAACGCGCTATGGGCACTATGAGTTTACGGTAATGCCATTTGGCTTATCGAACGCCACAGCTATATTTATGGACCTCATGAACCGATTATTCAGAGAACAGCTAGAATCATCAGTGGTTGTGTTCATTGACGACATCCTAGTCTATTCCAAGACTAAGGACAAGCACGAGGTGCATCTGAGGCAAGTTTTACAGATCATGAGAGAGAACCAACTATATGCCAAGCTTTCAAAGTGTGAATTCTGGCTAGACAATATATCTTTTCTAGGGCATGTGATATATGCCAGCGGTATATCTGTCGACCCTGCAAAGATCGAGGCAGTTAAGACTTGGCCCAGACCGAACACAGTGACAGATATCAGTAGTTTCTTGGGATTAGCTGGTTACTACCAAAGATTTGTCCAAGACTTCTCCAAACTAGCGAAACCAATGACTAGTCTGATGAAGAAGGACGTTCCATTTGTAAGGACCGAGGATTGCGAGCGTTCCTTTCAAACAGTGAAGGATCTACTGACATTGGCGCCCATACTCACCATTCCAGAGGGGACCGAAGGGTTTGAAGTATTCTGTGATGCCTTAGGCACTGGGATAGGGTGTGTACTCATGCAGCATGGGAAAGGTGTCGCTTATGCATCACGTCAGCTGAAGAAACATGAGGAGAATTACCCGACACATGATTTAGAATTGGGAGCAGTAGTGTTTGCACTAAAAATCTGGCGCCACTACTTGTATGGAGTTACAGTTACAGTTTACTCCAATCATAAGAGCCTTCAGCATCTATTCACTCAAAAGGAGCTAAACATGAGACAGAGGCGATGGGTCGAGTTTCTGAAGGACTACGACATCGACCTCAGGTACAAGGAAGGCAAGGCAAATGTCGTTGCTGACGCCTTGAGCCGTAGAGCTCATTCCTTATTTGCTATGACGGGAGATAGCATCCTTATTGAGGAAGTACGTTGTGCTCAAGATAAGGACCAGTACATGCAGACTATCAAGCAGCAACTGACTGACGGTATCTTTGAGAGACAGAAGTACGATTTTGTACTCAGTGATGATGGGCTAATCAGGCTAAATGGTCGGTTGTGCATACCAGAGTCTAGCCCCGACCTGAAGGAGAAGATATTACAGGAAGCTCATTGCTCTTTTTTATCCGTACATCCAGGGTCATCTAAGATGTACAAGGTTCTGAAGTTACATTTCTGGTGGAGTGGTATGAAGAAGGATGTTGTGGAGTTTGTGGTACGATGTATGACATGCCAAAAGGAAAAGTTAGAGCACCGGAGACCGGGCGGGTTAGTACAACCAATGCCCAACCCATATTGGAAGTTCAAGGATATATCCATGGACTTTGTGGTTGGTCTTCCACCGACTAGAGGAGATGCAAACATGATATGGGTCATCGTCGACAGACTGACGAAAGTAGCAAGGTTTATTCCTATCAAGGACACTTGGAAAGTTCCCAAACTGGCGGACCTCTTCCAGAAAGAGATCATTAGGCACCACGGTGTACCTAAGTCGATTGTGTCAGATAGAGACTCCAGATTTCTCTCAAGATATTGGCAGCAAGTTCAGGAGGCATTGGGCACGAAGCTGAAGCTAAGTACCGCCTTCCACCCTCAGACGGACAGTTAGAGTGAATGAACAATTCAGACATTAGAGGACATGCTTAGAGCTTGTACCGTAGACTTCTAGGAAAGCTGGATAGACCGTCTACACCTGATCGAGTTTGCGTACAACAATAGCTATCATGCATCCTTACAGATGCCACCTTTCCAAGCATTGTACGGCAGGCCATGCAGGACGCCTCTTTGTTGGGACGAGGCCAGTGAGAATACCATCTAGGGCTGGAGTACCTAGAACAAATAAAGGAGGATATTGTACAGATACACAAGAACATGAAGACAGCCCAGGACAGACAAAAGTCATATGCTGATGTCCGGAGGAGGGATCTTGAGTTCGCAGTAGGAGACCGAGTCTTCCTTAGAGTATCACCAATGAAAGGAGTCTTCAGATTTGGGTAGAAGGGCAAGCTTAGCCCGAAATATGTAGGACCATACCTTATCACGGAGCGAGTGGGCCATTAGCCTACAAATTGGACTTACCTGAAGGGCTTGGGAGAGTGCAATGTGTTCCACATATCTCAGCTGAAGCAATATGTGCCTCACCCATCGCATATCTTAGAGCCCGAGACACTCGAGTTAGACCCTACGCTTAAATATGAGGAGACCCCAGTCCGCATTTTTGACTCCAAGACTAGGAGACCAGGAACAAGACCATTAAGATGGTCAAGGTTCAGTGGTCAAACCACGACATTGAGGAGGCGACATGGGAGTTAGAGGACTCCATGCGAGACAAGTATCCAGAAATTGTCCTTTAGTTTGTGTATACTTGTGGGGGTATGTGGGCGTAGCCCTTTTTAAGGGGGGTAGAGCACCACATGCGACTTGCATATTTTCAGTGTAGATAATGTGTATGCAGAGCATACTGGTTTGTGTTTGGTTGTTGCGCATGTGTGCACTTGATTGAATGTTAGTAATTCTATGTGACACTTGAATGGATATTAATGTGTTCTATGTGACACTTGGATGGTTATGGAAGTACATTTATTTACTTTACAGTATCTATCAGGATATTTATGTTATATTACACTGATTGTCATGAGCAAAGGTTATGCGTATGTACGAGTTGCTTACGCTCGTATGACTGATGGAATGTAGAACTATCAATATGGTATCGACACCCAGTAATGATAAGTATACGGTGAATAGATATGAGGAACTTGATTCCATTGGATGAGTAAGTAGAAGTTGTGACTTCGGGACGAAGTCCTTTTAAGGGGGGTAGACTGAAATACCCCTAATCATTATATAATAAACAATGGGAAATAAATATTAATTTGGGTGATTATGAAACCTTAAGAAAGCACAAAAACACATAGGCGTTAAAAACACACCTAAACTCCTTATGGTCAAAAACGTGCGTTAAGCCGGACCTTAAGCTAACCAAGTTATATAAGCTATAAACCACATATAAAGTTAATCAAGGATCATTATATGACCCTTAAAGCATTGGACCTCATCTGAACTGAGTAAAAATGCAAAAGGCCCGGGAGAGTCAACACATCTCCCTTAAGGCCCGAAAAGCCCCGGAAACACCCAGAAATACTTTATAAGATGAAATAAATCATTACACTTCATTCCAAAGGCACCATAACACTTTATTAAACATATAAGATGAAGTTATCACGCCAAATTCTCAATAAAATGCAAAGTGCTCGGAGGAACCCATTAGGGGCCCCATAAACCCCTAGGAATGCCCCGAAGAGGTGCCGAAGTGGCACGAACTCCTATATAACACATTCTTAGAGTTCCTACCATCATTATTCATAATTATTAAGAGAATTATCGAGCTAACTTTTCAAAAATACATGAAGTGCTCGGTGGAAATTCTTAACGCTCCTGTTTTGGCCCGGGAGTGTCCCGATAGCCCGAAAATTGTGTCATGAGTTGATATAACCCCATATAACTCAATGTAACACCTTAATATATCATTATTGAACATAAAAAATGTTTGTAAACACTTGAAACTCGTTGGAACAACTTATTTTGCAAAATATCCTTAAAGCACAAAAATGCACCTTCGGGTGCCGTAAAAACGCATCCTACGCTATTACCTTGAAGTTTTTGAGGAGACACGAGTTGGGAATCTTAAATGGGGATGAATTGAACATCTTAATCAATCAAATCCATTGCTAAACTCATAGCACAAAAAGGGCCGAAAATTTGGTCAAGAAGTACTATAATTTCAACATTTACCTTAGTAACTTTCATTTTTTACCTTGGTATAAATGTACGAAATAAATGTTGTGACTTATAACATGTTACAATATGATCTTAATGTAATATAATGTGACAAAGACCAAGTTGAAAATCAGTTCCACATGGTTACTAATGTGGTCGAAATTTTGAAGACAATAAACAAATAGTTTGCTTTTGTAAAGTTATGGAATATAATGACTCATCCTCCCACATGCCATGTGACATTATAACAAGAGAATCTCAGTACAGGCTGGTCTCTCATTGCCGAAAATCTGCAGGAAAATAACAAGGAGATTAGCTTTTATAAAGTCATGGAAATTAAATACATAAAGTTAAAACTAGATCTACTTTAGTCACATGTTGGTATTACTCTAATATATTTCAATGAATCAGCTTATTTCCCAGCCATGGGTGCTGAAAATGATCAAGGGAAAAAGAGTTTGATTGTTGTATAAAAATCAAAGTAAGACACCTACCTAATTAAGCTTGGTCCCTTGTCTTCAATAAACAAAATCAAGTGACTACCTACAGCACCATTGCCGTGAGCCTACAAGGAAAACAAGACAAGATTAGCATTGATAATTCAACTTAGAAATTTCTAAAGAAACAAGCAACCTACCTTTCCTTGTCACCTTGCTTCAAGTGGCACACAAAGTCATTCTTTCCCTCTTGTCATGGCCGAAAGTAGTAGCTAATTGAGGGACTTTTGGAGCCAATAATCAAAGCTAATCAATTAAGGAAAAAGCTTACCTAACATGCCTAACCAAGTTGATCAATAGAACAAAGCCAAATCAGATTTTTAATTCCCTTCCTTGCCTTTCTCTTAATTCCATACGTAACCTAGCCATTCTCTTTGCTCTCTCTTGGCCGAAATTGGTAAGGCTCTCTCTTCTCTTTCTCTCTTCCATAGTCATCTTCTTCTTGTGAGCTTCAAGCTCCATTAATGGAGATTTAACCTTAAACTACATTTTTGTGTCAAATTCCTAGCAACTTCCATCAATTCTTGAAGCAAGAATCATCCTAGCAACCTTGCAAGAATTCGTCAACCATTTGTACTCCAAGGAGTTGTCTTGATTCAACATCAATCCAAGGAGTAATCAAGGTTAATCTAAGGTATTTTCATGTTTGAAAATCCTAGTGAATACCTAAGCTCAAGTCCGAAAATTCTAGCTTCTAAATCAATGTTCTCTTCATCATTTCATGAAGGAAACTTGGATCTCCAATCATCCTAAGGTGTGCCGAAAATTCCTTGACAAACTACTTAAGGTAAACTCTTATAAACTACTCCAAATCTAACTTAGAAATCCTTGTTAGAAGTCTAACACTTGGATCTCCTAAATCCATGTATGGAGGCCGAAAATTCTACATCAAGATACCATTGGAAGAGCTTGGAACTCAAGAGGAAATCAAGTGCAAGAATCACCTTGATTTTAAGAGTATGTTTCTCAACTAGATCTATTAAGTTTAAGCTTTGATTTAAGCTTCAAACTTTGGTACAAACTTATGTACAAAACTTAATTAAATTAAAGCCAAAAACTATTGGTTATATTACCAAGAAAATAACTAATAACATGCACGGTAAGATTATTACCTTAAGATATAATTTTTGGGTAACAAAAATTAAATATGATGCATACATATTAAAGCCGAATTGTCTAGGAGTTAAATGCTTAATTTTTAGCTTATAATCATCCTAAGTCATTAACATAATTTTTAGAAGTGTTATATGGCTTATATGCATTCATATATACTTATTATAAGATATAAATCAAGTTTTAAAACCATATGGTAAACCATTATTAAAACCGAGAACAAATGTTTCATTTGGTGATTTTTGAAGAATATAAGTATATTAACTTATATTATAAATTTTGGGAATATTAAAAATAGCTACATGTATTTAAAAGGCTAGTTTAATAAGTTATGTGGCTAAATTGTAAATTTTGAGATGTATAGGGTACTATATGTGATTGCCGAGAGTTAAAGGATTTATTGGCATAATTATGATATAATATAAGGTAGGAATTAATATTATGAATTTGGTTAAATTAAACAAGTGTTTAAGTGTTAAAATAACAATTTATTAAGTTTTGGGGCTATTTTGTAATTTCTGGAAAATATTGAGTTAAACCGAATTACATATGATTTTCTGAGTATATTAATGTATTAATTACGAAATTAGGCTGTAATACCCCAACCCGAAATCCAATAAACTGAACGGCGATCACTCCCAAATAAAATACAACTGCAGCGGAAATAAATACAACAACCGGGCGGTATTACAATGCCGTTGGCCACCCTTGTGACCAACAAGGCTAAGTCCATCTACAATCCTCAAATGTCACGGTCTGGAATACAGATACAACCCGAGATACTAGGAATCAAACTCTAATGTAAAATACTTAAGTAAAATAAATATCTAAAAGAAGACTTCCATAGCTTGAATCTACCCCACCTACACTCGGTGTGGTAATCTTCTTAACTTCAGGTACCTGAAAAATGGGGGTGCCCCCAAAGGGGCTCAGCAAACAATGCTGGTATGGAAAACGTGCAGCCCATCGTCTACCGGGCCACACCAACTACTTTGTCGAACACATGCAGTTCATTTTTTATAAAGCTGTAAACAAGCATAATCTGATGATAACAAGTATCCAAACAAGGACAATAATGTCACATAGAACAAGACACAGAAGGTCAAGTTAGCTGAACTGAAATGTCTGATAGCTGTCGGGTCCACACAGTGGGACTGACAGATGTATAAAAGTATATCAATATAGTGGAGGTATAGTGACCTCGTTATAGAGAAAGGTTGGGTATAAAAACCCCAGGAGATAACGTAGTTAAACCCTGAACTGAGAGGCGTGGAAAATGAATCCCACTAGAGGAATGAAATCTTCCTCAAACTGAACTGATGGGCATTTGAATCCCGGGAGGAATAGAGTCTTCCTCCCAACTGAATGTTCCGTCGCGACGTAGTAGGAGACGACCTGAGACAGGTACAACTCCTGTAGCATGCATGGCCAGATCCAACTGGGCTCCTCATTCTCGAAGTATAGAATTGTTAGGTGTCATATAAAGATGTTGACAAGAACCCAATGTATAAAGTCAATTATCACGTTTAGGATAATGACGTTTGTTATAAAGTGAAGTTAGTGAGAGACTTGAGTACAAGTCCTCGGTATACTGAAGCGCAGGTATTTAATCCACTGGTATAGTAGTGTTTGTATGCGTGGGACATACACGTTGTAGTCAGCAACATTCACGCGCATAAAATAATACAACAGCGCACAAGAGTAAACAACATTTTACATTAATTATCTTGGTCGTTATTTCAAACAACAGATAGCACACAAGCCGGTGTAATCCGGTAGAAAACAGGTTGCAAGAATCCCATACCGTTCACCGTAGGTTGCAGTTGATTATACCCTGGTCAACGTCTGGTCAAACAAAGTCCTAGAATAGGATTAACTGAGAGGGTTAATTTATGTTACCCTTATATAATAATCTTATTGGATCTTTTCAACAAATCTCGTATTTGTTATTTCATGTGAGGTTTATTTCTTTTAATTACCTCATGATTTAATGTATAACTTATTTGTTATTCCTTTTTGATTTATTTATAAATCCTTTAATGTACATATATGTATTCATATATTCATGTACTATATTTGTTGTTTATTTTAATTGTCTAAGTGACATAACAACTTATAATTTTCTTAACTATATTTAAATGTCTTACAATGACATAATATTCTTATAATCTCATTATTCTCCTTTTAGTCATAAATAATACTTATTGTTTTTTTTAACTTCCTTATAACTATATAAGCCATAGTTCTAATTCCATAATTCCTTTAATTAAAATTCTTTCTTCTAATTCCTCAAAATATCCATATAGGACTTATATTTATTTAAATCTAAATTCTTACCCTTATATTTCGGTTATTTACAAAACAACCACATTAATTCATAAACTTTATATTTAAATTCTAATCTCATTATATTATAGAGTTTTAACTTCTTATTTAGCTAAATTACATAGTCACACTAATATTTTAGTATATAGCTTTTAAGTACTATAACTTTCAAAAATAACAACTTAGCCCCTCTAAATCTCGGCATATATATATATATATATACTTTCTATAATTACACTTTAACCACAAAATCTTATAATCTTTACATAATGTCTTATAAACTATAGTTGTAATTTTAATTCTCCATAAATGCCGAATATATATATATAAATTCTTAAATTACCAAACTAACCCCAAGTAATTCGGCTTTGGTCTTGAACTCTCCATTAATTACATTTTCACCCCAAAACTTTATAATAACTTCCTAATAACTTATAAACTAAAGTCTAAATATATAATTCCTCAAAATTTCAAAGGTGAGCCTAATAAATCTCTTAATTATGAATTCGCCCCTTTTATGTTCTAAACTTTCATAATAACTTTTATAAATTACATAATAGCCCAAAACTTAATAAAATGTTATTTTAATACTTGTTTAAATTATCTAAAATTCATAAACTTAATTCCTAACCTTATATTATATTATAATTTCACCAAATACCCCTTTAGCTCTCGGCTTTCACAATATATACACTAAATTTTGTAAAAATTACATTTAAGCCACTTAACTTAATTAATTAGCCATTTAAGCACTAATGAAATATTTTTAGCTCACCAAACTTTGTGATATAAGTTTATATACCTAAGTAGGTCATTAATACCTATTTATCAAATAGTACATTCGGCCATATTTATTTGGTGACCATATAGTTTATAAAAGTGGACTTATATGTCATAATAATTATACATAAATTCATAGGAGTTATATAACTCATGTAAAAATTATTGTAATGTCTTATATAAATTCTTAGCTCAAAAATAAGCATTTTTGCCCTTGATAATTCGGCTTGAATTAATATGTGACATAACTAAATTTTGTGACACACAAATGTGTCTTAAGGTAAATATTTTCTATATAAGTTATAGATTGTATTTTTTGGCATATAATACCATATAGCTTCGGTCTTAATAAACCTAGGAGATGTACATAATTTTTGTATAATTTTTAGAAGCTTAACAAGGCTTATAACATAAAGATTTACTTAGTAAACTTACTTCTTAACAAAGGTGGTTAAGTGCTTGAACTCTTCTTGAATCTCCAATCTTTCTCCAAGGTAATATTGATGCTCCACTTCGGTTATATGCAAGTGGTGTAGGAGTTTTAGGAGTTAGATCTTGAATAAAGATCTTAAGTAGATTTGTAAGTAGTTTTACAAGGATTTACCTTAGACTTTTCTCCTTATGAATTCGGCACTCCTAAGGTGGATGAAGAACAAATTTTCCTTCATCAAAATGAAGAAGAAAAGAACCTTAGAAGGAGTAGAACTTGGTTACACATAAAAATGTGCTTTAAGGATTTTCAAGCATTAAAACTACCTTAAGATAACCTTGAGATGCTCCTTGGATTAATGTTGGTTTGAACAACCTCCTTGGTGAACTAAGTGATGCCGAACTCTTGTTGTTATGCTAGGAAGAGTTTTGCTTCAAGGTTTGACAAGAAATGCTAGGAAATTACCTTAAAGATGAAGATAGAAGTTAAAACTCCATTAATGGACTTAAGAGCTTCAAAGGAAGAAGATGAAGCAAGAAGAGAGAGCTAGGTAGCTTACCAATTTGTGGATGAAGAGGGCAAGGAGGAAAACGAGACTCACGAATTGTATAAGGTAGGAAAATGCATTTGGAATTTGATTTTTGCTTTGTCAATTTTTTAATGTCAAATGACTTTACTTTTCCTTAGTTTATTACATGGTTTATTGGCTCAATAAATGCCCATGTTCTCTGCATAATTTCGTGCATGTGGTGTGTGACAAGGCAAGAGTTGGAAAGAAAATGATTGTGAGCTAGAAGACAAGGTAATTTAGGTAAGTTATTCTTTTGATTTTTCTAAGTTAGGCTTGTCTTCTTCCTCCCTTGTAGAGTCACGAATTCAAGGGTCAAATGGGGTGTCTTAATTGACATTGAAGAGCCAAGGACAAGCATGTTAGGTCACATGGAAAAGAAGGAATCTAGAAAAGTGAATTCTAGATCTACTTTTTGCTTTTTCTCATTTGTTTTTGTTCTAGCTCACATGACCTTATTCCATGGCCTAATTTCGACAGCTTGCTGGTCATATGAGACCTACATACTTTGACATTAAGTAATATAACACATGGGAAGGTGAGTCACCATGTTCTATGCCTTTTATAAACTTTTAATGCAATTTTTATACTAGTTTTTGCTCTCAAAATCGGCCCCTATAGAGAGTCTTATTGACTAGTCACACCAACTGATTTAGAAGGTCATTTTAACCCTATTTAAGATTACCAATTCGTGGCATGTCAAAAACTACCAGGCAATTGCGTAAAACGCATTTTCGTGACACCCGGAGGTGTGTTTTTGTGCTCTAAGGATATTTTGGGAAACCAATTGTTTTTATGAGTTCCAAGTGTTTGTGAACACTTATTATAGTAAATAAACATATAATAAGATGTTACATTGAGTTATATGGGGTTATATCAACCCGTGACATAATTTACGGGCCATCGGGACACTCCCGGGCCAAAAAGGAGCGCTAAGAAATCCTCCTGTGGTTTTTGCTGAATTTTGAGAAACCACTTCGTGGGTTCTCTTTAGGATGATGAATAATGATGTTAGGAACTCTAGGAATTAATTTTATAGGAGTTCGTGCCACCTCGGCACTCCTCCGGACTTTTCGTGCTTTAAGGAGCGGGTGTGAGCACTCCCGAGCATTTTGCGTATTTGACTGAATATAGCTTAGAGAATATATTTATATATTCATATAATGAGTGTATGACCATTTGGTTTGAGTTTTAGAAGGTCATACAAGGTCATGCTTGATCACATGTTTCTAAGGCGTTTTAGCGTTTATGGAGAAACGACTATTTTTATGTAACGTTTTCATGCATGGGTTTGCATGCGTACGTGAAATGATTTATATTTGGATTATATTCCAATAAATAATGATCTAATAATATTATTTAGATTTGGGGTATTTCAATGGCTTTGGTCACAGTGTTAACCAAAAACTTTTGGTTAAAATGATTTATGACATAAAATAATAAGTTTATAAAAGTTTTAGGGTGAATATGTAATTTATAAAAGTTTATATGTAAAACCGATTTTGATATGGGTTGAAATCATAAATTGTAGAAATATAAGAGTCATTTCGGTATTTAAGGAAATTAAATATTAAAACTATAGTTTATAAGTGAATATGTAACTTATATAAAGTTTTAGGGGTTAAATTGTAATTATAGGAAACTATGTGTTAAGACCGAAAGTTTATGTGGTTAATTAGTAATTTACAAAAGTTAGTGTGTTCGATTTGTAATTACCGAATTTATAAGGTTGGTTTTGTGAATTAATAAAGTAAGGAATTAAAACTAAGTAATATAATGTATTTTGGAGTATAACGTAAAGTTTATAAAATAATTGTGGTTATAATAAAAATAACCGAATTGTATTAATATAAAGAATAAGCGAAAACAATTATGAGTATATAACTAATGAGATGGAGGTATACCATAAGGTGGAAATTCATTATAACATGTAGTTGCAACATAAAATAACAAACTAATAACTACCTCGAACCACTGTTCAGTAACTGGAGAAATTAAAGAACATACGGGGTTAGCATACCACGGGTATTAGTTCTGTATCAACAGTACTGTAATAGTTAGTGCTAGTCGTATTAACGTTACCCGGTGTTTGCATGTACGTATAACAGCGTTACGGGGAGAAAGCTACTGAGCGTGTACTGTCACACTAAACAACTTTCACGGTGAACAGTATGTTAATTGTGTGGTCTGAATGTCCTAAGGATTTTCCTGAGGTCCAGACGTTGTGTGTTTAATTGCTAAGAGTGATATCAGTGATTTATGTGTATGATCTTGTAAACTGTATTGCTCGACACTATTGCATTTTATTTTACGCGAACGTCTTATGACTGGAAGTTTATACATCAAAACTCGAACAAGACTAGATGACCTTTAGGTATTACGAGAACCTAACTGACGGTTAATTGTCATAGTCTTAAACTTAAGGATTGGATCTTGTGTCATTGATTAAAGGACTAACTTACATAAAGAGAGGAATCCAGCTAATTTTGACTATCTGGTTGCGCAGTGTAATCACTACGAGGGACTACTATCAAGAGTCACTCAAGGGAATCCATACATCCACATTTGATGATGGCAGAGGGCACTACTGTTGGTGCAGGCTTCAGCCGAATTGGACGCCTTCAAGGCAAATAAGAAAACTAGGGCCAAAGGGTCAGCTGGCAACGGTTCCATTCATTTGGGACCCAGGGGACTACTATCCATTAACAAGTTATTGATAAGTGTAGAAATGAGCATGTTTTATGGGTGTATTTCATATATTATATTAGCACTTTTCTTGCTCATTTCTCCACTTTGGGTAGTTTTCCTCTAGTTTATGTTTTATTGGTTATCTCACAAATTTAATGGTTAAACATGAGGAAAACCAAGCTAGGAGCAAAGTACACGAAGAGACGAACGCGTAGGCGCAAACGGATCTTAAATCGGAGGTGAAACGAATATTTTAGAAGCAAACCAGTTTTCGTCCGAACCACACTGGTCCGGACAGCGGTTTGGACAGGTCAAATAGGGCGTCCGTGGCACGTCCGGTTAAAAAAGCACGGACAAAAAACAAAGACGCATTTCTCTGCATAAAATCGAAGCATCCGAACCAGGCTGGTCCGGACACTGGTTCGGACGCGTCAAAATTAAGGATCCGTCCGTGGAAAAATGGCAGGATAGGAAAACAAGGACATAAGTATGTCCGTGGATATTTGGCCGGACAAGAGATAAACATGTCCGATGAAAAAAGCACGGACAGAAAAAAAAGCATGTATGTCCGTGGATAAAAGGCCAGACAACACTGAAGGCTGCGCTAGAGATGTCTGATAAAATAAAACCGGACAAGAGATAGAGACGTCCGCCCAAATAAGGCCGGACAAGACACAGATAGATCCTGAAAATTGACGCGCCGACCGTCTTCTCCATTTTTCTTCGGCGCCTGCAAACATATCTATCTACCCCATCTACAATATCAGGCGCCGGCGCACTCCGTAAAATCCTCAAGCGTGTTCCAGCCTGTCTTCTTCCTCTTCCTTTCTTCTATAAAACCCACGAGCCTTCTGCTCAAAAATATCAATCCCTTCCTCAAAATCCAAAGTTCATCAAAATTCATCAAAGTTCATCGAAGTTCATAAAACCACGACCATCATTTACAACAGAATCGACCACCACATATCTTCATTTTCACCATCACCAAATTAGCCATACGCTGTTATTTTCCAGAAAACCAACGAAGTAGTCGATTGCCCATCTGTTTGTTCTTCTTCGTTCTGTCCGACGTTCTTATTTGTTATGTTTGTTTTTATAATTATGTGTGATTAATAAACCTAGCCTCCCGGGTTAGGAAGCGAGCCTATTTTATATAATTGTGTTATGTAAGCTTTCCACTATAATTTATCTATGCAATATTTTGATTCTGTCCTTAATGCGCTTTAATCTTCTTGTACAATTATTAAAGTGATATTTGTGGTCTCTTGTTGACATGCGATACTGAGACAAGGTTCTAGACAAAGGAAGTCAAAACGGGTTAACGACTAGAAGCGTGGCTCGCCTATAGGTTAATCTGTCTCCAATAGGAATTGTTAAGAAAGCGATTAATTTATAATGACTAGGGCAAGAATTGCGGTTTGTTGTTTAACTTAATCAGGGTATATTGTACAAGAACCGGTCAATGAACTAATTAAGATTCCTGAGTTTATTGCTTAAGTGGGAAAGTTTATATCAATATAATTAGATAAAATAGGTGAGCAAAACAACCCGGGATGCTTCTTTAAAAACAAAAAGATTTACAATTTCTATTTTTATTCTGTTTTGATTAATTGTTTTTATTACTGTTTTGTTCATATTAAGTTTTCAACCTCTTCTTTCTTTCAAAAATGATAAAATCTGTTTACTAGAAATCTCCGTCAATTTACTACACTATCAGTTATCCACAGCGAGGTCCCCAAGAGTACGACAACCCACAAATCCCTATTCCGCAAAACGATAGGTACACTGCCTAAGTTGTAGAAGTAGTCAATATTTCTGCAACAAGTTTTTGGCCCCGTTGCCGGGGACCTGCGGCACGGTTAATTGATAGTTTTTAATTTTATTGAGTTTTCTGTTTAGCTTTTGCTACTCTTTAATTTTTGTTTCTATTTTTGTTATTTAATCTTTCTAGCAATTTAAATATCGTATTAATTACAGTCATTTATTTCTGCAGTCATTTAAAATTCCTGTCATTTATTTCCCAGTTATTTAAGTTTCCATTGTCATTTAAATTTCAGCAATCTAATTCCTAACATTTAAATTTCAGCAATCTAATTCCTAACATTTAAATTTCAGTAATCTAATTTCTAACATTTAATTTTCTGTCATTTAATTTTCTGTCATTTAAAATTCTGTCATTTAAATTTCTGTCATTTAAATTCTGCCATTTAAATTTTCTGTCATTTAAATTCTGTCATTTAAATTTTCTGTCATTTAAGTTCCCTTGTCATTTAAATTCCAGTAATTTAATTCGGTTTAGTTTTTCTTTTATTTCATCTTTTTCGCTTCATTTAATTTTATTTAATTTTACTTAATTATTTCTTTTAGCAATTATTTTGTATTTATGTTTTATTTCTTATTTGTTTTTCTGTTTAGTTAATTTTTATTTTTGTGTTTATTTTCTATTTTTAGTTCTATTCTACTTGTTATTTTTATTTTTGTTTTTGTAGGATAGTTACTGATTATGGAGAGCGGCTACGATGAGGCGAGAAGATTGTTGATTGATTTGGAATGGACGCACATGCAAGAGGAGATATCCTCATATCAAAGGTTGGTCAAGGATTATCAACCACCTCAACAATCAAATCGAGAGCCGTATTGGTGGGAAATCGACCAGGCTAATACACAGTACAAAGAAGCTCAGTTGGGATATGACTACTTCAATCAGAATGAACATCAATCTATACAAGGGCCATACGAATTTCTCCCGACTCAAATCAAGCCGCTAGAAGAGATTACAGTGGTGACTCCAAGGAGCGAAGATCGATTCGAGCCAGATATTCATGAAGCTACAAGTTCTGATGAGGAGATAAAGATACTTATCAGGACATTTTTCTCCGACGCCGAGTTGGATCAAATGTCTGAGAGGTACAATTCTCCCCCATCTCCATCCCCAGCACAAGAGGAGCAATTAAAATTTAAAGATATTTTGTATGAGCCAGTCCGCGAGCTAGAGGAAGATTATCCTATTAAGCCTCATCAACCAGGAGAGGAAATTTACATCCTCGAATCCGAGGAAGGAACACCGATACCACCAGTCTCCCATCAACTTCCACCCTGCCTCCATAAGCCTCAACAACAAGGAAAGGATGTTTACATCCTCCAATTTGAGGAAGAAAAGTCATCACCACCTGGTCTTCTAATAGAACTCCGTAACCGGCAGTACCTCCTCAAACACCAGGTTTTGTGGAGTATTTACTTTCCAATTTTATTTGCCGAGGTGATGTTTTGTTTTGATCCAGGTGGTTTGTTTATAATTACTGCTAACTTCGTTTTCCTGGCAAAGCTGTTGTCTACCTTTATTTTTGATCCAGGATAACGAAGCGGGAGTCTAGCCAAAGACTATAAATATGGGCAGCTTACTAGGAGGCAACCCAGTGGTTAAATTTTATTATCCTACTATTTTTGTTTTATATTTTGTCTTCCGTATTATTCCTATATATGTTTTTAAATAAATAAATAAAAAAACAGAGGTGAGAGAACGAGGAAAATTAACTTGAGTTCTTCTGGTTGTTTAGAATATTCATTACAGGAACATCTTGCACATTCCTACAGCTGAACTCAAGTGTGGGGGAGCTACTCTACTTACTCTGCAAAACTCTGGGGAGTCCACTATCTATACCCTGCTCTTTAAATTTTCAAATTTCATATTGCTTTTGCTTTGTGATCATTACCCAGGTAGTTTGCATGCCCTGTTATTTTAATATTTTCTATACACTGAGGGCATTGCTTTGGTTCCAGTGTGGGGGAAAGATAATAATCAAAAGCTTGCTCTTAAGTTTTTCTCTTTTTCGACATTGTGTTTAAATTTGTTAAGTGATTAATAATCAAAGAAGGAGCCATAGAGGGAGTATAGCCGGTATTAACAGGTTTAAAGGGTACACAAAAAAAAATTAAACCACTCTGCTCCTTACTCAATGCAAAAAAAAAAAATCTAAGGAAATTATCACTTGAATTTTGTTTTAATTTGAGCCTGGATTTGAATTGGAATGAAACGGTTGAAAAAGAACAAGGCAAGGTACTCCTCTGATCAAAACAGACATATTCTGATCCTAAACAGGCATCGTCCACTCGGTTATTAAGTTCTTAGGGGTGCTTCATCACCCGGATACCTAAGGTACTCGGTATCTGGGATAGTAGACCCAAAACCGCTACAAGGGTGGAGAGAAAAGTCTGAGGTAAAAGAAAAATGAACTTCAAAATTGAAGTATCTTTGCATTCTGCACCAAAATGATAAAAACTTCTTCATTATGGATCATGAGTATGTGGCATTGAAAGGTATAATGGAATAAGATTTTACTTCATGCCCCTTGTTGTTCAAGGAAATGTGAAAGAAAATGGTGGATTGGCTCAGGGTTAAAAGCAGAATTCTCATGGTACTGCTTCTCTTTATTTCGTAGGACTTCAGGGTTATTCTCAGAAACAGAGAAATATATTTAAGAAAATTAATGTTATTAGTACCCCTTTAAAATCTGAAAAGATTGGCAATTACCTCTTCTGTGCTCTTCTTACTTGATTATTGTCTGTTTAACTTGTTTAAACATTATGTCAAAACGATTTGCTTGAGGACAAGCAAAAGATAAGTATGGGGGGTGTGATAAGTGTAGAAATGAGCATGTTTTATGGGTGTATTTCATATATTATATTAGCACTTTTCTTGCTCATTTCTCCACTTTGGTTAGTTTTCCTCTAGTTTATGTTTTATTGGTTATCTCACAAATTTATTGGTTAAACATGAGGAAAACCAAGCTAGGAGCAAAGTACACGAAGAGACGAACGCGTAGGCGCAAACGGATTAAATCGGAGCTGAAACGAATATTTTAGAAGCAAACCAGTTTCCGTTCGAACCACACTAGTCCGGACAGTGGTTCGGACAGGTCAAAAAGGGCGTCTGTGGCTCGTCCAGGTAAAAAAGCACGGACAAGAAACAAGGACGCATTTCGCATAAAATCGAAGCGTCCGAACCAGGCTGGTTCGGACACTGGTTCGGACGCGTCAAAATTAAGGATCCGTCCGTGGAAAAATGGCAGGACAGGAAAACAAGGACATAAGTATGTCCGTGGATATTTGTCCGGACAAGAGATAAACATGTCCGATGAAAAAAGCACGGACAGAAAATAAAAGCATGTATGTCTGTGGATAAAAGGCCGGACAACACTGAAGGCTGCGCTAGAGATGTCCGATAAAATAAAACCGGACAAGAGATAGAGACGTCCTCCCAAATAAGGCCGGACAAGACACAGATAGATCCAGAAAATTGACGCGCTGACCGTCTTCTCGATTTTTCTTCGGCGGCTGCAAACATATCTATCTACCCCATCAACAATATCAGGCGCCGACGCACTCCATAAAATCCTCACGTGTGTTCCAGCCTGTCTTCTTCCTCTTCCATTCTTCTATAAAACCCACGAGCCTTCTGCTCAAAAATATCAATCCCTTCCTCAAAATCCAAAGTTCATCAAAATTCATATAAGTTCATTGAAGTTCATAAAACCACGACCATCGTTTACAACATAATCGACCACCAAATATCTTCATTTTCACCATCACCAAATTAGCCTTACGCTGTTATTTTCCAGAAAACCGATGAAGAAGTCGATTGCCCATCTGTTCGTTCTTGTTCGTTCTGTCCGACTATCTTATTTGTTATGTTTGTTTTTATAATTATGTGTCATTAATAAACCTAGCCTCCCGGATTAGGAAGCGAGCCTATTTTATATAATTGTGTTATGTATACTTTCCACTATAATTTATCTATGCAATATTTTGATTCTGTCCTTAATGCGCTTTAATCTTCTTGTACAATTATTAAAGTGATATTTGTAGTCTCTTGTTGACATGCGATGCTGAGACAACGTTCTAGACAAAGGAAGTCAAAACGGATTAACGACTAGAAACGTGACTCGCCTATTGTAACACCCCGTCCAAAGCCAATCGTGGTTATCGCAAAACTTAACACTTAATCAAAAACGTCGCAGCGGAAATAACAAACACCGGGACCTTGCCACGGTATGATCATTAGAACATACCGAACCTTACTGATTTACAATGCTTATCCAAAAGTATACAACTGACCAAAATACCACCAACCAACCGAGTTCAAGTTCTTAAGTCATAATTATAAACCCACATCAGTTTAATATATAACAGACGGGCGCACAAACGCGACCCGTGCTCAAAATAAACGACCCATCCTAAGTCTAACCACCCCCACTCTCAGGGTGACTCCTAAGCGGACGCTTACCTGCAAAATAAAAACAGCCCCCAAAGGGGGTCAGCACGAATGCTGGTACGCCCTCTCATGGCCCCCAAGCTAACGGGGCTACGACGACTAATTGTCGATAGCATGGAAATTGATTAAGTACACAAGCATGATATGAAGTGCAATAAACATCAATCCACAGATGAACATACATGGTTCACACACAACAAACGACACAAGCGTTCCCTTATCAAGCGGGTTAGTAACCCCCTCCTTAGTCCTGATTTCCTTATCCCCAGTTCCTTATCTTATCTCAATATTAACCTTATCTTAATCTCAGTATACAAACCGTTCCTTGAAAGGAAATGATTGTAGCTTAACCTCAAACCTAGGATTTAGGTGATCCTACCGCCCCATCTTAATGCCACCTACCTTGGACGGGAGTCCAGCGTAGCTGAGCCGGCAACCGGCCCTAGGCAACGAGTCCGAAGACAAGTCCTTAAGCGGAGGGCGGGTCTGATTCAGATACCATCCCCCTTTCCTTAGCATGCATGACCGGAGTCAGTCCCGGGTTCCTCACTCAAGTTCCAGTTAGTAGAAATCTTACACACCATGTGTTAGTTAAACCCTAACGGGTATTAACCAACGATCACCAATACCTAACTCTTATTGTTAACTCAGTAAGTACTAAACTCGGTTAGTAACAATCTCATGTCTCGTGGGTTAGTGTAAAGAAAACACATGCACAACGAGAACAAATATAGCCGGTTGCATGCTTTATCTTGTCTTAGTCATAGCAAGTAAACAGATAGCACACAAGCCGAGGGACACCTCGTTAGCAAGCAGGTCACAAGAAAGACTGTACCGTTCACCGTCGACTGTTGTTTGTTTAACCTTCTTCTGGGTCAAAATTCACAAACCTAAAACATTCATTCATTTTTAGGTCATTAGTTATTTGCACCTTACTTAACTCACTTAGTCCCCAAAGATTCCCATTCAATACCCTCTCAAGTCTTTGCCACTTAACTTTACAAACTTAACTTTAAACATTAAAGTTTATACTTAACTTAACTTAATCCCTTAGGTTCCTAGGGTCCTAATCATTACTACCCTACTAATGGCATACCCTAATACCAATTACCATCTTTAGAATTTAAAAATTTTCTTTTTTTTTGTTTTAGGTTCGACCGAACTTACCGACCGACCTTACCCAAGGTCGGTCCATTCCAGAACACATTACCGTTTGAAAATTCTACCCCGACTGACCTTGCAAGTCCGGTCCCCAAGGTCGGTCCATTCCCGAGAGTTTTCCCCGTGGGAAATTTAAGCTCGACCGAACTTGCCAAGTCCGGTCCCATGTTTGGTCGATTCCAGAGACTTATTACCGTACAAAATTCCAGGCATGACCGACCTTGCAAGTCCGGTCCCAAGGTCGGTCCATTCCAGAGACTTAATTCGTTCACAAAATACAAGCCCGACCGAACTTGTAAGTCCGGTCCCCAAGTTCGGTCGGTTCCAGAAACTCTTTTCGGTAGTGTAAACTGAGCTCGACCGACCTTGCAGGTCCGGTCCCTAAGGTCGGTCGGCTCCAGAACCTTGTTTCTCAATTCCCTTTTAACTCCAAACTTCACCTCATGTATCCTAGTATGTTCTAACCTCATTTGGGCACCTCAAATACACCTTAAGCCTTCCACTAAACACATTAAATCACTCACCAACATCCACCTTAGCCATTATGCATTTTCCTTGTAATCATGCAAACACTTGTAACGTTTTTCACTAGGTTTCTAGGTGGTGGTTCATACCTAATGTAACTACTATGCCAAAATGTTTCCTCACCACTACAACATCATCTCCCAAGAATCTTTCATCATCTCAAATTCCTTTATGCAACTACTTAAAGTTCCTCCATAAGTTTATGCTTCCATCCTTCAACACATTACTTCCTTCCTAGTTGTTTACCAACATTTGCCTAAGCCCTAAATACACAAGTACATTCTTTTGATTCCTAAATCCTCCATAGTGATGCCTAAGTCATTATAACTCAATAAAACACCTTAAACTCACCCTTTTTCATGAAGACAACCTCTAAAACTTCCTAGTACCTCCTTAGTTATGAAATCTCCTTAGAACATCTTAAACACTTAGGTTCTTCACTACATTTTGCCATGGGTTCTCTAGTATATTGTTACACCCACACACTTGGTTTTTCACCATCAAACAACCAAGATCACTCAAATTCTCATTACAACACCTTAACACACAATTTACACCAAAACTACACCACATCATCATATAGTATGTAAACTTAAAATGCTTGGCACTTAGGCCCTTAAATGACAATAATCTTAACCACTGAATTTCCACATATATTTGCCTTTAACTTGCAAATACACACAACAAGGCTCCCATTGAAATAAAATAATTCTTGTAATTCACCTTGATATTCTTAAACTATCTCTTTTCTCATTAGCTCCTTAGTCACAAGTTCTCAAGCATAGTCATTGTTTCTCCTAGGTTATATATAGCCCTTTTCTAATGTAAACCCTACACTAAACTCATCACATATCTAAATCCCATTCCCTTAAACAATAAAACACCTTAAGGTAAGTAATTTACCTTGTTCTTTTACAAGCTCACAAACTTTCCTCCTTAGCTTTTTCCTTGCTCAATCTCGGTCACCACTCAAACTCTCCTTGCCAATGTTCTAACCAATATCCAATGACTCTAATGAGTACTAGATAATACATTAACCTTAAGGAAAAAACCCTAGGTTTAAAATGTGCTTTAAGGTATTAGATTGATTGTTTTACCTTGGTTTCTCAAGTCAAGCTTGGATATGAAGCAAGAAGGACCTCCTCTATCCTTTGGAGAGTAGAAAACAAGCTAGAACAAGGCATTAAAATGAAGCCTCATGAGCATGTATTTTCGTTCATGAAGAAAAGTGATGGAAACCTAGATTTTCTTACACTTTCTTTACCTTAAGAGAATGGAGAAGCTAATGGAGTCTCCAAGCTTGAGTTTCCTCCTCTAATGGTGGTTTGCCTTGGCTCCAAAATGAAGCTCTTGAAGTTTTGGAAAGATAGAAAGAGAGAGCTTGAGCTAACTAAGAGATATATGTGCTTGGTTTTGATTTTGGAGCTTAAATGAGCAAAATGTGGGCAAATGAAGATGGAGCTAGCATGGAGGTTGTTCTTCACGTTGGAGAAGAAGAGAGGAGCGGCTCAAAACCGGTGGGAACAAGAGAGAATGAAGAGGTGAGGAGAGAGGTAAGTAAAGGTGAGATATTTATGTTAAAAGCAAATAGTAGTTTTTACTTTATCTTATAATTCTCTTTCTTATTTGCTCAAGTGGTGAATCATCACCTTAAAACCGGCCACCCCCTTTTAATTAAGCTAGTAATGGTCTTGTTTGACCAACTAGCTAAACTAAATTGACTAAAAACTAAACTAGGCACTATTTGATTACTATTCACAACTAGTGCACATAATTGTGAAATTTTTGATTTCCCATTGATTTAGGCTTCCTAATGTGATACTAATTAGTACACATGTTAAAGCACATTTTGTATTTAAACTTGTTTTCAAGCTTGGTTCCCTTTGGTAATTGGTTTAAAAATGACCATTAGGATATTACTAAGGTCTTAGCATGACATTTGAGTGCTCACCCAAGTCTCTCCAAGCTTAGAGCACGTTTTTGCTTAAACTGCTCTTTTGGTGTTTCCTTAAGTTTTCTTTGATTAAAATGGTTTCTTAATGTTTCTAAGGCATTATTTAGCCTTCTTATACCTTAGTTAATCATTTAAACACCATAACTAAGTTTGGGGTATTTCAATCTACCCCCCTTAAAAGAACTTTGTCCCCAAAGTTCACATATATGTTTAACCATTCACGGTACTCAATTCTCTTAATCTTAACACCACATCTTATATTCACATTCACACATCACAAGACTCAAAGGTCAATCACTAATACAATACATAAGTATTATACATAACACAATACATAAGTATTATACATAACTCAAACTTATCACCAAAGTGTAGCAACTTATACAAAATCACATCATAGACAAACCAAACAAACGACAACAAGTTCGTTTCCTAACTCAAAAGCGAGGAAGCTCTACCCCCCTTAAAAAGGGGTACGCCCCGTACCCTATACAGACGATCTAGTCAGTAAACAAAGAAGGGTACTTCACCCTCATCTTATCCTCTAATTCCCACGTGGCCTCTTCGACATCCTGGTTAGACCAGAGAACCTTCACCAGTCGCACTGACTTATGGTGAGTGTCCCTAGTCTTACTGTCCAAGATTCTCTGAGGAGTCTCCACGGATCTCATATTCGGTTCTAAAGTCAACCTCTCAGGTTCTAACACATGGGAGGGGTGGTGCATGTATTTCTTTAGCTGTGAAACATGGAAGACATCATGCACTTTACCTAGGTCAGCAAGTAAATTCAACCTGTAAGTAACCGGGCCCACCCGCTCCGTAATCACATAAGGACCAACAAATTTAGGGCTCAGCTTGCCCTTCTGCCCGAATCTAAACACACCCTTCATCGGTGATACTCGCAGAAACACCTGGTCGCCCACTGCAAACTCCAGGTCTCATCGTCGAACATCAGCATACGACTTTTGCCTATCTTGAGCAGCTTTCATGTTCTCCCTGATTTGCTGAACTTCAGCCTTAACTTGTTCTAAATATTCTGGTCCTATAATGACCGTCTCACTCGACTCATCCCAGCAGAGCGGTGTACGACATGGTCTACCGTACAACGCTTGAAAAGGTGTCATCTTGATCGAAGCGTGATAGCTGTTGTTGTATGAAAACTTGATCAGATGCAATTTGTCAATCCAACTGCCCTGGAAGTCTAAGGCACATGCCCTCAGCATGTCCTCGAGTGTCTGAATCGTACGCTCAGTCTGACCATCTGTCTGAGGATGGAACGCGGTACTCAGCTTCAGCTCTGTACCCAACGCTTCTCTGGTAGCTCTCCAGTACCTCGAAAGGAATCTGGTATCTCTATCTGACACTATGGTTTTTGGTATCCCGTGATGCCTCATGATTTCTTTCTCAAACAACTCAGCTAATTTGGTCACCTTCCAAGTATCCTTCATCGGTATGAATCGGGCTACTTTGGTAAGGCGATCCACCACCACCCAAATCATGTTGAGACGTCCCCTAGCAGGTGGAAGTCCAACTACGAAGTCCATGGAGATATCATGGAACTTCCACTCTGGAACTGGCATCGACTGTACCATTCCACCCGGTCGTCGGTGCTCGAATTTCACCTTCTGGCATGTGAGACACCTCAAGACGAACTCGGTAACATCTGTCTTCATTCCCGACCACCAGAAGTATCTCTTCATGTCTTTATACATCTTAGAGGCTCTCGGATGGATGGAAACTGAAGAACAGTGTGATTCTCTAAGTATACGGTCTTTCAGATCTGTGCTGCCCCGTGGTATGCATAACCGGCCCTTAAGTCTAATCAGATCATCGTCGTGAAGTCTGAAGTCATATTTCTGACTCTCAAAGGTACCATCTGTCAGCTTCTGTCTGACCTCTCTCATGTACTCATCTGTCCTCTGAGCCTCTCGCACCTCATCAACCAATGTGGAGAAAGAAACTAGCAAATGGAGTGAGTGTGCTCGACGGCTCAGGGCGTCCGCTACAACATTGGCCTTTCCCTCTTTGTATTGGAGGTCAATGTCATAGTCTTTCAAGATTTCCAACCATCTCCTCTGTCTGAGATTAAACTCTTTCTGAGTGAATATGTACCTTAAGCTTTTATGATCGGTGTAGATCGTCACACTAACCTCGTATAAGTAATGGCGCCATATCTTCAAAGCGAAGACTACAGCTCCCAGTTCCAAATCATGTGTGGGGTAGTTCTCCTCATGTTTCTTCAACTGGCATGAGGCATAGGACACCACCTTGCCATGTTGCATGAGCACGCAACCCAGCCCTCTGCCGGATGCATCACAGTAAACCTCAAAGCCCTCTGTACCGTCTGGAATGGTCAGAACCGGTGCAGTGGTCAGTGAGTCCTTCAAACTCTGAAATGATCTCTCACAGTCAACCGTCCATAAGAACGGTGCATCCTTCTTCATCAGACTGGTCATCGGTTTCGCGACCTTGCTGAAATCCCTAACAAACCTCCGGTAGTAACCTGCCAGACCGAGAAAGCTCCGGATGTCGGTAACAATCTTCGGCCTTGGCCAAGTACGTACGGCATCAATCTTTGCTGGATCCACCGAGATCCCAGCATCTGAGATGACATGACCTAGGAAAGAGACCTGGTCAAGCCAAAACTCACACTTGGAGAACTTAGCGTATAGCTGGTTCTCCCTCAATATCTCCAATACTCTCCTCAAGTGTTCCTCATGTTCAATCTTCGATTTTGAGTATATCAAAATATCATCAATAAACACCACAACCGACTTGTCCAGCTACTCCCGGAACAAGCGGTTCATCAGATCCATAAACTTCGCCGGTGCGTTCGACAAACCGAACGGCATCACTGTAAACTCATAGTGGCCTTATCGTGTCCAGAATGCCGTCTTTTCAATATCTCCCTCCTTAATGGCTATCTGATGATACCCCGATCTGAGGTCAATCTTGGAAAACACAGATGCTCCCTTCAACTGATCGAACAGATCGTCTATACGGAGTAGTGGGTACTTATTCTTCACTGTTACTGCATTTAACTCTCTGTAGTCGATGCAGAGGCGGAGACTACCATCCTTCTTCTTCACGAAGAGAACTGGTGCTCCCCATGGTGATACACTGGGTCTAATGAACCCTTTGTCTAACAAGTCCTTCAGTTGTTCCTTTAACTCAGTCATTTCAGCCGGAGCCATGCGGTATGGTGCCTTGGCTATCGGTCCGGTACCAGGTAGTAGCTCGATGGTGAACTCTACCTCCCGAGTGGGTGGTATGCCGGGCAGTTCCCGTGGAAAGAGATCGGGGAACTCCGACACTACCGGTAAGTCGGGGTCGAACTCGGGGTCTCTCTCTATGTCCTGGACATAGCAGAGGTACACCTCTTCCTTCCTCCTCAACTCCTTATACATTGCCATGGCGGTGATGATCTTAGTTGAACGCTCTCTGGGCCTCTGGCGGTATGATATTGTTACCCCAGACAGACTCCTGAGCAGCAGCCTGTGCTCGGCGCAGAGGATACGACCCATGTGCCGCTCCAACCAGTTCATGCCGAAGATAACATCAAATCCCAACTCCCTGAACTCAATGAAATTGACTGGAAAGTCTTCCCCCTTAATTCTGACAATGGCTCCTCGGTAATAGCGAGTGCAACGAACCTTCTCCTTAGACGGGAGCGTAACCATGAAGTCGGGTAGCTCATCAGCGTCTAGCCCCAACCTTCTCACAAAAGATGCCGAGATAAAGGTGTGCGAGGCCCCAGAGTCGAAGAGAACTGACGCCTCAATCCCATTAATCGGAAAGGTGCCGGTGAGGATAGTACCGCTGGCATCGGCCTGTGCCTCCGTAAGTATGCTTCGCGCACCTTCCGTACCGAGTCCATGACCTAATTGTTCACAAGCTTCATGAGTATTGATGGTATAACAAGAGTCGTAACAAATTATATGAACAACACTGTTATTTTATTCATAACCATCCTGTTTACATCATGTGCTTCAATCTTACATCTCATTCATTATCTCACACTAAAATGTTACATAGCTAATATTGTCTAAAGGTTAAGTTCAATCTCCCTGGTCTCATATGCGTCGCATTGATTACTGCTGACGGTGCTGTATTCAGTTTGATTCTCTTAATCCCATGGTACAAAATCCTTGATTCTCCTCCCATAATTAATACATCTCCAGACTTAAGTACTAACTTATTTCCACGGTCCGCACGCTTCTGCTCGCCGTATAAAAACTCAGCATCATCCCCAATGGACCAAGACACTACGGGTATCCCTCTTTCGAGAGACTCCGTTGTCTCGTCCTTATCCTGGTGTAGTCCAAGTCGCCCATCTTTCTCGTAGAAGTTCACGATGCAAACGTCTGCTTGTATGTCGGGGACCGGTTCAGCTTCCAACTGCTGAGCGATCCCCACGATGTGAGTAATAACTGGATGGAACTCTTCGGGTATCCCCGGTGGTGAGACTCCATCTTGCATTCTCGTAGTTTGGTACGTCTTGGCATACAGATTCCAATCCTTGCCTAAGCTCATCATCTTTAATTTCATTCTTGCTCCCCCTGGGTACTCCGGTGTGTAGAAACCTTCCGGTCCCACTCCTAGTTGACTACATCTTCTGATGATGGCTACTTGTGCCTCGGGTGTCAGGTATCCCCTTAATAAAATCATACCTGGGCGGATAACCTGACATTGTTCGGTGGGAAAGTCTATGGTATCGATGTCGGTGTACTCCGGGTTAGGTGCAGATGGTATCAGATAGCAGATGTTGAAGCTTCCTAAAGTGGTAGTAGGTTATATCTTACTTATGTTCTAATTTTATCTTATCCTCATCTAACTCATAATTCACCCAATCATGCATGAAATGCTGGTAGCATCAATTTATCACTTAAAGGTTTATGGCGGTACCTGGCCTCGATGAGGGTTCAGGCTCATCGTCCCGGTCCACCATGTGTAGTGTGGGTCCCGACTTCGGGGTCACCCGTGGGTTCTTGCTTGCCGATTGCTGCGCCCCCTTCTGACCGTCAGATCTAGCTCCCTGATCGGTCTTGCCCTTGCCCTTCATCTCAGGCCTAAAGACTCTGCTAGCGGGGTTCCGGAGGCACTCGTATGCTCGGTGCCCGTACACCCCACAGTAGTTGCACTCAACCTTGTTCCCCTTACAGTCGAGCCCGGGGTGGTCCTTGTGACACCACTGACAAATGTAGCGTCGCTGGTAGCCACCACCGGCTCCCTTATCAGTCTCAGATCCTGATCATTCATAATATTAATACTCATATCTTAAACGGTTGTTAATGGTCTCTTAACTCACTCAATATTAATTTCCTTACCCTTTGGCGCCCTTGAGCACAGGGGCTTAGCAGCGTATGCATAAGTCAATTTTAGTGGCTCTTCAGCAGCCTTCTCCTTTTCTTCCTTCCCTTTTTGGTTCTGATTCTTTTGGGCTTGAGGTTGGTACTTCTGTTTCTTGTACCAACCTTGCCCTTGGTGCTCGGTACTCTTCCCGACATTTTTCCTCTTGGCATTATCCTCGTCCCTCAGCTGGACGGTTATCTCAACCTTAGCAGCGGCATGATAGCACTCCTACTTTCCACAGTATTAGTCACTCTTATTTTCCATAATCTAAATCTTACTCATTTACTTACTCAAATCTCAACCGTTCTTATTACCTGCAAGGTAGTGTAACTATTCGGCCCCATGCCGTAGCGGAGTCGATGGCTAAGCCCGCCATAAAAGCGGTCCACCAGTATCTGGTCTGAGTATCCAAGACCTGGTAGAAAACGAAGCAAGGCGGTAAACTCTGAGTAATACTCGTCTACCGTCATCTTGTCCGTCTGCTTAAGCGCATCCAACTGCAAGCGCTTCTTCGTCTGGACATGGGCGGGATAGTACTTTGCTCGTAGCAATGCTGTGTACTGGTCCCAGCCGAAGTCTGGATTGGCCACATGCTCGGCCCTCACCAGCTTCCACCAATCGCCTGCTGCCCCCTTCAGGTAGAACGCAGCTAGACGCACCTTGATCCTAGCAGGGACATCAAGGGTCTCAAAGGCGGTCTCCAGCTCGGAGATATACGCCTCAAGCTTGGCGGGATCGGTCTCCCCCTTAAAGTGTGCGGGTCGAAGATCTAGAAGGCTCTTCACCCAATTCGGTTCCCGGGGTTGTGGCGGTGGAGGTGGTGCACCCACACCAGGCTGATAGCCCATGTGCCCTAACGCGGCAGCTACGATCTCTGCGATCGTCTGCCCTCCCGGTATCTCTGAAGCATCGTCGCCTCTACCACGGCCTCGGCCTCTCCTTCCTGACATCTGAACAATCACAACTCACATTAGATTCTTATCCACCACTGTTTCGGTTAACGAATTTATAACGTATGTAGACGGTAAAGACGATCCACACTTAATAGTGGTCATCTGACTCCACTCACTTAAACTTCTCAAACCCTTAACCCATTACTTATATCTTAACTCACAACCTAACTCGGTGGTTACTTATGTCCGGTATTTCTTGATCAGAGCGTAACTACGCTCTGATACCACTTTTGTAACACCCCGTCCAAAGCCAATTGTGGTTATCGTAAAACTTAACACTTAATCAAAAACGTCGCAGCGGAAATAACAAACACCGGGACCTTGCCACGGTCTGATCATTAGAACATACCGAACCTTACTGATTTACAACGCTTATCCAAAAGTATACAACTGACCAAAATACCACCAACCAACCGAGTTCAAGTTCTTAAGTCATAATCATAAACCTACATCAGTTTAATATATAACAGACGGGCGCACAAACGCGACCCGTGCTCAAAATAAACGACCCATCCTAAGTCTAACCACCCCCACTCTCAGGGTGACTCCTAAGCGGATGCTTACCTGCAAAATAAAAACAGCCCCCAAAGGGGGTCAGCACGAATGCTGGTACGCCCTCTCATGGCCCCCAAGCTAACGGGGCTACGACGACTAATTGTCGATAGCATGGAAATTGATTAAGTACACAAGCATGATATGAAGTGCAATAAACATCAATCCACAGATGAACATACATGGTTCACACACAACGAACGACACAAGCGTTCCCTTATCAAGCGGGTTAGTAACCCCCTCCTTAGTCCTGATTTCCTTATCCCAGTTCCTTATCTTATCTCAATCTTAACCTTATCTTAATCTCAGTATACAAACCGTTCCTTGAAAGGAAATGGTTGTAGCTTAACCTCAAACCTAGGATTTAGGTGATCCTACCGCACCATCTTAATACCACCAACCTTGGACGGGAGTCCAGCGTAACTGAGCCGGCAACCGGCCCTAGGCAACGAGTCCGAAGACAAGTCCTTAAGCGGAGGGCGGATCTGATTCAGATACCGTCCCCCTTTCCTTAGCATGCATGACCGGAGTCAGTCCCGGGTTCCTCACTCAAGTTCCAGTTAGTAGAAATCTTACACACCATGTGTTAGTTAAACCCTAACGGGTATTAACCAACGATCACCAATACCTAACTCTTATTCTTAACTCAGTAAGTACTAAACTCGGTTAGTAACAATCTCACGTCTCGTGGGTTAGTGTAAAGAAAACACATGCACAACAAGAACAAATATAGCCGGTTGCATGCTTTATCTTGTCTTAGTCATAGCAAGTAAACAGATAGCACACAAGCCGAGGGACACCTCGTTAGCAAGCAGGTCACAAGAAAGACTGTACCGTTCACCGTCGACTGTTGTTTGTTTAACCTTCTTCGGGGTCCCAATTCACAAACCTAAAACATTCATTCATTTTTAGGTCATTAGTTATTTGCACCTTACTTAACTCACTTAGTCCCCAAAGATTCCCATTCAATACCCTCTCAAGTGTTTGCCACTTAACTTTACAAACTTAACTTTAAACATTAAAGTTTATACTTAACTTAACTTAATCCCTTAGGTTCCTAGGGTCCTAATCATTACTACCCTACTAATGGCATACCCTAATACCAATTACCATCTTTAGAATTTAAAAAGTTACTTTTTTTTTGTTTTAGGCTCGACCGAACTTACCGACCGACCTTACCGAAGGTCGGTCCATTCCAGAACACATTACCGTTTGAAAATTCTACCCCGACCGACCTTGCAAGTCCGGTCCCCAAGATCGGTCCATTCCCGAGAGTTTTCCCCGTGGGAAATTTAAGCTCGACCGAACTTGCCAAGTCCGGTCCCATGTTCGGTCGATTCCAGAGACTTATTACCGTACAAAATTCCAGGCATGACCGACCTTGCAAGTCCGGTCCCAAGGTCGGTCCATTCCAGAGACTTAATTCGTACACAAAATACAAGCCCGACCGAACTTGTAAGTCCAGTCCCCAAGTTCGGTCGGTTCCAGAAAGTCTTTCCGGTAGTGTAAATTGAGCTCGACCGACCTTGCAGGTCCGGTCCCTAAGGTCGGTCGGCTCCAGAACCTTGTTTCTAAATTCCCTTTTAACTCCAAACTTCACCTCATGTATCCTAGTATGTTCTAACCTCATTTGGGCACCTCAAATACACCTTAAGCCTTCCACTAAACACATTAAATCACTCACCGACATCCACCTTAGCCATTATGCATTTTCCTTGTAATCATGCCAACACTTGTAACGTTTTTCACTAGGTTTCTAGGTGGTGGTTCATACCTAATGTAACTACTATGCCAAAATGTCTCCTCACCACTACAACATAATATCCCAAGCATCTTTCATCATCTCAAATTCCTTTACGCAACTACTTAAAGTTCCTTCATAAGTCTATGCTTCCATCCTTCAACACATTACTTCCTTCCTAGTTGTTTACCAACATTTGCCTAAGCCCTAAATACACAAGTACATTCTTTTGATTCCTAAATCCTCCATAGTGATGCCTAAGTCATTATAACTCAATAAAACACCTTAAACTCACCCTTTTTCATCAAGACAACCTCTAAAACTTCCTAGTACCTCCTTAGTTATGAAATCTCCTTAGAACATCTTAAACACTTAGGTTCTTCACTAAATTTTGCCATGGGTTCTCTAGTATATTGTTACACCCACACACTTAGTTTTTCACCATCAAACAACCAAGATCACTCAAATTCTCATTACAACACCTTAACACACAATTTACACCAAAACTACACCACATCATCATATAGTATGTAAACTTAAAATGCTTGGCACTTAGGCCCTTAAATGACAATAATCTTAACCACTGAATTTCCATATATATTTGCCTTTAACCTGCAAATACATACAACAAGGCTCCCATTGAAATAAAATGCTTCTTGTAATTCACCTTGATATTCTTAAACTATCTCTTTTCTCATTAGCTCCTTAGTCACAAGTTCTCAAGCATAGTCATTGTTTCTCCTAGGTTATATATAGCCCTTTTCTAATGTAAACTCTACACTAAACTCATCGCATATCTAAATCCCATTCCCTTAAACAATAAAACACCTTAAGGTAAGTAATTTACCTTATTCTTTTACAAGCTCACAAACTTTCTTCCTTAGCTTTTTCCTTGCTCAATCTCGGTCACCACTCAAACTCTCCTTGCCAATGTTCTAACCAATATCCAATGACTCCAATGAGTACTATATAATACATTAACATTAAGGAACAAACCCTAGGTTAAAAATGTGCTTTAAGGTATTAGATTAATTGTTTTACCTTGGTTTCTCAAGTCAAGCTTGGATATGAAGCAAGAAGGACCTCCTCTATCCTTTGGAGAGTAGAAAACAAGCTAGAATAAGGCATTAAAATGAAGCCTCATGAGCATGTATTTTCGGTCATGAAGAAAAGTGATGGAAACCTAGATTTTCTTACACTTTCTTTACCTTAAGAGAATGGAGAAGCTAATGGAGTCTCCAAGCTTGAGTTTCCTCCTCTAATGGCGGTTTGCCTTGGCTCCAAAATGAAGCTCTTGAAGTTTTGGAAAGATAGAAAGAGAGAGCTTGAGCTAACTAAGAGATATATGTGCTTGGTTTTGATTTTGGAGCTTAAATGAGCAAGATGTGGGCAAATGAAGATGGAGCTAGCATGGAGGTTGTTCTTCACGTTGGAGAAGAAGAGAGGAGCAGCTCAAAACCGGTGGGAACAAGAGAGAATGAAGAGGTGAGGAGAGAGGTAAGTAAAGGTGAGATATTTATGTTAAAAGCAAATATGAGTTTTTACTTTATCTTATAATTCCCTTTCTTATTTGCTCAAGTGGTGAATCATCACCTTAAAAACCGAACCCCACCCCCCCCCCCTTTTAATTAAGCTAGTAATGGTCTTGTTTGACCAACTAGCTAAACTAAATTGACTAAAAACTAAACTAGGCACTATTTGATTACTATTCACAACTAGTGCACATAATAGTGAAATTTTTGATTTCCCATTGATTTAGACTTCCTAATGTGATACTAATTAGTACACATGTTAATTAAAGAGTAATGATGGACATTTAGCCACTCAAAACCCATTTACAAAACAATTTTTCAAAAATGTGCTTTAAGACTCCTTAAAGCACATTTTGTATTTAAACTTGTTTTAAAGCTTGGTTCCCTTTGGTAATTGGTTTAAAATGACCATTAGGATATTACTAAGGTCTTAGCATGACATTTGAGTGCTCTCCCAAGTCTCTCCAAGCTTAGAGCACGTTTTTGCTTAAACTGCTCTTTTGGTGTTTCCTTAAGTTTTCTTTGATTAAAATGGTTTCTTAATGTTTCTAAGGCATTATTTAGCCTTCTCATACCTTATTTAATCATTTAAACACCATATCTAAGTTTGGGGTATTTCACCTATAGGTTAATCTGTCATCAATAGGAATTGTTAATAAAGCGATTAATTTATAATGACTTGGGCAAGAATTGTGGTTTGTTGTTTAAGTTAATCAGGATTTATTGTACAAGAACCGTTCAATGAACTAATTAAGATTCCTGAGTTTATTGCTAAAGTGGGAAAGTTTATATCAATATAAATAGATAAAATAGGTGAGCAAAACAACCCGGGATGCTTCTTTAAAAACAAAAAGATTTACAATTTCTATTTTTATTCTGTTTTGATTAATTGTTTCTATTACTGTTTTGTTCAGATTAAGTTTTCAACCTCTTCTTTCTTTCAAAAATGATAAAATCTGTTTACTAGAAATCTCAGTCAATTTACTACACTATCAGTTATCCACGGCGAGGTCCCCAAGAGTACGACAACCCATAAATCCACTATTCCACAAAACGATGGGTACACTGCCTAAGTTGTAGAAGTAGTCACATATTTCTCCAACAAAATATTAAGGGTTGTCCTAACATGACGCCCGAGGTGGAACTTAATTGGAAGGTTTAAGTGATTGGTTAAAAGGATAAGGGCCATGAGGTCAACTAACAAGTACGGTTAATTAGTACGCGTATCTTGTTTGGTGTTGGTTATTGAGTATGGGTTACTGGTTATTGGACATTGGTTATTGATTGTGTGATGATATTGTTGGGTGAACTATTGTGTGTTTATTTAAACATTTACAGTTGTTTCTATTATTGTAAACCGGTACAGCATGTAATGAATCTAATATCAAGATGGCTATACGACTTAAGAGATCCAAATGATTTAAGACTACATTTAGCATATCAGCATATCGTTTGTTGAGCTCTTCAGTGGGCTACACATTTCAGTTTACTGAACGAAGACACGAAGCCGGAGAACGGGACGCAGGGTAGTTGATATATTTTCAATAAGACACCTTTTAGTCTCATTATGTACTGTATTATGGAGTTCTGTTGTATTGGGATAGTTGCTTACTTATGTGGTTTTGGATTTGGATTGTAACTTTAAGATTGCTTAGTATCTGGTCATCACAGCGGTGGAGAGTTGGAGATGATTGATGGAATAAGGTTGCCTTGTCACTCACATTGGTGAGTGACAGCGTGTAACACCAAACGATAGTTAGTTTTATTTTCCGATGCGAATTATGTTTTTAATTATACTACGATTTGCGATTATAGGAGATTAGGATTAGGGGTGTTACAAAAAGTGGTATCAGAGTGGAGTTCCGCTCTGATGACGAGATACTGAGTCAAGAACAATGAGCATAGGAATTTTGGGATACGGGAACGCCTGTGAGGATTCGTGACTTAGAATGGAAAATTTTAGGGATATCTTATTGCTAGTAATTAGTCTTTCTTGCACATTTATGATTGAGAATGTAAAACGGTATAGTACCGAGTAGTAATGATAATATACCATCCTATAGATGTCAAGGAGTGGTAGAGCACGTGGAGGCAGTAGTGGACGTGGTAGCGAGACACCGGCGGACATCCCGGAAATACCAGGACTGGCAGAGGCCATGGCTGCCTTCGCCTAGCAGTTAGGGACACAGTTTACGGGAGCCATACCCCACCCGCCACAGCATTGGGAAACCAATTGGCTGAAGAGCGTAGCAGACGGTAGAGTACCAACCTATTCGGGGGAACCAGACCCCGCCCTGCTAGAGAAATTTATTGTGGAGCATCATAAAGCATTTACGAGTTCTCGAAGACCAGAGAGTCGACATTGCAGCATACAACCTGAAGGATGCTGCAGACATATGGTGGCGGTCGGTCGAGGACCACCATCGAGCCACACCAGACTTTGACTGGACAACATTCGTGGAGGTGTTGCGGGACAAGTATTACCCCGAGCACCTGAAGCAGAGAAAGAGATAAGAATTCGAGACTCTGATTCAAGGGAGTCAGACAGTTGATAAGTACTATGCTCGATTCATCAGCCTACTGGACTACATACCAGGGGTTGACTACTCAGATACGGTAAAAATCCAGAAGTTAAGGGGAGGATTACAGTATCGTATCCAAGGCTTCATGGGGGCTATATGCTTTACCTCCATACAAGAATGCTACGACGCTGCATCGGCGACCGAGCTGATGCTTCAGACCAGAGAGGATGCCCAAAGAAAAAAGAGGAAGAACTCTGAGGGTGAGAATGGGGGAGCAACTTCTAGCGGTTACAGCAAACAGGAAAGTAAGAAACCTTTGATTGAGAATGAGTTGCCCATTTACTACCTATACTTAAAAATTGGTCATTAACCCTAAAACCTTCAGCAGGAAATTCTTCGACAGGAAGAAAGGGCGGAAGGACTACCAGGGTCAGAAGACGAAAGAGCAGGTCCCTCGTCTGACCGGCCCCGCTATTAATGCCCAACCACTTAGGTCTGCACCACCCAAGGGTAAGGATACCCACCTCTCACTTAACCAAAATATTTATTAGCCGTACCTTTACTAGACCATGTTGTGTAACAATAGGCACTAAGCCACCCCAGCGCCATTACTTCTGCAAGCGTTGTGGGAATGACCACCCTGGCGTAGACTGCTCAGGCCAGAAGGTAGAATGCCACTATTGCAAGATGGAGGGTCACAGAGAATACGAGTGCTTCTCCAACCCCGGAAGCCAGGTGTACAAAGGACCCAGAGACACTCCAAGAGCCCCAGCTATCGAGGCAAGCGGACCACGAGGAGGTCAGGCGCTGCAGAACAATAATTACACCAGAGGCCCTATAGGACAGCCATCCTCATCTGCGAATCAGAAGAGCAAGGAGGTCGTTCCATGCCAAAACACCCTTTATTCAGCGAGAGCTTTGGGCACTGAGACTAGCACTCAGCGCGAATGTGTTTTTACAGTTATCAAACGATGAGACGTGTATGTGTTTAGTGCGAATCAAAAATTTAGAAAAACCTAACTTAGGAAACCTCTCACCTAATAGGACACTTCGACATCTGTTACCCCTTACCTATGAGACCGAGATCACCTGAACTTTTGAATGAAGGTCGGGAATATCCAAAGGAAGAATGCCAAGTACTTCGACCCGGCATGATCCTACTCAAGCAATACCTAACCCTAGATGAGAAAATAGCCATTGTAAATGAATGTAGAATTTTGGGAATAGGCCTTGGAAGATTTTATATTCCAGGATACGAGAGCGGGTCAAAACTTAAATTGTATATGATGTGCATGGGTAAGGATTGGGATCCACAAACTAGGTTGTATCAAGAAGTAAGGAAGATAGACGGAGCATGAGTTCCTAGGATACCCAACATTTTTCAAACCTTGGTGACAGAAGCGGTCAAGATTGCACAACAATTAGAAATAAACCCCATACCAGACATGAAAACCGACGTTTGCATTGTGAACTTCTATGAGAAAGGAGGAAAACTTGGGTTACACCAAGACCGAGACGAGACGTCCGATTCAATTACCAAAGGGATATCAGTTGTATCATTCTCCATTGGAGATGATGTAGAATTTCTATATGGTGACTAGAAGAGGATGGACAAGGCGAGCAAGATTGTTTTAAAGTCAGGGGACGTGTTGATATTTGGTAGAGTATCCAGACTAGTGTACCATGGGATTAAGGGCATTAAGCTGAATACTGCCCCATCGACCTTAGTAAACATCACCCATCTGAAACCCGGACGGTTAAATTTGACGTTTAGACAATATTGTTGTAATTTTGGAGATTGTATGTAAGAATCATTGGGTTAATGAATGACATTTTAATTCCTTTGAGACATACACCCCAACCTCACTATCTTACGAATTGTTAACCCTATGCCCCGAGTCCAATGAGGGAGCTGTTTTGAATGTGTTGGACAAGACCGAGGCCAAGGATAAGGGAAAGGTCATCATGGGAACCTTCACTGTAAATGGCGTGAGTGCATCGATACTATTCAATTCAGGGGCATCTCATTCCTTCATATCCTCTGCCTTGGTAATGAAGTTAGAGACAACCCCTGAGCCTCTCTCAGATTTCTTAGTCACACTACCGACGAAGGAGAGAGTGAGGTGCACGAAACTTCACACGGGACTTCAGATTAATATTATGACTGAAAACTTTAACGCAGACCTGATCGAGCTTGATAATTTGGGCTTCAACATCATCATTGGCATGGATTGGCTACAGAAGTATAAGGACCGACTGCATTGCGCAGAACACAGACTATTACTGAAGACCCCGAAGGGCAAGACAGTCTTCTATCGTAGTACTCCAAGAGAGCCGACTTTCAAGCTGGTATCCGCTATAACCTTGATGAAGAAGGTCAGGAAGGGACAACCAGTTTACTTATGCTATGTCCAAGACATGAGACACGAATAACAGATAAAGTCAGACATACCAATTGTATCAGATTCCCTGACCTGTTTCCTGAAGAATTACCAGGGATGCCACCCAAGCGGGATGTTGAGTTCTCCATCGATTTGATGCCAGGCACGGGGCCTATTGCCAAGGCGCCCTACCGAATGGCACCAGCTGAGATGAAAGAGTTGAACCTCTACGCTAGGGCCCACTAGCTTCTGCTGCGCGACCCTGATAGTCATAGTGCTTAATTCGCTCTTTGGTTATTCCAGATGTACTACACATCACCTTTTTATCCCTCTATTATGGGAATAAGGTTTATTAAACAAGTGTGGTATTCTTTAACCGTGCTTGAACTCAATGAGTTTTAGATTTATAACCAGCTCTCTGGCAATCTAATATACATACTATTCATACTCCCACGATTATTCACTAAGTTCCTCTAACTTATTGTTGGGTGAGGTTAAGTCACTACTTAGTTGTAGTACTTCCTCTATTGTCAGTGGCTTCTGAGTCATACCTGTTCTTCTGGTTCAATACAAGTTATCTTTACTTGTATGACCTTGCATTTTCTATGCGTCGGTCCTAGTGACTTTCTTAAGTCTCCTTTCTCTCTTTATTCCAATAGAATTCACATCTTGTGATTGTTGGTGTGTTTTACACTCTTCGTGCTTCTTTGGCCTTTGGCCGCACGGTTGTTTCTAAGCTTTTGCTTGACTAGCTTATGCCATGTTCGTCGGTGAAACGAAGTATTTACTACGACTTACATTTTTCCATACTCCTAGCTATCCCACTAGATCATTAGCTGCACAAGTGAAATACCAAAACACTCAGTCCTACAGAGTGCAGAGGCGTAAACGCTTGGCAGTAAATCACTTATGTGATCGCAATAGGAATAATACTCCTGCCTGTCATCTCGTGTTTACAACTCCGTGCTATTGTCTAACTACTTCCTCATAGCGGTCGCTTGTTGTGCACCATATTCTTACTCATTATACAGCATCGTTTTTATGGTCTCTGTTACTGTGGTATCTTATCTTTACTCATTGCCATTGTCGTTGGCACCATTTCCTTATGGTGTGAATACACCGAGGGTTTCCTATGTTGTGTGTATGACGGTTGTCGTAGCATACCGCAATGTTATTATCTTCCCAATGTGGAGATGTTTTATTTCACCTTACTTCATCATTTATGATATAATTGCCAAATATCTTGGTTAACAATGGATGAAGTAATTTATCGGGTTACAAGCTCTCTTGAGCATCGGTCATTTGCGGTATCCAATTTGCATTCACATTGATTGTCTTTGGCAATTACTGTCTCCCCAGTGCTGAGCATTGGTTATAGGCTCCAGCTGTGCAGTTTTGCTTTTGTATGTACATCACCGGGACATCCTAAGAACATCAAAGGTTTTCTGGTCCCGTTCTCTAATTGAAGAGTATTCTATCACTGATAAGTGAAAGTTTTGTTGAGAGGTTTGTTTCCACTCATAAGTCTCATGACAAGGTTTACTATGATAGTCTCTGTTTATGTACTTCCGCCATTCATACAATGGTTCCCCATATGCTTGGTTGCCTATGGAGTATACTTACTCCTTCAAGTCATAATGGTTTGGAAATCTCTTTTCCTTGTTCAGTTGCCCTTTGGCAATAACTACATGCGCAAGCTTTGTTGTTATGGTGGATGGAAGCCTTTTCCAAGGGTTCACATCATCACTATTTGGCGGTCTTTGGTTAATGAGAGCTACCTTCCCTCGAGTTTCTCGTAGTGTCCAAGTGTGGACTAAACCAGTGGTGTCATCATCAAAATTCCTATGCCTCTGTGCTACCATTGCCACAGAAGGCATGAGGGGCAATTAAAAGCTTTGTCAATTGTATCCTAGACTGATGCTCTAGTGACAGTGACACTGAGGTAGCCATTACTCCAAGCCACTCATTATGCTGAGCTCAAATTGGGTGGTTCAGTTGACGCTCTATTCATCGCATGAAATAATATCTCTTCCCTTATGGGGCCATCTTCGGCAAGTCTCGTTACTAAATAGTATGGGTTTTGCAACCGTTTAAATTTACACAACTAAGTTGGTTCATGGCTTTTGAGCCTTATTGCTGTAAGCTATGCCCTTGCGGGCTGCTTATATATGTTTCCACTCCTTGTATACCATTATAGGGTTGGAGGTATTTACTGAGCTCCCTAGCAAGTTGTTGCATTACGCTCCCGTTCATGGGAGGCCCCTTTAGGCAATTTTGGTGTTAATCAGTGCCTTTTGTGGTTGAGGGTATTTCCTGTTAAGTGAAATCCCTTCGGTGTTCTAACCGAGTGTTCATTCTAGCTCCCGTGCTCTTATCATGACGCTTCGATCGACTGTTGTTAATCCAGACACCCTTCAAGGATTGCTCCTAGGTGTTGTTGGTTACGCCGTTACATTCGGCTAATGTTTATGATATGATGTGTCCACTATACCGCCTTGTGGTATTGTATTTGAACTATCCTCCTCAGGGTTATAACGTGTCCCGTTATTGGGTAGACGTCTATACTTTCTCCTAGCGTTTTAAACTAGGTTTAATATCCTCTCCAATGATGAATTATACTTCATGGTACTCTTGTGATTGCTCTTGGGAACTCCGTCCCGTTTATTGAACATCGTTATGTTCACGTTAGGCATTTGCCTTACTGTGTTTAGGCTGGGTATCCCTTCCAGCTGTCATGTATTTTCTTGAAGTCTTTGAGACATATCCTATGTCTGTACTTATTAGTCAGTGCTCTTTGCACTTCCTAATCCTTATTCCTTATTTTCAGATGGATTCTCTAAGTTCCTTTATACTTATTACTTAGTTGAGTTCCTTCTCCTTGGTCGTCTAAGGTGTCCAGCTGTTCTGGTTTGAACTTACTCATGGTCCGTAGAACGGAGTTGACTACTTCCCGTGTTTCATACACTACTTGTATACATACATGGGGTACCTTGTTGGTACGTTACCACTTACCTGACTATCTGCAGGCTTGTAAGCTCCTTCGGAGTGCGGTCGTCCCACATCCCGCATTTGGGTACACTCGTAGTACTCGTCACACGCCTAGGTGAAGTGTTCTATTGTCGACTCGTCTTGTATCATTCTATGATGCTCACCGTATTTCTGTCGGTTTGGTTTTAAAAATCCAAGGTTTAAAAGAAGGGTTGTGGTTTTAAAAGAAAACGTTTGGGTGTTGAAATAACAGTTCGGTGTTAAAAGAAGTTCTTCATGGCGTGGCCATGTCTGAGGTCTTGACCAAGTCCAGCTTCTCACTGACTGGTATGCTCTTAATACAATGGTCGGGCAGTTAGGCCTTTCCAAGGTTCCATTCTTCCAGTTTTTAGGATGTGTGATCCTGTAGTCTCTTCATCGCGGTCACGGTACATTACTAAGTACTTATTGTTTGCTAAAGGTCTTTCTAAATAACCCTGTTCTTACAGCACTTACCGTGGCAAGTGCGTGGTACTGGTGGTTTTTGGGTTAACCTATACCGGTCACGGTATGGTTTCCACACGTATTTGGTAGTCTCGTCGACTCTTTCTTCGATCCATTGATTTATGTTTGGGATAGTTGATCTTTAAGTAGCTTCTCAGTGATCTTGACATGGCTGTCATAGATCAGGGTGCTTCTCCAATCCTTGGAGATCCCTATATATTTGTTTTGTGTTTTCCTTTGTGGCTCGTTCCCTTACATTTACCATGGTTACCGAGTCTGAGCTTGTTTAGGCACTACTTCTGTAGTCCTATCGGATTGATCCCTGGAAGTTTCTTGTCTTTTGAGCTTTGTCAGCCAGTAGTGTAACCTTTTTGGTATTGTAGTTTTGAGTTAACACTCTCGACTATGTCCGTAGTCAGTTTTGTATACTATTGGTGGTATTATCTTCTACTGCTGTCCCCAGACTTGCGTCTCGGGTTCCATTACTTCTCCTTTTCCGTTTTGTTGCACTGTTAGTGCTTCTTTTCCTGCTGCTGTTGACTAGCCAGGTTTCATGACTGCTAAGCATGTCGCCCCATACTGTTGTAAGTTGTAGCCTCCTTATGTTGGAGTACTCATTCAACCGCTATTAAATGCGGTATTGTTGTTAAATTGGGAACCATCTTTGGCACTTCCCATTCTTGAGATCTACTATATAACAGGTTATTTCCCCTTATAGGAATATCTCACTACCCGCCAGATCAGGTTTTCCCGAGTATGAGAGGACTTTCCTTCTCTCTGGCGTTCTTCCTAAGTTATACAAAGGGGATACGGAAGGCGGGTCTGATATTGTAGGCATCCGTACACACCGGTGGTTCCTAACTAGCGTATCTCTAACGCTATCACTCAGCCCTTAGCCCTAAGCTTCTAATTCCTAACTCGGTATTTCCAGTCATCAGAGCGATACTTCGCTCTGATACCACTTTTTGTAACACCCCTACCGCTAATACCGTCATTATCATCTAATCACCTCGTACTTACATACCTTCGCAGTGGATACTTACTTACACAATAGTGGGTGATACAATGTCGTTAGCCCCACGTGACTACGAGGCCTACTACTCCTTACAGCATCGGTCTGATGGGCCGGAATACCCGAGTACTACACAATTACAATCCATATTCCAATTACAAACCAAGTACTACAATTCCTCATTCAATACAATACTCCATACTTACAATACAATACACCGAGTTTACTAAGATCCAATTCCAAATACAACAATTCTTTCACGTTTATACATACTCATTAAGAGTCAAGCATCTACCCGTTTCTCACAATTCTACATACCTTTCCAAATACAAAGGGTGTACCGCTTGGTACACCTATACTTCAAAGGCTACAAGCCTTATACAATTCGCTACTATCTACAATTCATCCCCAGCTATCTAAGCATGGCCACCGGTCTCTTACCATGACCATAACCGCTTTGGGTACCTGTAAGATAAAAAGGTGCCCTAAGGGCTCAGCAAAAGCTGCATATGATAACCGCATACCCCGCGTACTAGCGAGGGTACGCCGACTACTTAGGTCGAATACATGCGATTCATTTTACTCATACATACATACACGCTTTTATTCATAATACTATAATACATCACAAAGCATACATACATACATTTCAATACATACAAGGAAGACATTACAAGTCAACCATTCATACTTACCATTCCGGAGATACACTTCTCCAATACATACACAGTACTTGTTAGCTTCTTTACACACCTGGGTTAATCGGGTGTACATTAATCTTTTACTCAGGTCAATGACTTACACTAGCCAAGACCATTACTCATACAATACTTACTTACTTACTTACTCAAGTCAAGTCGTTGTGACCTCCAGGCAAGACTACACACCGTCCCACCACCGGGCTTTAGGTGGCTCACCAATCTAGGATGCTACCCATTTAAGGGGTTTGGTCGATAGAAAGGAGTCAGGCCAAGAATCGGATCCAACCTCTTGTGTTTCCTCATCCTCACGCGTGGCCGAAACTATATCGGACTTCTACTCATTCCAATTTACTCAATACTTAAGTTAGGAGTTAGGTAGTTAGGAATTAGTAGAAGTCATCACATCCATACCAATGATCAATACATTACACATGTATACTACAAGGTACACATACACTTCATTCTCATCCATTCATTTCATGAGTTATACAAACTACATGTTCAAGGCAATATAGCAAGAACAATATAAAAACAACCACAAGTAAGTGCATTAAAGTCCGATTCATACATTTATCTTATTTAGGTGATCAAGTAAGCTCACAATTGGGGTAACCAGTTTTTGGATACAGAGCGTGAGGAAATCATACCTTTCACTAGGATTTACTTTACCGAGTGTTCCCTTGTTCCTTGATTCACACTTTTTCCTCGAGTCTTACTCTCGAAGCACTGACTACATGCCAAATGGTTCTATTAATACTAAGCATTACAGTATATACATAATTGCTACTCCCGTACTTACCCCGTTATCCCGTTATTTCAGTTTAACTTAATGTTCTTAAATTCACAACTTTCTTAATCACTCCTCAAACTTGTTTACACTTCTTAGGAGCTTTAAAGGTCACCAAACAAGGCCTTAACAACTTCAAAAACCATTACCAATCAATCCCCCATGTTTTAAACCCTAAAAATCACTTTCTCTGCAACATTTTAGGGGTGATCCGGACCCAAGGTCCCGGACCATTCATAGAAGTTACTCTCGGCTGATTTTTCATTGTGGTCCGGGACTTGGTCCTGGACCTAGGTCCCGGACCAATGCCAGTTTTTACTCTCGACTTAGTTTTTGAAGCGGTCCGGGGCTTGGTACATATCCTAGGTCCCGGACCCGGCTAAAAACTGCTACTATGATGATTTTTCAACCCCAAATCAACCCTTAACCCACCTCCAATCATTCCATAATCTTTCCACATGTTTTATACATGTTTAAACACACTAAAACACTCACTAAAACTCCTTAAATCCATGGTCCAATCCTTACTCAACTTCTTGCTCAATTTCTACAAATTTCCATTCTCATTTCACACTTTGCACACTTATGCATTCCTACACTTCTCTTTGCATTTTGCACTTGTTCTAATTCCATTTTACCATTCCAATTCATTTCCAAGCAACTACACTATCAATCCACAAGTCCAACACTCATTTTCCAAAGTCTTGCACACTATTTCCTCCTAACTTCTCCAATGCATTTTAACACTCTTTGCTACAGATTTTACACCCTAGTATTCTTATACTACAACTACTACTCCATGGTTACTAAACATCTATACTCAACCAAATACACACCTTGGTTCTCCCATTCACCAAGTCATCCAAAAATGCATAATTCCTACAAATATTTTGCCATAGTTTACCTACAATTCTAACTTATCCACATACATCCTTTCTCACCAAATTCATTCCTAAACTAGCCACACCCGTACCAGCAACCAAACAAATCTCAATTCATCCATACTTCCTCAAACAACAATCCCAATACACATACACAATTTATTTGGCTCTAAGGCCTACAATTCAAATACTAGTTCACAAATACTCAAACTTCCACAAACTACAATACTAGTACAATATTTTGGGTTCTTTAATTAGTTTACCCATTCCCATTACTCTAATGCATTGAAATTTAGCATTAAGAAAGAGCTCTACCTTGAGTTTATAATTCCTTCTTTTCTTTTTTCCTATTCCCCTCCTTCTCTCTTTTTTGCACAAATCGGTATATGGGGAATGGAGTTGCCAAACTCCATTCCCATCACCCAAGGAACACAAAATAAGTGTAATTAAAATACTAACCCTTAAATTAACACTAATTCACGGAAATGCTTAAAACACCAATCTAGGGTTTACCTTTGGAGTCTTTTAAGAGGGGTTTTAGCCCTTGGTTCAAGAAGTTGATCCCAACACCATTGCAAGGTTGAAATTATGCTCAAAGGAGAGAGAAAAATAGAGCATTACAAAGGGGGAAAATTGGTTACAAAGGAGAATGGTGGAAACAAGAGTTTTTCATGTAAATTTTAACCTTAATGGAGAGAGGAGACTCCAAGCTTTGATTTGGTACTATTTACATTTCAAATGGGGAAAACCCATGGAGATGAAATTCCACATTTTTGGACTTTGAAAAGAGAATGGTAGAGAATGATGAGTGGAGCAAGAATATATACTTATTTTTGCATTTGGAGTTCAAATGAGACTAGAGTGTGCAAGAGAAGAGGAGAAGCCATTGTTGTCTATTTAGGAGCTTCAAAAATAGCCAACCAGTGGAGGGAGAAGAGGGAGATCGGCTGGGTGAGAGGAGGGAGGTGAGAGAATAGAGAAATGAGATAGTGAGGTGAGAGAAAAGGTAAAGTACCTTTTAGCTCTTAAAAACCGGCCCACACATTAATACCAATTGGAGCATTTTTCATCTTTTACAGAAACACTCGTTAATTTACCCGGTTTTGGTACTATTCACTAACTGGGCCCGTTTTCGGGAATTTTCTTGTTTCTTTAATTTTATTGGTTATTAAGCTTCCATTAGTGCTTATTATAGTTATTTGATGAACTATAATTTTTACGGGTTCGTTTGACCACTCAAAGTCACGTTTTCGGGTTTTCTCGAAAAACTTGCGCTAAAGCTCTATTAGCGTTTTAATACATTATTTGGATCCGTTTTCTTCGAAAATTGTTCCCATATATTATTTAGGCATTATTAAGCATCAGGAATCCACATAATACTCTAACCGAGGTCTCGTACCTCCTATGGTTTATAACGCTTATTTAGTGTTTTTCGATTTTTAAGTGTTTTCTTCATTTCTTTTGGATTTATTTTCCTTACCAATATTACTTAGGCATTATTAGGCCCTTAAATACTAATTAAGATAATTTAATCTCTATACTTAAGTTCGGGGTATTTCAATCTACCCCCTTTAAGAAACTTTGCTCTCAAAGTTGCTCAAGGTTGTAGGATTACGATACTTACTCATTCAGACACGTCTAATGCCAAAAATCATACATTCCTCCTCCTTTCAAATTCCCAAATCCGTTACTCAAGGTCTCTACATACCATACCATCCAATATACTTCAATCACTCCGGTTTTCCATTACAAGGTTTATACATACATATAGTGAAAAGCTATCCCAAAGTAATGCAATACACACTACCATCCCGCAGGCACTCAGGTCATCTAGACACAGGACTCCCCTACGTCCCGCTGCCCTTGGAATAATACAACATGTTACACTACCATCGTTCTCCGGTATAAGCTTCAAACAAATCCTCATTCTCCAGTCTATGGGAATTCCTTCCACAACCGCAAATTTGAAATCTTTCTAAACACAATGACTCCCAATTTAAATTTATGTTCATTACATCTATCCTATGCATGATTCTTGTGACCACTTGAGCGGAGCTTCCAGAATCATTCGACCCTGATGTGATCAGCATTAGTGTTGAACTATCTTTCCACCCCAATTTGTGTTCGGTTTCCCTTGATCTGATCAGGATCAAGTTCGACTTCCCACATCAGTTTCAAACAATCAAATAATTTAGTTATTTCAATTTTCTATCGTTTTACTCTTCCTAGTCATGATTACAAATTCACACATCTCTAAGGATGGAATTCAGTCCATCAATCATCCTCAATCTACTTCCAATACTTTACTTCGAGATTCAATGCCTAAGGGCTCATTTCATCGACTTTGCTACTTTCGTCCATTACTCTTCATCATCTCAAATGATCTAACTCAGAAATGCAATACTTGTGGAATTCAATCGTCCTCCCTTTACTTCCCATGACTTACCTAGGGATACACTACTTATGGGCTCCATTCATCAACTACTCACAATCATTTTGTACTATTCTTTTAGGGATACAATACTTGTGGAGCTCTTCCACTACTCATTCTCAATTGTCTCAAAACATCTTCTAGGTTCTACATCGGTTTTATACCGACTCATGCATCGTAATGCCATGTCTAACTTCAAATAGACATACACAATAGGGATTATCATTTCCCCAAGAGTTTCTCTACTCTTCTTTTACCAATACTCTCACACTGGAGTTACAAGATGGGTATATTCATCCTATGGTATTCCCATCTCTCGTGCTTAATTACCACCCTTACAATATGAATGAATACGTATGTTTGTTTAACATAAGTACCAATCATCAAATCAATTCTCATGTGTGCTATGCACATTAGTTTACATGTTTTATATGTGAAATTTACACTAAGCGGTTTTCGCTCTACCCCCCTTAAAAGGGATTACGCCCACGTAATCTACCATATGTTATTATTGATCATTGGTTCATTCAATTAGGGCACTCTGAAGCATTTTAGCTTCCCTACGGTTTATTATATTATGTACTCTGGTCAAAGGGTCTTAACCGTACTAATGGTTCAGTCCTTGCACCGAGAATTCCTATAGGAGTTTATTTAACTCATAATTAATTCGGTTCTAGCCTATCAGGCTTCAAGGCATTGATAGCCATTCTCTCATACTTACTGGGTATATTGAACCTCTACGCTAGGGCCCACTAGCTTCTGCTGCGCGACCCTGATAGTCATAGTGCTTAATTCGCTCTTTGGTATTCAAGATGTACTACACATCACCTTTTTATCCCTCTATTGTGGGAATAAGGTTTATTAAACCAGTGTGGTATTTTTTTACCGTGCTTGAACTCAATGAGTTTTAGATTTATAACCAGCTCACTGGCAATCTAATATACATACTATTAGTACTCCCACGATTATTCACTAAGTTCCTCCAACTTATTGTTGGGTGAGGTTAAGTCACTACTTAGTTGTAGTGCTTCCTCTATTGTTAGTGGCTTCTGAGTCATACCAGTTCTTCTAGTTCAATACAAGTGTTCTTTACTTGTTTGACCTTGCATTTTCTATGCGTCTGTCCTAGTGACTTTCTTAAGTCTCCTTTCACTCTTTATTCCAATGGAATTCACATCTTGTGATTGTTGGGGTGTTTTACACTCTTCGTGCTTCTTTGGCCTTTAGCCGCACGGTTGTTTCTAAGCTTTTGCCTGACTATCTTATGCCATGTTCGTTGGTGGAACGAAGGATTTACTACGACTTACATTTTTCCATACTTCTAGCTATCCCACTAGATCATTAGCTGCACAAGTGCAATACCAAAACACTCAGTCCTATAGAGTGTAGAGGCGTAAACGCTTGGCAGTAAATCACTTATGTGATCGCAATAGGAATAATACTCTTGCCTGTCATCTCGTGTTTACAACTCCGAGCTATTGTCTAACTACTTCCTCATAGCGGTCGCTTGTTGCGCACCATATTCTTACTCAATATACAGTATCGTTTTTACGGTCTCTATTACTGTGTGTTTCCCATTCAAGTTTTTCTTTTTCTTTTATGTTACCGCCTTGTTTATGTTTATAGTAAAATTAGGGTATATTTGTTTAATTATTAGGTCATAATTAAATTTGACTGTTTATTTACATTTTAGTTTTATTTTTTTTAGTTAATTAATTTTTTTTCCTTTTCTAGTATTAGTTCTATTTTACTGTGTATTTTTAATTTTATTTTTGTAGACTAGTTACTGAGAATGAATAGCAGTTATGATGAGGAGACGAGATTGATGGTGGAACAAGCTTTGCAGCGCAAGCGGGAAGCAGTACTTTCTTTTCAGAGACTGATTGGATACCAACCACCACCACAATTTGATCGAGAACTTTATTGGTGGGAAAGTCCTCTGCCTGTAGAGCAGAATATCTTGCCTGAGCCTAACTCTGAGCCGGTAGAGGCACCAGTAGTGGATGATTTCATAGAGAATGAAGAAATTGATGCATCTACCGCAGTTGTCTACGAGCAGGATTGCATGATTGAGCCTCACCAACTGGAAGAGGATATCTATATTCTCGAAACTGAGGAGAAAACGCCACCATCAATTGATTTGCAATTTCAACTTTGTCTCCAGGAGCCTCAACAAAAGGAGGAGGACGTTTATGTCCTCGAATTTGAGGAAGATAATTCATCATCACCTGATCTCCAATTAGAAATACGTTACCGGCAATATCTCCTCAAACATCAGGTTTTGTGGAGTATTTACTTTCCTATTTTATTTGCTGAAGTAACGCTTTATTTTGATCCAGGTGGTTTGCTTTTAATTACTGCCTATTTCGTTTTCCTGGCAAAGCTGTTGTCTACTTTTATTTTTGATCCAGGATAATGAAGCGGGAGTCTAGCCAAAGACTATAAAGATGGGCAGCTTACTGGGAGGCAACCCAAGGGTTAAATTTATGTTTTATTTTTGTTTTTATTTTTGTTTTCGGGTTTTATTTCTGTTTTTATTTCATTCAGAGGTGGCGATGGTGCCCGTGCTTTAATGCAACGCTTTCAGTGTTTTTGTGGTAGTTGTGAGTGTGTGCAGGTGAAATGTTTATGGTGTTTGATGTACCCCAAGGCTGGACACTTGCTTGAACGCAAGTGTGAGGAACGCTACCCCAATGTTCGACTTAAGTGTGAGGAAGGGAACCTTCCTCAATCTACGATATCAGGGGAGTTTCAGTTTCTTTATTTTAAATGTTTGTGTTCAGCCTATTGTGCTATAATTGCTTATTTATCAGTCCATGATTGCCCTGAATGAATCCTTAATGAGTGGCATATTTTGAAAGGTCTTTTCTTGATTTTTTATTTTTGAACAATGAGACATTGTTTCTCTTAAGTGTGAGGAAGTAGAGACCTTTCCCTGAAAATATGCCAGTTGCGCTTAAATGCCACACTTGTTTTTGTTTGTCTTCTTGCTTTGAGATAATGGCTTCTCTGAGTGTTTATAAATGTCGAATTCTTGGGTGAAAATGTTTGTGGAAGTTTGAGGTTGAGCCAGGTGGCAACCTCAAGAATTCTCTTGCTTAAAGCTGTTTGTCTAATCTAACTTGTTTTATTCAAACTAATTCTGTTTTCACTGAAATTTGGTGGATTAGCTGATTGTGTAGACTGAATTAGTTTAGTTTGGGATTTTGGAAATGAGGTGAAAGTTTGGAATGAAAGGATAAGGCAAGGTACTCCGCTGATCAGAAAGTTTCCTAACAAAAGCAGGCCTCGTCTATCCGGTTATTAAGTCCTAGGGGTGCCTTAACACCTATCTACCTAAGGTCACGGGATCTGGGATAGTTGGCCCAACACCGTTACAAGGATAGAGAGAAAAGTCTGGGTTACGGAATAACTCTGCAATTCTCAATAATTTGTTTGTTTTGTATATATTTCTTGAATAAGAATGTTTTTGCAAGCGAAAGAAAAGTTAATTGCAGTTTAATTTTTTGTTTCTGATCATGAGTATGTGGTGTTGAAAGGTATCACGGAATAAGGTGTTACTTCACACCCCTTGTCATCCAAAGGTTAGAGGAAGAAATTGGCGGAAGATCCCAAGCTATCCTATATTTAGTTTATGCAATCAAACTTGTCCATGCTTTTACATAATTGCTCATTTTCACTGTTTACGAAAACTTACAGCTAAGAGCAGGATTATTCTTTTGATTGCCATTTCGCTTGATTTCCTTCTGCACTCATTTGATCTTGAGGTTCGATACTACGGCCTTAGAGATAGTTTTATTCTTTATTTGCTTGAGGACAAGCAGTAGCACACCGCAATGTTATTATCTTCCCAATGTGGAGATGTTTTATTTCAATTTAGGTTTCATGTGTAGGTTAGCTTACCTCACCTTACTTCATCATTTATGATATAATTGCCAAATATTTGGTTGACAATGGATGAAGTAATTTATCGGGTTACAAGCTCTCCTGAGCATCGGTCATTCGCGGTATCCAATGTGCATTCACATTGATTGTCTTTGGCAATTACTGTCTCCCAGTGCTGAGCATTGGTTATAGGCTCCAGCTGTGTAGTTTTGCTTTTGTATGTACATCACCGGGACATCCCAAGAACTTCAAGGGTTTTCTGGTCCCGTTCTCTAATTGAAGAGTATTCTATCACTGATAAGTGAAAGTTTTGTTGAGAGGTTTGTTTCCACTCATAAGTCTCATGACAAGGTTTACTATGATAGTCTCTGTTTATGTTCTTCCGCCATTCATACAATGGTTCACCATATGCTTGGTTGCATATGGAGTATACTTACTCCTTCAAGTCATAATGGTTTGGAAATCTCTTTTCCTTGTTCAGTTGCCCTTTGGCAATAACTACATGTGCAAGCTTTGTTATGGTGGATGGAAGCCTTTTCCAAGGGTTCACATCATCACCGTTTGGCGGTCTTCGGTTAACGTGAGGTACCTTTCCTCGAGTTTCTCGTAGTGTCCAAGTGTGGACTAAACCAGTGGTGTCATCATCAAAATTCCTATGCCTCTGTGCTACCATTGCCACAGAAGGCATGAGGGGCAATTAAAAGCTTTGTCAACTGTATCCTAGACTGATGCTCTAGTGACAGTGACACTGAGGTAGCCATTACTCCAAGCCACTCATTATGCTGAGCTCAAATTGGGTAGTTCTGTTGACGCTCTATTCATCGCATGAAATAATATCTCTTCCCTTTTGGGGCCATCTTCGGCAAGTCTCGTTACTAATGGTATGTGTTTTGCAACCGTTTAAATTTACACAACGAAGTTGGTTCATGGCTTTTAAGCCTTATTGTTGTAAGCTATGCCCTTGCGGGCTGCTTATATATGTTTCCACTCCTTGTATACCATTATAGGGTTGGAGGTATTTACTGGGCTCCCTAGCAAGTTGTTGCATTACGCTTCCGTTCATGGGAGGCCCCTTTAGGCAATTTTGGTGTTAATCAGTGCCTTTGGTGGTTGAGAGTATTTCCTGTTAAGTGAAATCCCTTCGGTGTTCTAACCGAGTGTTCGTTCTAGCTCCCGTGTTGTTATCACGACGCTTCGATCGACTGTTGTTAATCCAGACACCCTTCAAGGATTGCTCCTGGGTGTTGTTGGTTACACCGTTACATTCGGCTAATGTTTATGATATGATGTGTCCACTATACCGCCTTGTGGTATTGTATTTGAACTATCCTCCTCAGGGTTATAACGTCTCCCGTTCTTGGGTAGATCGTCTATACTTTCTCCTAGCGTTTTAAACTAGGTTTAATATCCTCTCCAATGATGAATTATACTTCATGGTACTCTTATGATTGCTCTTGGGAACTCCGTCCCGTTTATTGAACATCGTTATGTTCACGTTAGGCATTTGCCTTTCTGGGTTTAGGCTGGGTATCCCTTCCAGCTGTCATGTATTTTCTTGAAGTCTTTGAGACATATCCTATGTCTGTACTTATTAGTCAGTGCTCTTTGCACTTCCTAATCCTTATTTTCAGTTGGATTCTCTGAGTTCCTTTATACTTATTACTTATCTGAGTTCCTTCTCCTTGATCGTCTGAGGTGTCCAGCTGTTCTTGTTTGAACTTACTCATGGTCCGTAGAACGGAGTTGACTACTTCCCGTGTTTCGTACACTACTTGTATACATACGTGGGGTACCTTGTTGGTACGTTACCACTTACCTGACTATCTGTTAGGCTCGCAAGCTCCTCCGGAGTGCGGTCGTCCCACATCCCGCATTTGGGTACACTCGTAGTGCTCGTCACACGCCTAGGTGAAGTATTCTATTGTCGACTCCTCTTGTATCATTCTATGATGCTCACCGTATTTCTGTCGGTTTGGTTTTAAAAATCCATGGTTTAAAGAAGGGTTGTTTTTTTGAAAGAAAAAGTTTGGGTTTTAAAATAACAGTTCGGTGTTAAAAGAAGTTCTTCATGGCGTGGCCATGTTTGAGGTCTTGACCAAGTCCAGCTTCTCGCTGACTGGTATGCTCTTAATACAATGGTCGAGCCGTTAGGCCTTTCCAAGGTTGCATTCTTCCTGTTTTTAGGATGTGTGATCTTGTAGTCGCTTCATCGCGGTCACGGTACATTACCAAGTACTTATTGTTTGCTAAAGGTCTTTCTAAATAACCCTATTCTTACTGCACTTGCCGTGGCAAGTGCGTGGTACTGGTGGTTTTTGGGTTAACCTATGCCGGTCACGGTATGGTTTCCACACGTATTTGGTAGTCTCGTCGACTCTTTCTTTGATCCATTGGTTTATGTTTGGGATACCTGATCTTTAAGTAGCTTCTCAGTGATCTTGACATGGCTGTCATAGATCAGAGTGCTTCTCCAATCCTTGGAGATCCCTATATATTTCATTTACAATGGTTACCGAGTCTGAGCTTTTTTAGGCACAACTTCTGTAGCCGTGTCGGATTATATCCCGTGGATGTTCTTGTAGTTGTTTGAGCTATGTCGGCCAGGTAGTGTAACCTTTTGGTGTTCTAGTTTTGGAGTTAACCACTCCCGATTATGTCCTTAGTCAGTTGGTTTACCATTGGTGCTATTATCTAGCTACTGCTGTCCCGCAGACTTGCGTCTCGGGTTCCATTACTGCTCCTTTTCCATTTCGTTGCACGGTTAGTGCTTCTTTTCCTGCTGCTGGTTGACTAGCCATGTTTCATGACTGCTAAGCATGTCGCCTCATGCTGTTATAAGTTGTAGCCTTCTTATGGTTGGAGTACTCATTCTACCGCTATTTAATGCGGGTATTGTTGTTCAATCGGGAGCCATCTTCAGGACTTCCCATTCTTGAGATCTACAATATAACAGGTTCTTTCCCCTATAGGAATATCTCACTACCGCCAGATCAGGTTTTCCCGAGTATGAGAGGGCTTTCCTTCTCTCTGGCGTTCTTTCCCAAGTTATACAATGGGGATGCGGAAGGCAGGTCTGATATTGTAGGCATCCGGTACACACCGGTGGTTCCTAACTAGCGTATCTTTAACGCTATCACTCAGCCCTTAGCCCTAAGCTTCTAATTCCTAACTCAGTATTTCCTAAACTCGGTATTTCCAGTACTTCGCTATGATACCACTTTTTGTAACACCCCTACCGCTAATACCGTCATTACCGTCTAATCACCTCATACTTACATACCTTAGCAGCGGATACGTACTTACACAACGGTGGGTGATACAATGCCGTTAGCCACCCACGTGACTAACAACGCCTACTACTCCTTACAGCATCGGTCTGATGGACCGGAATACCCGAGTACTACACAATTACAATTGCAAACGGATTATTTAATGTATTAAATGCTAAGAATTAATCCTAGAAATCGACAAATCAATAGACCGTCGGGTTGCAAAAATCCCGGTCGTAGTAGTATAGCAATTTAGAAGCGACCAGGTGTCAATCCACAGGACATGATAAAGTAAGTCTAGCCTAAGACAATGGGTAATTCAAAAGGGGTTATTTTTGTTTTGGGATTTAAATAATTAACAAGTACGAGATAATTAAAATAATAGACAGGAAAATAAATAACAGATAGTGATAGATGATATGGATGAACGGGACTCTGGGTTCAGGTTAAAACCGTTTGATTAATTATGTCTACTGGTTAATTAAAGATGATAAGTGTCCAAATGAGCATGTTTTATAGGTGTATTTCATATATAATATTAGCACTTTTCTTGCTCATTTCTCCACTTCGGTTAGTTTTCCTCTAGTTTATGTTTTATTGTTTATGTCACAAATTATTGGTTTAACATGAGGAAAACCAAGCCGGGACTGAAGTAGATGAAGAGACGAATGCATAGACGCAAACGGCTCAGAAAACGGGGTCCAAACGAAGAATCTAGAGCCGGTCGAAGTTTGAAGGAAAATAGGTCCCGGTCACACTTGTGACCGCCTACACAACCGCCTAAACAGAGGCGGTCAGGCTTATCACACCCCCACACTTATCTTTTTGCTTGTCCTCAAGCAAAATCACGTACCCAAGTAAGGAATGCTCAATACTAACAAATACTATTATGAAGGGTAGGATAAACATGATCTTTTTAACTTATTGAGGAGTGTGAAAAATCAACTGCTGGTGGCATAGGTGTGCTCAGGGTAAAAATAAATATAGAATTCCGGGGTATGATCTAAGGTACTTCAATGTTTCTTTTAGGTGACTTTGAGAACTTTTACCATGGCCAACTTCTCTCAAGAATGGGCATTGAGGAGAAAACAAAAGGAAAAATAGATTCATGCATTTGTTTCACTTTTGCATAAGGGATGAGATAGATAATAGATAAGCATAAAGCTTTTGTATTTAAGAACACTCAACTCTCTTTTGTTGGTTACCAATGGTGTCTCGTAAGTCCCTTATTATTTTTTTGTATTCTTCTTTTTTTTTTTAACAGAGAAGCACCCCTTAGCAATCCCTAAGAGAGAAGACAGAAAGAAACCCTGAGCAATAAATCCAACCATTTGCAGATTATTTGGTCACACCGCATATAAAATGCTCCTCAAAAGTAATCAAAATTTTAAAATTTGTACCATTTATCCCACAATTCATAACAGTATTTATTCTTAAAGAGAACAACCCACATATAAAGGGTCCATAATATTTGAATTGGACAAACGCATGATAAGGAGAGAGATTAAACATTTAAGCACAAAATGTCACTGAAAAGGGCACACTCCCCCACACTTAAATTGAACAATGTCCTCATTGTTCACCAGAAAAACAAGGGAAGGTTTCAGAAGACCTTTTCGGTAAGTAGATAAAATAGAGATAACACAAAGATCACAAATAAACATTTAAGCACAAACGCTCCTCTGCAGTTTTTATTTAAATAAAAGCATAATTAACGAAACTGGTACTCCCATGATATTATTTTTGCTAGTTGTTAGAGGAGTTCCCCCACACTTGAGCTTCAGCCTCAAGTAGCGTAGCTTGGTTGCAGTGTAGAAATGAAGGTGCACCTGCATAAGACACTAGAAGCAACCATACTATAAACGGGGTTAAAAGTTAGCAAAAATAAAATTTAAAGAGAACCTGAAAATTAAAAGAGCATAAAAGCAAAATAAAATAAAAGTTCATCCGGGTTGCCTCCCGGGAAGCTGCCCTTCTTTAACGTCTTTGGCTAGACGCCCGCTTCGTTATCCTGGATCAAAACAAAACATTACCTCGGCATATAAAATAAGAAAATTAATACTCCACAAAATCTGATGTTTGAGGAGGTACTGCCGGGAACGTAGTTCTAACAGAAGACCCGGTGGTGATGATTTTTCTTCCTCAAATTGGAGGATGTAAACATCATCCTCTTGTAAGTGAGGCTCATAAAAAGAACGCTGATTGATATCATCTTCAGAGAAGTTAATTCTTTGAAGGTGATAGTGGCGTTTTGTTTGGATATCTTGGCGGGAGGTGATGGCAATTCCTTCTCTTCATTTTCGAGGATATAAGTATCCTCATCTTCTGGATAGATCATAGAGAAGGATGGAAACTGGCGGTAGGCGACCGTAGAGGGAAGATAGTAACTTACATCCGTAGTGGGGTGTTGTTCTACCTCATGAATTATTTCGCTCTTTGGTTGCTGTTCTTCTTGAGCGAGTCTCTCCAGGTAGTCTGGTTGATCTTCTAACCAGAGTTGTTCTTGGAATATGAGACAATCCTCATAATCATGAGCTCCCCCACATACGGAGCAGTATAAATACGCTGAATAGCAAAACCCTTCTTCAAACACCTGTTCCATTTGCCACGTACAAATTTTTTTTTTTTTTGGATTTTGTAAATAAAACGTAACTACTGAAACAGATTAGAAAATAAAATGATTAGAAACAAACACAAAAATAAAATAAGTGATTCGGTAGAGAAAAGAAGAAGCTGGAGCAATTTGGAGTTGAACCGGAGTCGCGAGCTAAGCTGGAGCAATTTGAGAGTGGGGAAGAACAGAAATTGAAAACGCCGTGTCAAGGTAAGGAAATGGGGACGTCCGCTTGGACGACCGCTTCGGTTTAGGTGGATGCTTCTTCTGTATTAGTGACGTCCGCTTGGACGTCCGCGTTCAACAAGGCGGACACTCCTTAGGCGTCCGCATCTCCGTCCGCTGAGGTTGGGCGGTTGTGCTCGCGGCCTGCTTCTCTTTTTTTCTACGAACGTACTGGAACATATATATTAGAAAACATATACACTAATAATATAAACAAAATAAAAAAGAAAGATAATTAATATAAACAACAAACAAATAATATAGACAAAATATTCTAATATAACAAGTGAATAATCCGGGGCTTAGGAACTATAATAAATCTAGTCCCCGGCAACGGCGCCATTTTGCAGACGTTATATAGTGAGAGGTTAAACTGGTGTAAAAATAAAAGAAAAGAAATTAAAAACTCAAAATAAACGTCAGGCTGCAAACAAATCCCGGTCGTGGTAGTATAGTGAAATGTAAGCGACCGGATGTCGAACCGTGGGACTAATATACATATAATAGTACCTAAGCGTGTCACAAAAAAGGGGGGATTAATTGACTTGTACTATAAATAAAAAGGAAAGAGGAAATAAGCTAAGTTAATAAATAAATTAAACGGGACTCTGGTTCAGGTTAATATGCTCTAATTAATTATGCTATCTCTACTAGTTTAATATAATTGTTTGGCAAAATTCCTCTTATTATCTTAAGGACTAAATCATAGCCTCAAAAGAACTCGTTTACCTGAAAATGCAAGGTTCTAATCAAGGTTCAAGCACAATACGTGTAAACGGATGGTTTAGATATGAGAAATTATTTATGCATCTGAAAATACTAACTTATTAAATCATAATAAGCTTTCTCCAAATTTACGGCTTAATTAACCTATCTATTTATCACCTGGTCTGATCAAAATAGACTTAGTAAAGCAGTTTAATAAACTCATGACATTTATTAAAAAGGTGCGATAACCTTTAAAACGTAACAAACTGTATTTAAATAAACCAGTAAAAACAATGCATAATTAATACAAACACATATAACCATTCCCAGAGTATAAATATTCTTCTAGCCAAACATATTAAATAGAATAAAAGGAACAAGAGTAGTAGAAATCATCTGTAGTCACTCCTGTATTTGTTCTGCTATTTTTGTATACGTAGGACTAGAGTGAATATGGTGGAAAGTGAAATAAAAATGGAGAAGACGGGAGGAGAGAAATGAGATGAACGTGTGATGTGTGGTGAAGTGGTACGGTGATGGATTGTATGGGTGGTGGATGTCTCTGGAAGCAGAAGTTACGTGCGTTTATATAGGAGAAAGGAAGAAGCAGCAGAGAAGGAAGAATTGGTTGCAGCTCGTTGATTGCTCACTGATTGCTCATTTATTGCAGGGGACAGAACGCGTGAAGAGTAGATGGATAAGTTGCAGACAGGTCAACGGGCAAAGTCGACGAGCGAAGTCGACGAGCGAAGAAGAAAACTGGCGCCGCGCTGATTTTTTAGTCACGACCGCCTAAGCAACCGCCCCATACTAGGCGGTTTTATAAGTGTCCGCCTGGACAACCGCCTCTGTTTGGGCGGTTCCCTTATGTCCTCCGCCTTCACGTCCGCCTGGTGACCGTCTGCCGTCCGCCTGGAGTCCGCCTGCCGTCCGCCTGGAGTCCGCCCTAGTATAGGCGGTTCCTTAGGCGGTTGTAAGCCTGACCGCCTCTGTTTAGGCGGTTGTGCAGGCGGACACTTATAAAACCGCCTAGTATGGGGCGGTTGCTTAGGCGGTCGTGACTAAAAAATCAGCGCGGCGCCAGTTTTCTTCTTCGCTCGTCGACTTCGCTCATCGACTTCGCCCGTCGACCTGTCTGTAACTTATCCATCTACTCTTCACGCGTTCTGTCCCCTGCAATAAATGAGCAATCAACGAGCTGCAACCAATTCTTCCTTCTCTGCTGCTTCTTCCTTTCTCCTATATAAACACACGTAACTTCTGCTTCCAGAGACATCCACCACCCATACAATCCATCACCGTACCACTTCACCACACATCACACGTTCATCTCATTTCTCTCCTCCCGTCTTCTCCATTTTTATTTCACTTTCCACCATATTCACCTCTAGTCCTACGTATACAAAATAGCAGAACAAATACAGGAGTGACTACAGATGATTTCTACTACTCTTGTTCCTTTTATTCTATTTAATATATTAGGCTAGAATATTTATACTCTGGGAATGGTTATTATGTGTTTGTATTAATTATGCATTGTTTTTACTGGTTTATTTAAATACAGTTTGTTACGTTTTAAAGGTTATCTCGCACCTTTTTAATAAATGTCATGAGTTTATTAAACTGCTTTACTAAGTCTATTTTGATCAGACCAGGTGATAAATAGATAGGTTAATTAAGCCGTAAATTTGGAGAAAGCTTATTATGATTTAATAAGTTAGTATTTTCAGATGCATAAATAATTTCTCATATCTAAACCGTCCGTTTACACGTATTGTGCTTGAACCTTGATTAGAACCTTGCATTTTCAGGTAAATGAGTTCTTTTGAGGCTATGATTTAGTCCTTAAGATAATAAGAGGAATTTTGCCAAACAATTATATTAAACCAGTAGAGATAGCATAATTAATCAGAGCATATTAACCTGAACCAGAGTCCCGTTTAATTTATTTATTAACTTAGTTTATTTCCTCTTTCCTTTTTATTTATAGTACAAGTCAATTAATCCCCCCTTTTTTGTGACACGCTTAGGTACTATTATATGTATATTAGTCCCACGGTTCGACATCCGGTCGCTTACATTTCACTATACTACCATGACGGGATTTGTTTGCAGCCCGATGTTTATTTTGAGTTTTTAATTTCTTTTCTTTTATTTTTACACCAGTTTAACCTCTCACTATATAACGTCTGCAAAAGACAGTTTGGCAAAATTCCTAATATTTTCTTAAGAGCTAAATCCAAGTTTCAGAAGAACTCGTTTACCAGAAATGCGGGGTCTAGTCTAGACTCGAGCAGAAACATATGTAAACGGATTAAGTATGAGGAATAATAATTTGCGTCTGCAGGAATAATTAATTAATCTAATCAATAATTCCACAGATATACAGATTAATTTAACCGATCTATTTATCACTTGGTCGGATCAAAATAGATTTAGTAAAGCAATTTAATAAACTCATGACATTTATTAAAAAGCGCAAGAATAACATTAATCGTAACAATCCCCAATTAATTAAAACCAGAAAATATAAATTACATAATTAAAACAAACTGAAATAAACCATCTCCTAGAGTAAATCCTCTAAACCGACATAATAAATAAATAGACAGAATAAGAAATCATCTTATCCGACATCCTGATATTGCCTTGTTATTTGGACTGATAATATGTCGATTTATCGGTTGAATAATGAGTGTATGGAAAATGGATGAATGAATGATGAGGTGTGATAATGGGTCGATGGATAATGAGCAGATGGAGGATTGATGTGGTGGTATGGTGATGGAAGAATTATGAACAGAGGCGTAGAGCCCCTGCCTGGGTATGTCATCGATGAAGTAGTGTACTGTTCTATTTATAGAACAAGCAGAGGTGCAATCTCGATGGTGATCATGTGATGATGTGCTGAAAGTAGAAGTAGCATGGGGCAGTGGTCTTCTTGTCGCCTGCGCCTGTGCATGCTTTTATGAAATAATCATCAGCCCATCATTATCAAAGTGTCGTGACTGAAACACGCCATTAATCGAGAAATCCGAGCGGCCCAGTCAGGAAGTCCTCAGCATGGCTTTGTTTTATATATTTGTGCAGCTCGCGTATGCAAAATAATTCATAAATGATGGTAAGCAAATATCATCCACGTGCATGCATTAGTGTGTGACAGTTTCTGAAATTATCGACTGCGCCTCTGAACTTGTCGGTCTATTTACATTTGCATGTCGGTGGGAATGGTGTGCACGGAAGAAACCAGCGGCCCATCTGTAGAACGCCACTCAGAAATTGTCCGCGCCTCTAATTATTCTCTGCATATTGTCGGTCCAGCACATGTAGGATGATGACATCTGTATGCATGATGGTCTGTGCCTTCTGGAGTTCGATTTCTAGCCCATCCTCATTCTCTTTTATATTGTCTGCGCCTCTGACTCTTCAATATTAAATGTTGCAGTAACATGTCTACTCTCCTGTACATGACTACTCTCCCGTCTTTTATATTGTCTGCGCCTCTCCAAAATATACTCCACGCCAGCCCATATGTCTGGCATATACATGGCCCAGCGACCAAGTATCTGCGCCTCTGAAGAATTAAAAGAAGAAGTCCACGTGAAAGTGCTGGACATCGTCAAATATTGTGGTTCTGAATTGTATACTCGTCATGTGCAACCCATGAGCATGTGTACTGGATATATATATATAGTCATCCGCGCTGGTGAATTCACTCATATTATCAGTGATGATCGACATGTAGGGCTGAAGCGAACGATCGGCATTATGCTGATGAGCACAACATAACATGGACACCGAATTATCCCATATATATATATATATATATATTTGCAATTGACACATAAATTCCATCAACTTTTATTTAAACATAAATATAAGGAAAAATATATGATAAGTGAGAGATATGTCATGAATTGTTAACAAAATAGGAAGAATTATAACCCTGAAAATAGATATATTTCGCACTTATCAAACTTCCTCACACTTAGCTTTTGCTTGTCCTCAAGCAAGTAAAGAATAAAACTATCTCTAAGGCCGTAGTATCGAAACTCATGATCAAACAACTGCCGATGGAAAACAAGCAAAATGACAATCAAAAGAAAAGTTCTGCTACTAGCTGTAGGTTTTCGCAAACAGTGAAAAGGAATGAAGTTAAAAAGCATGTAGAAGTTAGATTATAGAAACTGAAACAGAATAGTTTTGGGTCCTCCACCATTTCTTTCCTCTAACCTTTGGATGACAAGGGGTGTGACGTAACACCTTATTCCGTGATACCTTTCAACACCACATACTCATGATCAGAATAAGCAAAAATGAATTACACATTTAACTTTTCAAAGTTCATTTTTCTTAACATTCTATTCTGCTATTTGCATATTTGATTCTTCCCCTCACACTTTTCTTTTCACCCATGTAGCGGCTTTGGGCCTTCTTTCCCAGATCACAAGACCTTAGGTAGATGGTGATAAGGCACCCCAAGGACTTAATAACCGAATGAAGAGGCCTGTTTTGGTTCAGAAATTTTAATTCAGATCAGCGGAGTACCTTGCCTTATCCTTTCATTCCAAACTTTCACAACGTTCCCAAGACCCCAAACTAGACCAATTCAGTTTTCATAATCAGCTAATCCACCAAATTTCAGTGAAAACAGATATAATTTGAATAAAACTAAATAAACAAACAGCCTAGAGCAGAAAGATTCTTGAGGTGGCCATCAGGCTCGTTTTCAACACTTCCAAAAATTTATTTATTTATTTTTTTCGGCCACGTAAAAGAGATAATTTTTTTTTTCAAAATAAGAGGACAAAAAAACAAATGTGGCATTAAGTGCAGTTGTCAATATTTAGAAAGTACCTCTACTTCCTCACACTTAAGAGGAGCAATGTCCTCATTGTTCACAAATTAAAACCAAGAAAAGGACTTTCTAAATATTGCAAACTCATCAAGGATTTCGTTCAGGACAACAGTAAAAATAACCATTAAGCATTATAATTCATCGTAGGCTGAACACAGACATTTAAATAAAGGAAAACTGAAACTCCCCTGATATCGTAGATTGAGGAAGGTGCCCTTCCTCACACTTAAGCTCGTGCATGGGGGTAGTAGCCTTCCTCACACTTGCGTTCATGCAAGTGTCCAGCCTTGGAGAGCATCAAACACCATAAAAGTTTCTTTAACTGCACACACTCACAATTACCACAAAAATGCTAAAAGCGTTGCATTAAAGCACAGGGACACCATCGCCACTTCTAAATAGGTAAACAAAAATAAACCAGAAAACAAAAACAAAACAAAAACAAAACATAAAGTTAACCACTGGGTTGCCTCCTAGCAAGCTGCCTATCTGTATAGTCTATGGCTAGACTCTCGCTTCATTACCCAGGATCGAAAATAAAAGTTGACAGTGGTGCCAACGGGGATATGAAGTGGCCAGCAATCAGAATTGAACCACCTGGATCAAAACAAAGTGTTACCTCAACAAATAAAATAGGAAAATAAATGCTCCACAGAACCTGGTCCTTGAGGAGGTATTGACGGTAACGGGTCTCAAGCAGAAGACCAGGTGTTGATTGATGTTCTTCCTCAAATTAGAGGATGTAAACTTCTTCCTCGTATAGGTGAGGCTCGAAAAGGTTTTGATACTGGCAAAGTGGTGGTGGTTCTTTCTTCTCAAATTCGAGGATGTAAGCATCCTCGTCTTCTGGATAGAGCAAGAAGAAGGAGGAAAGAAAACTGTCTGCAGTAGGTGTACTCCGTCATGAACCGCTTTGCTCCTTGGTTTTTGCAATATTAGAACTAGCTGAGTTTTTAACTCTGCAATTGTGTCTTCCAAGTCAGCAAAGAACTTCAGTTTGTTCATGTAGAGGTCTTCTCCTTCAGGTTGTTCGACAATATTATTTATGATTGTATTGTGTTGTGGAACACCTATATTCTACAGGTAGTCTGGTTGGGAAGGCAGTGATCCAGAAGATCTCTGTTGTAAGAGGAACTGAATTAACTGGCTTATCGTTCCCTGCATCTCTACCATGGCATTCTCTAATTTCTGCTGACCAGGTGTCAGACTCTGCTGACAAGCTGTCAGACTCTGATTGATTATAGTTTGCTGCTCCTGAGAAGCCATCAACTTATCCACCATCTCCTTCACCAGTGGGCAGTCCTCATATTCATGTGCGTCCCCACACTGAGAGCAGCATATATCTTGGGAATAATAGGAATCCCAATCGAATTCCTCCCACTTGCCATTATTAGTCAGAAATAACTAATAACAAAAATAATTGTCAATCAAATTCTTTGCCACATTTTTTTAATTAAATAAAACGAAAATTAATGTAATATCAATTAAAAGGACAGAAATAAATCGCAGGAATTTAAATGACAAAAATTTAAATGACAGAAATTAAATAACTGGAATTTGAATAACAATTAAATAAAGAACAGAAATTAAATAAAAAAAATAAAATGGCTGAAATTTAAATTGCTGAAAATTAAATGATAAAAATTAAATGACAAGCAAATTTAAATGACGATAAATAATAACTGGAATTTAAATGGCAGAATTTAAATGACAAAAATTAAATGACAATAAAATAAATAGCTGGAAATTAAAATCATAATAACTGGAAATAATACGAAATTTAATTGACAAAATTAATTACAAATAAAAATAAACAACAAAAGAAATAACAAACAGAATATTAGGAACAAAATTAAAAAAATAGGAAATAGAATGATAAAAAACAACAATAAAAGAAAACACAATATTATAATATAATAAATGAATTAACCAAGGCTAGGGACTAGACAAAGTCAAGTCCCTGGCAACGGCGCCATTTTGCAAACAGATTATTTGATGTATTAAATGCTAAGAATTAATCCAAGAAATCAACAAATCAATAGACCGTCGGGTTGCAAAAATCCCGGTCGTAGTAGTATAGCAATTTAGAAGCGACCAGGTGTCAATCCACGGGACTTGATAAAGTAAGTCTAGCCTAAGATAATGGGTAATTCAAAAGGGGTTGTTTTTGTTTTGGGATTTAAATAATTAACAAGTACGAGATAATTAAAATAACAGACAGGAAAATAAATAACAGATAAAGTGATAGATGATATGGATGAACGGGACTCTGGGTTCAGGTTAAAACCGTTTGATTAATTATGTCTACTGGTTAATTAAAGACTGTTTGGCAAAATTCCTAATATTTTCTTAAGAGCTTAATCCTAGTTTCAGAAGAACTCGTTTACCAGAAATGCGGGGACTAGTCTAGACTCGAGCAGAAACATATGTAAACGGATTAAGTACGAGGAATAATAATTTGCGTATGCAGGAATAATTAATTAATCCAATCAATAATTCCACAGATATACAGATTAATTTAACTGATCTATTTATCACTTGGTCGGATCAAAATAGATTTAGTAAAGCAATTTAATAAACTCATAACATTTATTAAAAAGCGCAAGAATAACATTAATCGTAACAATCCACAATTAATTAAAACCAGAAATATAAATTACATAATTAAAACAAACTGAAATAACCATCTCCCAGAGTAAATCCTCTAAACTGACATAATAAATAAATAGACAGAATAAGAAATCATCTTATCTGACATCCTGATATTGCCTTGTTATTTGGACTGATAATATGTCGATTTATCGGTTGAATAATGAGTGTATGGAAAATGGATGAATGAATGATGAAGGTGTGATAATGGGTCGATGGATAATGAGCAGATGGAGGATTGATGTCGTGGTATGGTGATGGAAGAATTATAAACAGAGGCGTAGAGCCCCTGCCTGGGTATGTCATCGATAAAGTAGTGTACTGTTCTATTTATAGAACAAGCAGAGGTGCAATCTCGATGGTGATCATGTGATGATGTGCTGAAAGTAGAAGTAGCATGGGCGGTGGTCTTCTTGTCGCCTGCGCCTGTGCATGCTTTTATGAAATAATCATGAGCCCATCATTATCAAAGTGTCGTGACTGAAACACGCCATTAATCGAGAAATCCAAGCGGCCCAATCAGGAAGTCCTCAGCATCATAAGTGAGTAGAAACAACTCTTCAATGGTGAAAAGTAGAGAGAAGTGTACGCGCGTAGCCACGCGCCCCTCTTTTGCTCTCGTCGGGGTTACGACTTTCTCTCCGAAAGTTGTAGACCTTCCTAGCTGTTCCCTGAGCTCCTCGGCCATCATGACCTGCAAAGAGCGTTGGAATAGCTCTTCCTCCTCTAAACCTCCCGCCCATCCACCCCGCACGTCATCTCCGTCTTCAATGCCGCCGAGTTCCAAAGTCAGAAGTCCTGTAGCCTCCTCTCTTATGAATTTCTCTGGAATTCCAGGTGCAGAAGTTCCGAATCTGCCTAGTGATTTGGTTTCGACAGTCGAGGTAAGACTTAGTAACTCCTCTGAAGAGAGTAAAATTCTTCTGGTTCCGCCGGATTCTTTAGTTAATGCTTTCAAGAAATTTAGTTTAGTTTCTGATCTGTATGCGCCGCTTAAGCTAGAGAAAGTGAGGAAAAAAAAATCCCTCATTAGCCTCTTAATCCAAAGAATCCCTCCTAGTTTTGCCTGTGCCCCTCCGATGGACTCCATTATAGCAAATTGTTCTCGCCTCCAACTTCATCCTGCTGAATCTTCCTGGATTGAGGAAGGATCCCTGTCAAACTCTCAACTTCACCCTGACTTTCAAAGGGCTTTGTTCGGTCGTCTCTGGAGCCCTAATCGTGCAGCTCCCAAAGTGATTCAAAATGTTATGTCTAACATTTGGAAACCAAAGCCTGGATTTAGAGTTTCGGAGGTAGGTTTCAACCGTTTTCTTTCCAATTCTCCTGTGAAGTCGACATGAGAATGGTTTTATCTGGTGGTCCATGGCATTTTCAGAGTCGGTTACTGGCAGTGGTTCCTATTAACCCTAATATTAACATTGAGGAGCACGATACCAAGGAGATTAAAGTTTGGGTAGGGATTCATAAGTTACCCATGGTGTTTTTTCAATAAACTGTCGGCCATTAAGTTGGGTAACTGCATAGGAAATTTGTGGACTGTCAAGATCGATTCAATCCCCTGGCTGCAAAGATTCTGCGTATTAGAGTGGAGATTAGGATTTCTGATCCTCTGTGCCGTATGCTCCTTCTGAAAACTTCTAAAGGAAATAGAGTGTTTAGGCTCTCTTATGAGAACCTGCCCAGTTTCTGTTATAGTTGTGGAAGAGTTAGCCATATTAAAGCAGATTGTTTGTTTGTGGGCAAAGATGATCCTTCCCCTGATAGATTTGGCCCGTGGTTGCGCTCAGAGTATGCTGCTGCTCTAGCTGAAGCTTCAGAGTTCGCTCTCTTTAGACAATGGAAAGAAGAAGGAGCTTTAGATGGCCTTACGGCTATGGTTTCCCATTCTGAAAGCTCTTCTAATAATAGCCCTCCTGCTATTAATGTGGATTTAACCCTGGCTACCTTACCTGTTGATATTCCTCCTTCGGTGCTCATCCCTCATAAATCTCCCCCACAAAATTCGACCTTTACCCCCGCCTCTTCTGATGCTATCCTACAAGTATTTCAATCAATCAAACCCCCCTGGCTTTAACCAACATTCAGCCCCTTTAACCTCTGTCATGATTGCGTCTACCATTATCCCTCAATCTGCCTTGGGTACTCCTACCCTTCCCCTTGCAGATAGTACTAATGATGGGAATCTTTTTGACTGGAACCAAGCCATCAGTCATTTCTCTAAAGATTTCTACCCTAAAGACAATCTTGCTCTTGGTCCCCTGTTGGATGTCCCTCGAAATTTTTCCTCCCCAAGTTTAACGTCAAACAGAGCTGTGAGTTTCAATCCCACCATTGACCCTCCTGCTGTTGGTGCCCCCCTGGCTGTTCCTTGTGGCAAAGGTAAGGCGAAGATGTTCCCTGATTCCAGCCTAAGCCCTAGACACTCTGAGACTTTCAAAACAAAAAAAAGGAAAACTTCTGGTCTTAGTCCACTGATGACTAGTGCCCACATCAATCTGGGTGAACTAGAGGAGGCTGAGTACTATGAAGTAATCCAGGATAAGGCAGACCCTGATGATGATCAGGGCTGCCACTCAAAATGAGTTGCCTTTTTCTCAACTGCCGGGGGTTGGGTCGCCCCTGTGCAGTAGATTGGGTGTCTTGTTTATTGAAGGAACATAAACCCAATCTGGTTTTTCTCATGGAGACCCACAAGTCAGCTGTAGATATGGAGCCGATTCTCAAGAAGTGGAGAAATTACCATGGTCAGGCAGTTAGTAGTATTGGGAAGAGTGGAGGTCTTCTTCTCTTATGGTCCATTGATTGTGTCATCATCCCTTTCAACCATTCTGATCACCACATTGCAGTTGAGGTCCAGATTCCAGGTATGTTAAATTTTATTTTACCGGATTTTATGGTTGGTCAAATTGGCCTCTCAAGCATCACTCTTGGGAGCTAATTAGAACTCTGGGTGAGGCTATCTCCATGCCTTGGGTTATTGGAGGGGATTTTAATCAGATTTTATTTGAAAGTGAAAAACTAGGAGGGAGAAGGAGAGAGGATGAGCAAATGGATCCGTTTAGGCTGGTTACCATCTCTTCTGGACTGGTGGACCTAGGGTTTGTTGGTTTCCCTTTCACCTTTACTAATGGACAGCCTGAGCCTTTTACCTCTATTAGTAGATTAGACAGAGCTTTTGCCTCTCAATCCTTGATAGACCAGTTCCCTTCCCTGTCTGTTCACCATCTTCCTAGGGAATGTTCAGATCATTGTCCTATCCTCCTCAAATTACTTGGTACTCACAAAAATCCAACCAAAGTTTTCAGATTTGAGAATGTGTGGGCGTTAGACAATCAGTGTAAATCTATAGTGCAATCTATTTGGGGAGATAATAGAGATGATCTGATGACCAATATAGCTAGGTGCAAAAGAAGCTGTTGGAGTGGAATGGGTGGTCTTTCAAAAAAATCAACTTCAAGCTGAGATCTAAAAAGGGAGTTGGAGGTTGTCTCTTTAGGTTTTCAAAGTGTTTGGGCTATCTCGAACAGAAAGAGGCTTTTACTAGAGATAGAATTGTTGTTGTTGCTGAAAGAAGAAACAAAATGGAAACAAAGGTCAAGGGATAAGTGGATCAAGGAGGGTGATAAAAATACCTCCTATTTTCATAGTACAGCCTCAATGAATCGTAGGAGGAATGAAATCTTTTGTCTGCAAGATGAGTTGGGAAATATGTGCTTTGACTGGAAGGAATTGGATACTATTACGGCCTCTTACTTTGATGACCTTTTCCACGAGTCCCCTGCTGTGAATTTGGATAACTTCATGCTTGCAGTTAAAGACATTTTACCTGCTGACTGTATTGATGAGCTTAAGCTTCAGTATTCCAAAGAGGAGATCTTGTCTGCTGCTAAACAATTGGGGTCAAACAAAGCTCCGGGGCCTGATGGTTTCAATGGAGTTTTCTTTTAAACCTTCTGGTCAGATGTTGGTCAACAAGTCATTGATACTGTCTTAAATATTCTCCACGGCCATCCCATCCCGGATAAACTCAACCACTACCACATTGCTCTTATTCCAAAAGTTAAAGGAGCTACATCTCTTTCCAATTTTAGACCCATTGCCCTCTGCAACTTTACCTACAAATAGCCACCAAAGTTCTAGCTAACCGTGTCCATCATATCCTGCCTCGAATTATATCCTTAAATCAATCTGGATTTGTGAAAGATAGGCTTCTTACCGACAATGTCATTCTTGCTGGAGAGCTCCATTATAAAATTGAGAGATCCCTTGCAAAAATAAAGGTTTGTTCTCCTGTAAAATTGATCTAAGCAAAGCCTATGACAGATTGAGTTGGTGTTTTCCTTGATAAGATTATCCTGGCCATGGGTTTTCCTGATGTATGGAGAATCCCAGTGATGAATTGTGTTACTTCAGTCAAAGGCTCTGTTATTGTTAATGGCTCCCCGGGGAGAGGGTTTTCTCAAAAGAGAGGATTAGGCAGGGAGATCCCATTTCTCCTTTCCTGTTTATTATTGCTCAAGAAGCCCTTTCTAGATCCCTCAATATTGCCATGTCTAATAATCAGTTTGTAGGGATTCGGCTTGCTCCAAATGCCCCTCCCATTTCCCACTTAGCCTTTGCGGATGACATTATTTTCTATGGTCAAGCCAATGCTACCAATGTTCAAAATTTGGCCAACATCCTCACCTCCTTTCTTGATGCCTCTGGGCACCAGATCAACCAACAAAAATCAGAAATTGTCTTTAGCAAAAAAATACCCTCCCTGATGAAGGATAGTCTAGCAGGGATCCTTAAGGTTCAGCAAGTTAAATTCTTCTCTAAATATCTTGGCCTTCCTATCAAAGTGGGAAGAAGCAAAAAAGAGACCTTCAGCTATCTTCTTGATTCCATTAAAAAGAAAATTCACGGTTGGAATAGACCTGTTTCCCATGCAGCCAGATCAGTTCTAGTTATGAGTGTGCTCCAAGCCATCCCTACCTTTACTATGTCTCTGTTTAAATTACCTAATGGTATTATTGAGAAAATCAACTCTCTGTGTGCTCAGTTTTGGTGTCGGGATCTGAAAAAAAGAAATCTATGCATTGGAAAAGTGGGAGTCAGTTTGTGATGATTTTGACCATGGGGGCTTGGGTTTCAGGCAAATTGCAGCTTTCAATAATGCCTTGCTGGCTAAACAGGTTTGGCTTATTCTCACAAATGATCAGAGCTTAGTTAGTAAATCTCTCAAAGCTCTGTACTTTCCCAACACTTCCATACTCAAAGCTTCCAAAGGTAAAAAAGATAGCCCAACCTGGACTGCATTTCTCTCAGCCATTGAAACTGTCAAGATGGGAACTCTGAGAGTTATTGGTAATGGTAAGGATACTCAAATTTGGGAGCATCCCTGGTTGGCCAAAAATAACCCATCTTTACCTTTCTCCAAGAACCTGGGGAATCCCCTTCTCACTTCAGTTAATCAGCTCATGAGTCATGATCTTTCCTCCTGGAACCTTCAGTTGATCACAGATAATTTTCTCCCTATTGATCAGCCTGATATCCTCAATACAAAGTTCTCCCATGATCTCAAAGACTCTTGGACGTGGGTGGGTAGTCCCTCTGGTAAATATACTGTCAAATCAGGGTATAACAAGCTGTTGCACTCCCAAAATAAGGCCTCTTCCTCTGAACCCTCTTCTCACTTTTCTGAGATTCAGAAGAAATTGGACTCTTCTCTTATTCCTCCTAGAGCTCGTCTCTATATGTGGAAATTCCTCAGTAACATTTCTCCCTGTCTAGTCAATATCTCGAAAAGGCTGGGAGGAAAAGACAATTGTTTCCTTTGTGGGATACCCGAGACTGATACCCACAACATTTTTAAATGTTGGGCTTCAATGGATGTTTGGAAAGATTTTATGGTGTCTGATGATATTTCCGAATGAGAAGGATAATGCCATTCAAGATTGGATTATTCTAAAGCTTTAGTTTGGGAAAAAAAAGAGTTGCTAAGTTGTGTAATCTGATGTGGGTTATATACGATGCTAGGAATAAAGTTAAGCATAACTAGGAGTTGGCCAGTCTGGATTGCATTAATGCTAATCTAGCCTTTGTTGAAGCCTACCAGTTGAAGGCTCGTGACCTCACTCAGCGCAATCATCAAGATTCTACTTTTAAGTCTAATGAGGATTATTTTATTTTCTCTAACTACTGTAATAGGAATTTGAGCTATAAGTTGAAATGTAGTGGTACTCTTATTTCAAATATGGGTATTTTGGATGTGGCTTTCAGCAGGACAAAATGGAGTGATGAGCCAGTCTTCATCCTGGAGTTAGATACAATTCGGTATGGTCTAGAACAAGCAGTGATCAGAAGATTATCGAAGGTGTTGATTCTGATCAACCACCAACAAACTATGAAGATGATGAGGACTATCTTGAGTATAAGATATGAAGCCCCCCATTTGTATCCCTCTTTTGCTTCTTTTTTCAGTAGTAGGATAGAAGTAAAACTTTGTATGGTTTCTGATGCTTTAACAAATTTCCCGGCTATTGTAACTAGTAGATGTTGTTTTGCTGTTGGTAATTGGAGGCAGTGGGATAGTTCCTCAGCACCAATTAAACTAATTCAGTCTGCTAAGTTGGAGGTAGAGGTGTTTAGACATCTCCATTTTGATGATAGGGAAGTGCGGGCTGGTGTAAGCCTTCCCTAAGTGTGGTTAAGTTTATTATTTATGTAGCAAGTTTTCATAAAAAAAAGGAAGTCCTCAGCATGGCTTTGTTTTAATATATTTGTGCAGCTCGTGTATGCAAAATAATTCATAAATGATGGTAAGCAAATATCAGCCACGTGCATGCATTAGTGTGTGCGAGCTTCAGAATTATCGACTGCGCCTCTGAACTTGTCGGTCTATTTACATTTGCATGTCGGTGGAATGGTGTGCACGAAAGAAACCAGCGGCCCATCTGTAGAACGCCACTCAGAAATTGTCTGCGCGTTAATTATTCTCTGCATATTGTCGGTCCAGCACATGTGGGATGATGACATCTGTATGCATGATGGTCTGTGCCTTCTGGAGTTCGATTTCTAGCCCATCCTCATTCTCTTTTATATTGTCGCGCCTCTGACTCTTCAATATTAAATGTTGCAGTAACATGTCTACTCTCCTGTACATGACTACTCTCCCGTCTTTTATATTGTCTGCGCCTCTCCAAAATATACTCCACGCCAGCCCATATGTCTGGCATATACATGGCCCGCGCCAAGTATCTGGGCCTCTGAAGAATTAAAAGAAGAAGTCCACGTGAAGTGCTGGACATCGTCAAATATTGCGGTACTGAATTGTATACTCGTCATGTGCTAACCATGAGCGTGTGTACTTGATATATATATAGTCATCCGCGCTGGTGAATTCACTCATATTATCAGTGATGATCGACATGCAGGACTGAAGCAAACGATCGGCATTATGCTGATGAGCACAACATAACTGGACACCGAATTATCCCATATATATTTGCAATTGACACATAAATTCCATCAACTCTTTATCTAAAAAAATATAAGAAAAATCGGATAAGTGGATAGATGTTTAATGTCTGAATTGTTAACAAAATAGAAAGAATTGTAACCTTAAAATACATATTTTACACACGCCTGAAAATAGATATATTTCACACTTATCAACAATCCATATTCCAATTACAAACTAAGTACTACAATTCCTCATTCAATACAATACTCCATACTTACAATACAATACACCGAGTTTACTAAGATCCAATTCCAAATACAACAATTCTATCATGTTTATACATACTCATTAAGAGTCTAGCATCTACCCGTTTCTCACAATTCTACATACCTTTCCAAATACAAAAGGGTGTACCGCTTGGTACACCTATACTTCAAAGGCTACTAGCCTTATACAATTCGCTACTATCTACAATTCATCCCTAGCTATCTAAGCATGGCCACCGGTCTCTTACCATGACCACAACAGGTTTGTGTACCTGTAAGATAAAATTGGTGCCCCAAGGGGCTCAGTAAAAGCTGCATATGATAACCGCATACCCCGCGTACTAGCGAGGGTACGCCGACTACTTAGGTTGAATACATGCGATTCATTTTACTCATACATACATACATGCTTTAATTCATAATACTACAATACATCACAAAGCATACATACATACATTTCAATACATACAAGGAGGACATTACAAGTCAACCATTCATACTTACCATTCCGGAGATACACTTCTCCAATACATACACAGTACTTGTTAGCTTCTTTACACACCCGGGTTAATCGGGTGAACATTAATCTTTTACTCAAGGTCAATGACTTACACTAGCCAAGACCATTACTCATACAATACTTACTTACTTACTTACTCAAGTCAAGTCGTTGTGACCTCCGGGCAGGGACTACACCATCCTACCACCGGGCTTTAGGTGGCTCACCAATCTAGGATGCTACCCATTTAAGGGGTTTGGTCCATAGAAAGGATTCGGTCCAGGAATCGGATCCAACGTCTTGTGTCTCCTCATCCTCACGCGTTACCGAAACTATATCAAACTTCTACTCATTCCAATTTACTCAATACTTAAGTTAGGAGTTAGGTAGTTCGGAATTAGTTGAAGTCATCACATCCATACCAATGATCAATACATTACACAAGTACACTACAAGGTACATATACACTTCATTCTCATCCATTCATTTCATGAGTTATACAAACTACATGTTCAAGGCAATATAGCAAGAACAATATAAAACAAGCACAAGTAAGTGCATTAAAGTCCGATTCATGCGTTTATCTTATTTAGGTGATCAAGTAAGCACACAAATCGGGGTAACCAGGTTAGGATACAGAGCATGAGAAAATCATACCTTTCACCGGGATTTACTTTACCGGGTCTTCCTTGTTCTTGTTCTTTGATTCACACTTGTTCCTCTAGTCTTACTCTCGACGCACTGACTACATGCCAAATGGTTCTATTAATATTAAGCATTACGGTATATACATAATTGCTACTCCCGTACTTACCCCATTATCCCGTTATTTCGGTTTAACTTAATGTTCTTAAATTCACAACTTTTTAATCATTCCTCAAACTTGTTTACACTTCTTAGGACCTTTAAAGGTCACCAAACAAGGCCTTAACAACTTCTAAAACCATTACCAATCAATTACCCATGTTTTAAACCCTAAAAATCACTTTCTACAACATTTTGGGGGTCGTCCGGGACTTGGTCCGGACCCAAGATCCCGGACCATTCATAGAAGTCCCTCTCGGCTGATTTTTCAATGTGGTCCGGGACTTGGTCCTGGACCAATGCCAGTTTTTACTCTCGACTTAATTTTTGAAGCGGTCCGGGACTTGGTACATATCCTAGGTCCCGGACCCGGCTAAAAACTGCTCTACTAGAATGATTTTCCAACCCCAAATCAACCCTTAATCCACCTCCAATCATTCCATAATCTTTCCACATGTTTTATACATGTTTAAACACACACTAAAACACTCACTAAAACTCATTAAATCCATGGTCCAATCCTTACTCAACTTCTTGCTCAATTTCTACAAATTTCCATTCTAATTTTCACACTTTGCACACTTGTGCATTCCTACACTACTCTTTGCATTTTGCACTTGTTCTAATTCCATTTTACCATTCCATTTCATTTCCAAGCAACTACACTATCAATCCACAAGTCCAACACTCATTTTCCTAAGTCTTGCACACTATTTCCTCCTAACTTCTCCAATGCATTTTAACACTCTTTGCTACAGATTTTACACCCTAGTATTCTTATACTACAGCTACGACTCCATGGTTACTTAACATCTCTACTTAACCAAATACACACCTTGGTTATCCCATTCACCAAGTCATCCCAAAATGCATAATTCCTACCAAAATTTTGCCATAGTTTACCTACAATTCTAACTTATCCACATACATCCTTTCTCACCAAATTCATTCCTAAACTAGCCACACCCGTATAAGTGTCCTACCAGCAACCAAAGCAAATCTCAATTCATTCATACTTCCTCAAACAACAATCCCAATACACATACACAATTTATTTGGCTCTAAGGCCTACAATTCAAATACTAGTTCACAAATACTCAAACTTCCACAAACTACAATACTAGTACAATATTTTGGGTTCTTTAATTAGTTTACCCATTCCCATTACTCTAATGCATTGAAATTTAGCATTAATAAGGAGCTCTTACCTTAAGTTTATAATTCCTTCTTTTCTTTTTCCAATTCTCCTTCTTCTCTTCTTCTTTTCTTGCACAAATCGGTCATATGGGGAATGGAGTTGCCAAACTTCATTCCCATCACCCAAGGAACACAAAATAAGTGTAATTAAAATACTAACCCTTAAATAAACACTAATTCATGGAAATGCTTTAAACACCAATCTAGGGTTTACCTTTAGAGTCTTTTAAGAGGGGTTTTAGCCCTTGGTTCAAGAAAGTGTTCCAACCACCATTGCAAGGTTGGAATTATGCCCAAAGGTGAGAGAAAAATAGAGCATTACAAAGGGGGAAAATCGGTTACAAAGGAGAATGGTGGAAACAAGAGTTTTTCATGTAAATTTTTACCTTAATGGAGAGAGGAGACTACAAGCTTTGATTTGGTACCATTTTCTCTTCAAATGGGGAAAACCCATGGAGATGAACTTCCGCATTTTTGGATTTTGAAAAGAGAGAATGGTAGAGAATGATGAGAGGAGCAAGAATATACTTATTTTTGCATTTGGAGTTCAAATGAGACTAGAGCATGCAAGAGAAGAGGAGAAGCCATTGTTGTCTATTTGGGAGCTTCAAAAATCACCAACCAGAGGAGGGAGAAGAGGGAGATCGGCTGGGTGAGAGGAGGGAGGTGAGAGAATAGAGAAATGAGAAAGTGAGGTGAGAGAAAAGGTAAAGTACCCTTTTTACTTTTTTTTCTTCTTTTTTACATTTTGACATCTCCATTTAATTAGCTAGTTAAGTGAGTGTGTGTGAGAGCTTATTGAGCTCTTAAAAACTGGCCCACACATTAATACCAGTTGGAGCGTTTTTCGTCTTTTTCAAAAAAAACGCTCGTTAATTTACCCGGTTTTGGTACTATTCACTAACCGGGCCCGTTTTCCAGAATTTTTTCGTTTCTTTAATTTTATTGGTTATTAATCTTCCATTAGTGCTTAATTATAGTTATTTGATGAACTATAATTTTTACGGGTTCGTTTGACCACTCAAAGTCACGTTTTTGGGTTTTCTCAAAAAACGCGTGCTAAAGCTCTATTAGCGTTTTAATACATTATTTGGATCCGTTTTCTTCGGGATTGTTCCCATATATTATTTAGGCATTATTAAGCCTCAGGAATCCACACAATACTCTAACTGAGGTCTCATACCTCCTATGGTTATATAACGCTTATTTAGTGTTTTTCGCATTTTAAGCGATTTCTTCTTTTCTTTTGGATTTATTTTCCTTAACAATATTACTTAGGCATTATTAGGCCATTAAATACTTATTATTAATATTTTACTACTTACTCTTGTGTCTCCTCATCATCACGCGTGGCCGAAAGTATATCGGACTTCTACTCATTCCAATTTAATCAATACTTAAGTTAGGAGTTAGGTAGTTAGGAATTAGTAGAGTCATCACATCCATACCAATGATCAATACATTACACAAGTACACTACTAGGTACATATACACTTCATTCTCATCCATTCATTTCATGAGTTATACAAACTACATGTTCAAGGCAATATAACAAGAACAATATAAAACAAGCACAAGTAAGTGCATTAAAGTCCGATTCATGCGTTTATCTTATTTAGGTGATCAAGTAAGCACACAAATCGGGGTAACCAGGTTAGGATACAGAGCATGAGGAAATCATACCTTTCACCGGGATTTACTTTACCGGGTGTTCCCTTGTTCCTTGATTCACACTTGTTCCTCGAGTCTTACTCTCGACGCACTGACTACATGCCAAATGGTTCTATTAATACTAAGCATTACGGTATATACATAATTGCTACTCCCGTACTTACCCCGTTATCCCGTTATTTCGGTTTAACTTAATGTTCTTAAATTCACAACTTTTTTATTCACTCCTCAAACTTGTTTACACTTCTTAGGACCTTTAAAGGTCACCAAACAAGGCCTTAACAACTTCTAAAACCATTACCAATCAATCCCCCATGTTTTAAACCCTAAAAATCACTTTCTACACAACATTTTGGGGGTGGTCCGGGACTTGGTCCGGACCCAAGATCCCGGACCATTCATAGAAGTCACTCTCGGTTGATTTTTCATTGTGGTCCGGGACTTGGTCCTAGACCTAGGTCCCGGACCAATGCCAGTTTTTACTCTCGACTTAATTTTTGAAGCGGTCCGGGACTTGGTACATATCCTAGGTCCCGGACCCGGCTAAAAACTGCTACTAGAATGATTTTACAACCCCAAATCAACCCTTAATCCACCTCCAATCATTCCATAATCTTTCCACATGTTTTATACATGTTTAAACACACTAAAACACTCACTAAAACTCCTTAAATCCATAGTCCAATCCTTATCAACTTCTTGCTCAATTTCAACAAATTTCCATTCTCATTTTCACACTTTGCACACTTGTGCATTCCTACACTACTCTTTGCATTTTGCACTTGTTCTAATTCCATTTTACCATTCCAATTCATTTCCAAGCAACTACACTATCAATCCACAAGTCCAACACTCATTTTCCTAAGTCTTGCACACTATTTCCTCCTAGCTTCTCCAATGCATTTTAACACTCTTTGCTACAGATTTTACACCCTAGTATTCTTATACTACAGCTACTACTCCATGGTTACTAAACATCTATACTCAAACAATACACACCTTGGTTATCCCATTCACCAAGTCATCCAAAATGCATAATTCCTACCAAAATTTTGCCATAGTTTACCTACAATTCTAACTTATCCACATACATCCTTTCTCACCAAATTCATTCCTAAACTAGCCACACCCGTATAAGGGTCCTACCAGCAACCAAAGCAAATCTCAATTCATCCATACTTCCTCAAACAACAATCCCAATACACATACACAATTTATTTCGCTCCAAGGCATACAATTCAAATACTAGTTCACAAATACTCAAACTTCCACAAACTACAATACTAGTACAATATTTTGGGTTCTTTAATTAGTTTACCCATTCCCATTACTCTAATGCATTGAAATTTAGCATTAATAAGGAGCTCTTACCTTGAGTTTATAATTCCTTCTTTTCTTTTTTCCAATTCTCTTTCTTCTCTCTTTCTTGCACAAATCGGTCATATGGGGAATGGAGTTGCCAAACTCCATTCCCATCACCCAAGAAATACAAAATAAGTGTAATTAAAATACTAACCCTTAAATAAACACTAATTCAAGGAAATGCTTAAAACACCAATCTAGGGTTTACCTTTAGAGTCTTTTAAGAGGGGTTTTAGCCCTTGGGTCAAGAAGGTGATCCAACCACCATTGCAAGGTTGGAATTATGCCCAAAGGAGAGAGAAAAGTAAAGCATTACAAAGGGGGAAAATCGGTTACAAAGGAGAATGGTGGAAACAAGAGTTTTTCATGTAAAGTTTTTCCTTAATGGAGAGAGGAGACTCCAAGCATTGATTTGGTACCATTTTCTCTTCAAATAGGGAAAACCCATGGAGATGAACTTCCTCATTTTTGGATTTTGAAAAGAGAGAATGGTAGAGAATGATGAGAGGAGCAAGAATATATACTTATTTTTGCATTTGGAGTTCAAATGAGACTAAAGCATGCAAGAGAAGAGGAGAAGCCATTGTTGACTATTTGGGAGCTTCCAAAATCGCCAACCAGAGGAGGGAGAAGAGGGAGATCGGCTGGGTGAGAGGAGGGAGGTGAGAGAATAGAGAAATGAGAAAGTGAGGTGAGAGAAAAGGTAAAGTACCCTTTTTACTTTTTTTTTTCTCTTTTTGCTTTTTGACTTCTCCATTTAATTAGCTAGTTAAGTGAGTGTGTGTGAGAGCTTATTGAGCTCTTAAAAACTGGCCCACACATTAATACCAGTTGGAGCGTTTTTCGTCTTTTTCAAAAAATGCTCGTTAATTTACCCGGTTTTTGGTACTATTCACTAACCGGGCCCGTTTTCCAGAATTTTCTCGTTTCTTTAATTTTATTGGTTATTAATCTTCCATTAGTGCTTAATTATAGTTATTTGATGAACTATAATTTTTACGGGTTCGTTTGACCACTCAAAGTCACGTTTTTGGGTTTTCTCGAAAAACGCGTGCTAAAGCTCTATTAGCGTTTTAATACATTATTTGGATCCGTTTTCTTCGGGAATTGTTCCCATATATTTTAGGAATTATTAAGCCTCAGGAATCCACACAATACTCTAACTGAGGTCTCGTACCTCCTATGGTTATATAACGCTTATTTAGTGTTTTTCGCATTTTAAGCGATTTCTTCATTTCTTTTGGATTTATTTTCCTTAACAATATTACTTAGGCATTATTAGGCCATTAAATACTTATTAAGATAGTTTTAATCTCTTGTGTATCCTCATCCTCACGTGTGCCCGAAACTATATCGGACTTCTACTCATTCCATTTACTCAATACTTAAGTTAGGAGTTAGGTAGTTAGGAATTAGTAGAAGTCATCACATCCATACCAATGATCAATACATTACACAAGTACACTACAAGGTACATATACACTTCATTCTCATCCATTCATTTCATGAGTTATACAAACTACAAGTTCAAGGTAATATAGCAAGAACAATATAAAACAAGCACAAGTAAGTGCATTATAGTCCGATTCATGCGTTTATCTTATTTAGGTGATCAAGTAAGCACACAAATCGGGGTAACCAGGTTAGGATACAGAGCATGAGGAAATCATACCTTTCACCGGGATTTACTTTACCGGGTGTTCCCTTGTTCCTTGATTCACACTTGTTCCTCGAGCCTTACTCTCGACGCGCACATGACTACATGCCAAATGTTCTATTAATACTAAGCATTACGGTATATACATAATTGCTAATTGAAATACCCCGAACTTAAATATAGGGAGGGATTAAATTAATCTAATATGTATTTAAGGACCTAATGGTACCTAATTAATACTAGTAAGGAAAAATAAATCCAAAAGGAATAAAGAAACGCTTAAAAAGCGGAAAACGCTAAATAAGCGTTAAATAACCATAGGAGGTATGAGACCTCGGTTAGAGTATTATATGGATTCTAAGGTTTAATAAGACCTAAATAATATATGGGAACAAATCCCGAAGGAAACAGATCCTTTAAATGGATTAAAAACACTAACGAACCTTAAAACGCGTTTTTCGAGGTAACCGAGAAAACGTGTCTTTAAGCGGGTCAAACAGACTCGTAACAATTTGGTCAACTAAATAATCATTAATAAATATTAGTGAAGCTTTAGAACCATAAAATCAATAAAACGAGAGATTAGTAAAAACTGTCAAAAACGGGAAGTTGTGGGGTAGAAACATAAATAGACCAAACTTATGTGTCCACTTTTAAAATAAAAAGTGAAGTTGTGTGTGTGTGTGTGTGGTGGTGCCAGCCGGCCCCTATTCCCCCTCTCTCACACACTCACTAACTCCCTCTTATTTACAAAAACAAAAAAGTAATAAAACTACTACTTTATCTACTTTATTACCCCACTCTCTCTCCTACTCTCATTCTCTTCACTCACGTAATACCACTCACCTTCACTCACTCTCTTTTCTTCTTCCTCCTCCTTCCATGCGATTTCCATGGAGAAATAAACAAACCCACACAACAATTCCTCTTCTCTCCTCTTGTAACCCCCTCAAATCTCTTCCAAAAATTATAAAAACTACACCATTGGAATCCTCTCCTCAAGAGCAACATTTCCCTCTTTTCTAAAATCAAAAGGAGAACTTTCATCTCCATGGGTATGGAGCATTTGGAGCTTCACGACCACCGTTAGAACCACCTCATTCTCCTTGTTCTATTGAGGTAAAAATATTCTTAAAAACTCCATCTTTTCTAGCCTCAAGGCAAAACGAAAATGTAGACTAAAGGGTTCTAAAAACGTTGGTTTTGGCTGAGTTTGGGTGGTGGGATGGTTCTTTTGAGCTATTCCGAGTTTTGGCTTCCTTGGAGAGTGAACTTGTTTGGTTCTTTGTGCTATAGCCGATTTTGGCTTCCTTGGAGAGTTGGGAAGATCATTCTTGAGCTATTCTAAGCATACTCATACCCATGGAAGGTAATATAAATTCTAAACACTAAAACCTATATTAGAACTTACATGATGGTTAGGGTTAAATTGTGTATTAAATGGTGTATTGAAATGTATATGTGAATGGGTTGTAGTGTTAGAGGATTGAGATTACAAAACCGGTAGAGAAAGAGGAAAAGAAGAAGCAAGAAGAAGAAAGAAACTAGAAGAAGAAACAAGGTAATTAAACTCACCCTTGTGTAGCCTTATATTTGTATGTGTAACAGATTTTAATGGAGTAAAAGTTACATTGTGAAATGGTAATGTATTAGTAGTGTAATGTGTAGGGAATATAAGTATTTTGAAGCTTTAACAACAATTTAAAAAACTGTTACAAACAGGTTGGGAATGAGATGTTAAGTGCAGGAATTGTTAAGAGTGATTTAGTGTTGTTATGGGTATATGAGAGTTGTGTATTGTTGTTGTGTATAAACAGGTGAGATGATGTTAATGTGTGAGGAAACATTGTGTTGAGAGTGTAAAATTATAGGGGAGACTATGGCAAAATTTTGGTAGGAATTATGTATTCAAGAATGACTTGGTGAATGGGAGAACCAAGGTGTATATTGGATTGAGGAGGTATGTTAAGTAGTGATGAAGTGGTAGTTGTAGTATGAGAGTAGAGTGTGTAAAAATCTGTAGCAAACGACATGTGAAATGCATTGGAGAAACAAGGAAAAGAGTGAGTGTTAGTAACCTCGGAAATGGAGATTTGACTTGGATATAGGTAGTACATGTGTCTAGAAGGTAAAGTAATGGATTGAGGATACTAGTAATGGCATTGGTAGAGGGAGTAATAAATGGTAAATGGTAAATTGAAAATCTGTAGCATAAGAGGAATGAAAACCATTGTAAGTGTTGTGATGAAGTTAGAAAAATTGTGTATGTGGATATAGGAATGAGTAAGGAATGTGAGGGACGAACTAAGGCAACTTTTAGGGCCTAAGTAGTGATTAAAACATGTGGGATTACATGTAGAAAGATTGGGGAAGAAATGAGTGAAAGAGAGAACTGAAAATAGAAATTAAAATGCAATACTGGGCTAGACCGACCTTAGGACCGAACTTGCAAGGTCGGTCGAGCCCAGATTTACAAAGGACGGAAACCTTCTGGAATGGACCGACCTTGGGACCGGACATGCAAGGTCGGTCGGCCAGAAGAATTTCCCGTCTGTAACCTACTGGAATGGACCGACCTTGTGACCGGACTTGCAAGGTCGGTCGACTCAAAAATTTTTCGTCTTGTAAGTTACTGGAATGGACCGACCTTGCGACCGGACTTGCAAGGTTGGTCGGGCTAAAAAAAAATTCATTAGGTAACTCACTGGAATGGACCGACCTTGGGACCGGACTTGCAAGGTCGGTCGGCCCTGTAATTTTCCAGCGTATTATCCTACTGACTTCGACGACGACCGACCTTGGGACCGACCCTGGGTAAGGTCGGTCGAGTCAAAACTTACAAAAAAAAAAACTAAAAGATTATGATAAGTATATATATATATATGTATACCACCTATACATATGTACATATATATGTAAGTAAACCATTGTTAAGTAATTAAAAGTAAGTAAATAAAATATAAGTATAGGAATGTAAAGACTTAGAAAGTAAGAGTTGAGAAGCGTAAGGATAAACGAATTAAATTAATGATAGTTAGTGTAACACCCCATCCAACAACAAATACATAACAACAATCTGCAGCGGAATACACAACTCATCAAATAACTCAACTCGCTGGTGTTACACGCCGTTAACCACCCACGTGGCTAACAAGGCTATTACACATACATTGTACCGGTCTGATGGGCTAAATTCCCGAGACTACACATTACTATCCCTTTCCATTAACAACAACAACAACGTACACCTTTCAACTACACAAGTATTATAAACTGATGCCGACAACAATTTCGGTCTTACTACACCTACTGTATGCATACACTTAATGATTACCCATGTACAACGACTACCCATCCTACTCTCGAACGGCTTCCAGCACTTCGTACCTGAAATAGGAAAAGGAGAGAAAGGGTGGCCCCCCAGGGGCTCAGCACCTTTGCTGGTATGGTAATCCCGCAGCCCACATGCTACCGGGCCACGCACAACTAATTGTCGTCTTAGCATGCGGTTGATTATTTTTAAATCATACATGCAACTGTAAACACACAACACATAATCATTCGCCTCAACGGGCTCAACAAACGGATAATATATCCTTACTTAATAAGTCACTCATGGTATTCATCATCCCTAGAGTGTTCCTCCTCTAATGGAGCTACTTCCTTAATAGACGACACATACCCTTAAATCGGGTTATCCTTAAACGCCTCTTATCACAAACTGGGAATCATATCCATGATCCACACACCCCACATTATACAACCTACAACATACACTATATACAACACCTAACAACACTTTGCACGTTTCCACGTGCACAACATAATACCGCAATAGATATTGCATCACAACAAAATACATAACATAACGGGAGTGGTTCTCTTAGGAACCGACCCAAACATTGCTAATACACTGGTGAGCCTAGAGAATGTTGCCAGTCTCATGATAAGCTCGTTACATAACTCGTTACCGTCTCGTTAAATGAACGGTTAACTTAACACAAGGTGTCTCGGATATAGTGATCCAAGCACACCGAAACAAACAACACATAGTATGCCCCTGTGGCCCGACGTGAGTCAGTAATAGCCTTGATTAAGCTAAAGGGAAGGTTGGGAACCAAATTGGAAAACAACCATAACATACGGAGAGGATCGAACCTGCTATGACAACGACCCCCATACTCACACGCGTGGCCGGAACAGACCGGACTCCTCACTCCCCCCGTTAGCACTTGCTAGAAGTTCAACTTTGAACTTTATTAAACAATCACAAACATTGGGTTAAGTCTTGTTAGACATACACAAGGGAAGAGAGAGTCATATATTCACATACAAACATCGCACACAAACATCACATAACCAACTCACGCATAGCCGTGGTTAGAACGTCCGTTAAGTCGGAAACGTTGTTACCGGATACCGTTCTCCTACGTTTACCTAATAGTGGTTAACTAGCCCTTCAAGCACATTCGAGGTTACCGGTATCGGCACGAAAACATACAATAACAATAACGACTGTAAACTCGTTTCATGATTTATCTCATAAACGTGGCAAACATACAGAAAAACACATTGGCATACAAGCCGGTGTAATCCGGTAGGACACAGGTTGCAAGAAAACCATACCTGTCACCGGAGTCCACTTATCATGTCCACTTATGTTCCTCGAGCAATTCTCGAACAACTGATAACATTACATGTACTTTTATTAACATCGGGGTAGCATGATTATTTAATGTCTAATGCTTATAACTTCTCTTCCCCCGTTAACTTAGTTACATAACTTTACATTTTAACTTGTTTTACTTTTACATTTTGATACAACTTCCCCTCACCAAATTGCCATTATAACTCACCTAACATGTCTTTAACAACCTTATAACATCATTACTATTAATCCCCATCATTACACACCATTTCCATACCTTAAACAAATGTTTTGGCCCATACAACACCTTGTCCGAACTTGTGTCCGAACCTCCAAGTTCGGACGCAAGCCGCGACCTAATACTGAAAACCATACACACGTCCGAACTTGTGTCCGGACTTCCCAAGTTCGGACACAGTTCGAGAGTAAATTCCAGATAGAAACAGTCACGTCCGAACTTGTGTCCGGACTTCCCAAGTTCGGACACAGTTCGAGAGTGAGAAAATCCTTTACCCACAGAGCCTGTCCGAACTTCCATGTCCGGACGGAAGTTCGGACACGGCAAAACATTCAATTTCCAAGTCTTTAAACACTTAACCAATTTCACCAAACTTCTCCTAAAGCCTCATAATGTTTCCTAACATCATTTGGCACATCAAACACACACTTAGCCATGTGCTAAACTCTTTAAATCACTCACCAAAACCATCTTATCATTCACAATTTCTTACAAAATTCCTAGCACTTGGGATGTTTTCTCCTTAAGATTTTTAAGTGGTAGTTCACCAATAATGACCACTACACCAAGGTGTTTCCTCTACACCTTAACATCATCTCTCAAACTTCTTTTCTTACTAACTAAATCTCCTTTTTCACATCTTACCTAATCGTCACTTATTCCTTGGATATCAACATTACCTAAACCTTAAACAAACTCCTCCAAGACTTAAATACATCCTCAAAACACACATTGAATTCCTAGAACTTCCAAGATAACACCTAAATCCTTGCATCACTCTAAATCACCTTAACACATGTTTTCTTCTCAAGTAAACATTTATTCACCTTTAACACTTCCTAGTTCACCAAAACTCACTTAAAACACTTAGAACTTCTTACACATTTCCCAAATTTGGCCATAGCTTCTCTTGTATATACTCACATCCAAACACTTAGGTTTTTACCTTATTTCATTCAAGAACTCCTAAAATCCATCAAGAACATTTTTACACACAAACTTCACACATTAAGCACTACATCACAATATAGTGCATAACTTAAATTGCTTGGCACTTAGGCCCTTAAATAACATGGCTCTTAGGCCCTTAAATTGCATATACCTTAAACACTGAATTTCCACAATATATAAGCCTTTGACCTGCAATTACACACACCAAGACATATGTTTCCTTTACTAGTCTCCTTGAGAACACCTTACTAAGTCATTCACCATTTGCTCTTTAGGTAGTTTTAGCAAGCATTATAAGCTCATTTCTCCTAAGGCATTAAACCACATTAAGATAGCATATTTACCTCTTTTCCTCCAAATTTCTTTCTTGTTTCCTTACAAAACCGGTAAGGGCATTTGGTTCCTTGTCAACTACTAAACATTATACAAACAACATAATGAGTATTCAAGCTTTAAGCTCCATCTCATTGTAACCCTAGGTTTACATTATTTCAAGACATTAATGTTTTTGTTTTAACCTTAATCTTTGAGGTGTTTGAATATCTATGAAGAGAGGACTCCACCTAGTCCTTGAAAGATTCAAATGGAGCTAGAACAAAGCAACACAAGGAGCTCCATCAATGAATATTTTCGGTCAATGACAAAACATGGAGGAAACTTGATTTTTATTTGAGATTCCTTACCTAGAAGCAAAGGAGATCAATAATATGTGGAAAGACAAGCTCAAGCTCCATCAATGGTGGAACTCCATGGCACCGAAATGGTGATCTTGAAATTTTGAGAAGATAGGAATGAAGAGCTTGATGAGAGGAAGAGAATGGTGGTGTTTGTTTTTTATTTGGTTAAGTGAGCTAGGTTTTACAAGGGTTCAAAGGTGGACTTCCATGGTGGTGGTGCTGTATGAACGTGAGAACAGAGAGAAGAGAGCTTGGATACGTGGGAGATGAAGAAGGAAATGAGAGAATGAGATAAGTTTTGCTTTTTGGAAGATATTTGTACTTAAAAAGCAAATAGTACTTAAGTTAGTCATTCTTTATTTCCTTAGCATGTTAACAAGGGTGGTGAGTCACCACACCTTAAAACCGGCCCCCAATAGTACCTAGGGGTATTTTAGACTTTATTAATCAATTGTCTCACTTATAATAACATATGTTACAAAATAGCTTATAAAAATCACTATTCACAAAAACAAGGCACATTGTTGTGAAATTTTTGATTTCCCATTGATGTAGACTTCCAAATGTGATACTATATAGTACACATGTTAATTAAAGAGTAATGATGGACATTTAGCCATTCAAAACTCATTTACAAGACAATTTTTCAAAAACGTGCTTTAAGACTCCTTAAAGCACATTTTGTGTTTTTAACTTGTTTTCAAGCTTGGTTTTCTTTGGTAATTGATTTAATATGTTCATTAACATATTTATAAAGTATAGGTATGACCATTAGGTCTTATACACATTTATCCCAAGCTTAGAGCACATTTTTGCTCATATTGACTTTAAGGTATCTTCTTGTGTTTTATTTGGTTTAACTGTCCACCAAGGTTTGCTAAGGACTTATTTAGCCTTATTAAATCATAATTGAATATTATTAAGTCTTGGTAGGCTCTTTGGGTCCTAACCAAGTTCACTCATAGCTTAGAGCATGTTTTTGCTCAAACTGTGTCTTAATGCTTTATTGCATTTACTATGGTCTAAATTGTTCACTGATGTTACTAAGGCACTTTTTAGCCTTTAGATACCATAGTTTAATATTTAAACCACATATCAAGGTTTGGGGTATTTCAATCTACCCCCCTTAAAAGAACTTCGTCCTCGAAGTTCACACTTTTCACACATCATTAGATTAGAACACAGTAATCACTTGGAAATAAACTTCCATAACCAAACACACTTTACATCACAACCTCGGACTTAATGGTCCGGGCAACACATTCACATCCACACATAACATAACATATTCACATGATAACCTCGGACTCTATGGTCCGGGTATCTTAACAACACTTACACATACATAACAACCCCTTGGACTCACTGGTCTCGGGTAACATCACAACATTTGGACACATAGGTCCCCATAACATAACAGTCTTCAGACACTTAGGTCTATGTAACACAACACATTTAGACTCATGGGTCTCAATAGCATACACTTTTAGGAGATCAAAGTCAAAATAACATTTATTACACATACCACACAACATGTCATAGCATGTATAACAATCAAAAATATCCTTGATATACTCTGTGATCCCGCAGAACCCGGTCGCGATGGACACCTTCCGTCCCCGTGCCTTTGGGAGATCAAAACAATCACTTAAATTTAAAATTTTTCCTTGTGAGGTTAAGTAAGAAGACTTTAATTATGTAAAGTATCTATCAACGTCTTATAAATACCAATTGAAAATCCTTTTGAAAACACACACAACTCCAAGTCCAACTTAAGCTCTTTGCTTCTTTTCTTAGCGTGGTTATTTGTGACCACTTATAGGGAGTTTCAAGAGTCGTCCAACACTGATGTGATCAGCATCAATGTTGAACTATCCCTCCACTCCAATTTGTGTTCAGCTTCCCTTGATCGCATGCAAATCAAGTTCCACTTCCCACTTCATTTTCAAGCATCAACTAAGTCACTCATTTCCAATTTTCTATCTTTTAAATCATTCTAATCATGATCATACATCTCCAAGGATAGAACTCATGTTGCCTAGGGAATCTTATTCTCACTAGGTTCTATGTCGGTTTCATACCCTTTCATGCATCACTATATAGTATATATATATACACATATATTTTATCAAAATACAACACCTGGTTTTACATTTATACACTGTCGGGGCTTTTGTTCCCCCGGGAGTTTCTCTACTCCCCACACTTGTACTATCACACACAACAGTTAACAAATACACACACTTATCACAATGGTATTCGCATCTTCTGTGCGCAATTACCACAATTTAACCATGAATGAATGTGTATGTTTACGTAACACACACACCAATCATCAAAACAATAATATAATTTTGTGCTATGCACAATATAAGTCACATACACTACGTACACTTGTACGGTAATATACACTAAGTGGTTTTGCGCTCTACCCCCCTTAAAAGGGATTACGCCCACGTAATCAATCACTAAACATTGGCTTATAATGTTCTGCCGTCGTGAAGTGTTTTAACTTCCACGCGGTCTATTACACAATGGATTCTGATTAGAGGATCTTAACCATATTGGCGGTTTAGTTCCTAAACCAAGAATTCTCATTGGAGTTTGTTTAAACTCTTAGTTGGTTTCGATTCTGGCCTGTTAGGCTTCTAGGCGTTAATAATTAGCCATTCACTCATGTTCACCAGGCACATTCAACACTTGAATCACTGGCTCACTAGTTTCTGCTGCGAAACTCTAATAACTGTAGGGCTTAATTGCTCCATTTGTTATTCTTACTGTATTGTACATCCCCAATTGTCACCTTCATCTTGGTAACAATGGTTTCTCAACCGACGCGTGGTATCTCTTACCGTTAGCGAATTCGGTGAGTTATAAACTTTCTATCCACTTCCATAATAATTTACTGTGTATACAACTATGTATTTCACAATGACTGACTTGTTCCCTTCCGACTTACTGTCGGTTGAGATTGAGCTACTACCTAGCGTGTAGTGCTCTCTCAGCTATTTACAACATTTGGGGTATATTCCATACCGATATTTGGCAGTTAGTGTTACTGTAGTCACTTACTGTTAATCATGTCTCCACATTTGGTTTTGTACAAGTACTTTTTTTTTATTGGTGCGGCCTTGCATTTCCTATGCATCGGCCATTATAACATTATTGCTCCACAATTAACATGTTTCTGATTCCTAGCTATCCCACTCGATCATTACTGCGCAAGTGCAATACCAAAACACTCAGTCATACAGAGTGCAGAGGTGTAAACTCTTGACAGTAAATCTCTTATGCTATTCGCCATGGAATTCACACTGAGTTCCTCATCACATAGTACCTACCACTGGCTTATTGCCCAGTCTATTTAACATCACTTACCTTGCATCTCCACTGAGTTTAACTCATAACTGGTCTTATCTGCTACATTATCGTTTAACAATACTTATACAACGGTCGCTTACTGCGCACCGTACTTATTGTATAACATAACACTAACTTGCATGGTACTTACTGTCACATTAACTTCCACACCCATACTTATATTATGGTTCATCATTCATCTGGATAACTACCGAATGCTCCTTGAGCATCGATCATTCGAGTCACAAGCCGGCATTATTCAGCTCGGTGTTTCAGCTTATACACACATACTACTAAGCTAACTGCTCTCTTTCAATAATAACGTCGTCCATCCTTAACATATTTCTTGAACTTGATTCACATAACTACCGCTCCTGCGGTCTCACAATATCGAGAGGTATCCCCACTCTTAATGCAGTGGTTCGTTTACCACTCTATTTACTTATATAACATGAACTTTTGCAATCAATCTAATTTTCATAACACATTTTATTTGTGGCTTATAAGCCTTACTGCCTTGAGCTGCGCTCGTTGTAGGCGGTCCACACACATGTACTTCTCTGTACAACATTACATGCTTTGGATATTATATCAAGCTCCATGACAAGGTCGTTACATTACGTTTCCTTTCATGGGATGCCCCTTAGGTTTGTCAGTCCGTCTCCTGACAACTTATGTCTAAACTGGGTGTTAGTTTCAACCCTTGTGTTTCTATCACGTCATTTCGTGCAACAATTATTGATGCGAACACCCTTTAAGGATTGCTCCTGGGTGTTACTAAGTTATGCTTTTACATTTAGTTCACACTTATTGCTATATTGAGTTAGCCACGCCGTTTGCGTTCTTAATTGGCTTATTATCTTCTTCTGTGAAGATCAACATTTCTTGATAGTTTCATCCCGTTCATTGTACATTAATGTGTCCACATTAGGCATTTGCTTGCCATGTACAGGCTGGGTCACCGTTCCAGCTAACATGTTTATCCCTAAGGATCCTTAAGACATATGTGATGTCTTTACATAACAGTTTGTGCCCTTCGCACTTCCTAACTCTTAAACATTTCCCTGAGAGGAATTCACTAATCCTTTTAGTCTCGTTAACTTAACTGAGTTCCTTAACTTCAACCATTCCTTGTAATCTCTAGCTCTTGTTTGATTTATACTGCTGACCGTAGACGGAGTTGACTACTTCCCGTGTTTCGGACTCCACTCGTATACATATGTGGGGTACCATACTGATACATTGCTACTTACCCAACTAACCCATAAGTAGGTCTGCCAGGCCCACAAGCTCCTATCGGAGTGCGGTCGTCCCACAATTCAGTTGGTACACTTGTAGTGTCCGTCACACGCCTAGGTGAAGTATTCTGTTGTCAACTCCCCTATATTGTCCCGTGACAATATTCATTCCTTGCTTCCCGAACTTAATCGAGGGAAAGTTTATCCACTGTTGTATCTTTATCAACTGCCCTTGGTTCTTACTGGTTTGGTTTAAAAGAAGGTTAAAAAGAAGTGTTGGTTTGAAAGAAATTTTGGTTTTGAAAAGAAAAGGGTTTGAATAAATCTGGGTTTGAAAGAAAATTTCTCATGGTTCCACAACATCTTCTTACCTTAACCGAGTCTAGCTTCTTGCTGACTGGTATACTTACAATTACAGGGGTTAGGCTAACAGGCCCTTCTACTGTTATGACGATCACATTTAACTTTATGGTACTTTACCAAGTACTTTGTAGTGATTATAAATTTCCCGAACAGCCCTGTTATAGCAGCACTTGCCACGGCAAGTGCGCCATGCTAACTGGCTATCGGTTTAACACATACCGGTTGTGGTATTGTTTTTACCCATGCTGTCATCAGTGGCCTTGTTGGCCCTCACTGATCTTACTGTCTTGATAATAACTCCTCTAGGTGATTTCTCACGGTCTTCACATGATAATCATTAACTAGGGTGTTTCCCATTCTGGAAGACCCCCCTTTTTTTCTTTGGTATTCTCTTTGTAGTCCGTTCCATGTATTTGGGCACTACGTTGTAGTTCCTTTATCGGTTGGTATACCGTTGGTATATTACTTACCAACTGTGGTCCCATAGACATTCGTCTCGGGTTTCACTAATCCACTTCTTGCTTGTTGCACGGTCAGTGCGTTGCAAGCTGGTTATCCTCGACTGCTCGGCATGTCGACCCAGGTTGCTGGAAATTCTATTCTTCTATACACAAGATTCTTCATTCTTCGCTATTAAATGCGGTTAACATTGTTCAGATGGAGACCGTCTCCGGGATTCCCAGTTTTCGGGATCTACCGTGTGACAGGTTCTCCGTACCTTTAGAGGTACTTAATAACAGCCAGATCGGGTATTCCCGAGTAAGAGAGGACTTCCATCTCTCTGGCGTTCTTTCCCAAGTTATCAAACAGGGATTGTGGAGGGTGGGATGGATATTGTAGGTTTCCAGTAGTCACTGGTAGTTCCTAACTAGCGTATCTCTCACGCTATCACTCAACCCTTAACCCAAAGTACTTAAATCCTAACTCGGTACTTCCTAAGCTCGGTAATTCAGTCATCAGAGCGATACTTCGCTCTGATACCACTTTTTGTAACACCCCATCCAACAACAAATACATAACAACAATCTGCAGCGGAATACACAACTCATCAAATAACTCAACTCGCTGGTGTTACACGCCGTTAACCACCCACGTGGCTAACAAGGCTATTACACATACATTGTACCGGTCTGATGGGCTAAATTCCCGAGCGACTACACATTACTATCCCTTTCCATTAACAACAACAACAACGTACACCTTTCAACTACACCGAGTATTATAAACTGATGCCGACAACAATTTCGGTCTTACTACACCTACTGTATGCATACACTTAATGATTACCCATGTACAACGACTACCCATCCTACTCTCGAACGGCTTCCAGCACTTCGTACCTGAAATAGGAAAAGGAGAGAAAGGGTGGCCCCCAAGGGGCTCAGCACCTTTGCTGGTATGGTAATCCCGCAGCCCACATGCTACCGGGCCACGCACAACTAATTATCGTCTTAGCATGTGGTTGATTATTTTTAAATCATACATGCAACTGTAAACACACAACACATAATCATTCGCCTCAACGGGCTCAACAAACGGATAATATATCCTTACTTAATAAGTCACTCATGGTATTCATCATCCCTAGAGTGTTCCTCCTCTAATGGAGCTACTTCCTTAATAGACGACACATACCCTTAAATCGGGTTATCCTTAAACGCCTCTTATCACAAACTGGGAATCATATCCATGATCCACACACCCCACATTATACAACCTACAACATACACTATATACAACACCTAACAACACTTTGCACGTTTCCACGTGCACAACATAATACCGCAATAGATATTGCATCACAACAAAATACATAACATAACGGGAGTGGTTCTCTTAGGAACCGACCCAAACATTGCTAATACACTGGTGAGCCTAGAGAATGTTGCCAGTCTCATGATAAGCTCGTTACATAACTCGTTACCGTCTCGTTAAATGAACGGTTAACTTAACACAAGGTGTCTCGGATATAGTGATCCAAGCACACCGAAACAAACATAACAATAGTATGCCCCTGTGGCCCGACGTGAGTCAGTAATAGCCTTGATTAAGCTAAAGGGAAGGTTGGGAACCAAATTGGAAAACAACCATAACATACGGAGAGGATCGAACCTGCTATGACAACGACCCCCATACTCACACGCGTGGCCGGAACAGACCGGACTCCTCACTCCCCCCGTTAGCACTTGCTAGAAGTTCAACTTTGAACTTTATTAAACAATCACAAACATTGGGTTAAGTCTTGTTAGACATACACAAGGGAAGAGAGAGTCATATATTCACATACAAACATCGCACACAAACATCACATAACCAACTCACGCATAGCCGTGGTTAGAACGTCCGTTAAGTCGGAAACGTTGTTACCGGATACCGTTCTCCTACGTTTACCTAATAGTGGTTAACTAGCCCTTCAAGCACATTCGAGGTTACCGGTATCGGCACGAAAACATACAATAACAATAACGACTGTAAACTCGTTTCATGATTTATCTCATAAACGTGGCAAACATACAGAAAAACACATTGGCATACAAGCCGGTGTAATCCGGTAGGACACAGGTTGCAAGAAAACCATACCTGTCACCGGAGTCCACTTATCATGTCCACTTATGTTCCTCGAGCAATTCTTGAACAACTGATAACATTACATGTACTTTTATTAACATCGGGGTAGCATGATTATTTAATGTCTAATGCTTATAACTTCTCCCCGTTAACTTAGTTACATAACTTTACATTTTAACTTGTTTTACTTTTACATTTTGATACAACTTTCCCCTCACCAAATTGCCATTATAACTCACCTAACATGTCTTTAACAACCTTATAACATCATTACTAATTAATCCCCATCATTACACACCATTTCCATACCTTAAACAAATGTTTTGGCCCATACAACACCTTGTCCGAACTTGTGTCCGAACCTCCAAGTTCGGACGCAAGCCGCGACCTAATACTGAAAACCATACACACGTCCGAACTTGTGTCCGGACTTCCCAAGTTCGGACACAGTTCGAGAGTAAATTCCAGATAGAAACAGTCACGTCCGAACTTGTGTCCGGACTTCCCAAGTTCGGACACAGTTCGAGAGTGAGAAAATCCTTTACCCACAGAGCCTGTCCGAACTTCCATGTCCGGACGGAAGTTCGGACACGGCAAAACATTCAATTTCCAAGTCTTTAAACACTTAACCAATTTCACCAAACTTCTCCTAAAGCCTCATAATGTTTCCTAACATCATTTGGCACATCAAACACACCTTTAGCCATGTGCTAAACTCTTTAAATCACTCACCAAAACCATCTTATCATTCACAATTTCTTACAAAATTCCTAGCACTTGGGATGTTTTCTCCTTAAGATTTTTAAGTGGTAGTTCACCAATAATGACCACTACACCAAGGTGTTTCCTCTACACCTTAACATCATCTCTCAAACTTCTTTTCTTACTAACTAAATCTCCTTTTTCACATCTTACCTAATCGTCACTTATTCCTTGGATATCAACATTACCTAAACCTTAAACAAAATCCTCCAAGACTTAAATACATCCTCAAAACACATATTGAATTCCTAGAACTTCCAAGATAACACCTAAATCCTTGCATCACTCTAAATCACCTTAACACATGTTTTCTTCTCAAGTAAACATTTATTCACCTTTAACACTTCCTAGTTCACCAAAACTCACTTAAAACACTTAGAACTTCTTACACATTTCCCAAATTTGGCCATAGCTTCTCTTGTATATACTCACATCCAAACACTTAGGTTTTTACCTTATTTCATTCAAGAACTCCTAAAATCCATCAAGAACATTTTTACACACAAACTTCACACATTAAGCACTACATCACAATATAGTGCATAACTTAAATTGCTTGGCACTTAGGCCCTTAAATAACATGGCTCTTAGGCCCTTAAATTGCATATACCTTAAACACTGAATTTCCACAATATATAAGCCTTTGACCTGCAATTACACACACCAAGACATATGTTTCCTTTACTAGTCTCCTTGAGAACACCTTACTAAGTCATTCACCATTTGCTCTTTAGGTAGTTTTAGCAAGCATTATAAGCTCATTTCTCCTAAGGCATTAAACCACATTAAGATAGCATATTTACCTCTTTTCCTCCCAAATTTCTTTCTTGTTTCCTTACAAAACCGGTAAGGCATTTGGTTCCTTGTCAACTACTAAACATTATACAAACAACATAATGAGTATTCAAGCTTTAAGCTCCATCTCATTGTAAACCCTAGGTTTACATTATTTCAAGACATTAATGTAGTTGTTTTACCTTAATCTTTGAAGGGTGTTTGAATATCTATGAAGAGAGGACTCCACCTAGTCCTTGAAAGATTCAAATGGAGCTAGAACAAAGCAACACAAGGAGCTCCATCAATGAATATTTTCGGTCAATGACAAAACATGGAGGAAACTTGATTTTTATTTGAGATTCCTTACCTAGAAGCAAATGAGATCAATAATATGTGGAAAGACAAGCTCAAGCTCCATCAATGGTGGAACTCCATGGCACCGAAATGGTGATCTTGAAATTTTGAGAAGATAGGAATGAAGAGCTTGATGAGAGGAAGAGAATGGTGGTGTTTGTTTTTTATTTGGTTAAGTGAGCTAGGTTTTACAAGGGTTCAAAGGTGGACTTCCATGGTGGTGGTGCTGTATGAACGTGAGAACAGAGAGAAGAGAGGTAGAAGAGAGCTTGGATACGTGGGAGATGAAGAAGGAAATGAGAGAATGAGATATGTTTTGCTTTTTGGAAGATATTTGTACTTAAAAAGCAAATAGTACTTAAGTTAGTCATTCTTTATTTCCTTAGCATGTTAACAAGGGTGGTGAGTCACCACACCTTAAAACTGGCCCCCAATAGTACCTAGGGGTATTTTAGACTTTATTAATCAATTGTCTCACTTATAATAACATATGTTACAAAATAGCTTATAAAAATCACTATTCACAAAAACAAGGCACATTGTTGTGAAATTTTTTATTTCCCATTGATATAGACTTCCAAATGTGATACTATATAGTACACATGTTAATTAAAGAGTAATGATGGACATTTAGCCATTCAAAACTCATTTACAAGACAATTTTTCAAAAACGTGCTTTAAGACTCCTTAAAGCACATTTTGTGTTTTTAACTTGTTTTCAAGCTTGGTTTTCTTTGGTAATTGATTTAATATGTTCATTAACATATTTATAAAGTATAGGTATGACCATTAGGTCTTATACACATTTATCCCAAGCTTAGAGCACATTTTTGCTCATATTGACTTTAAGGTATCTTCTTGTGTTTTATTTGGTTTAACTGTCCACCAAGGTTTGCTAAGGACTTATTTATCCTTATTAAATCATAATTGAATATTATTAAGTCTTGGTAGGCTCTTTGGGTCCTAACCAAGTTCACTCATAGCTTAGAGCATGTTTTTGCTCAAACTGTGTCTTAATGCTTTATTGCATTTACTATGGTCTAAATTGTTCACTGATGTTACTAAGGCACTTTTTAGCCTTTACATACCATAGTTTAATATTTAAACCACATATCAAGGTTTGGGGTATTTCAGTTAGATTAATTGCTCGATTGTATGTAAATCATAGCATTTGATTTGTGAACACCGGAGGAACGTTGGGATACAAGTACAACGGTGAAAGGTATGATTTCTTCATGCCCTGTATCCTAATCTGGTTACCCCGATTTGTGTGCTTATTTGATCACCTAATAAGATAAATGCATGAATCGGATTATATTGCACTTACTTGTGCTTGTTTACAATGTTCTCGATATTTGTCTTGAACAATAGTTTGTATAATTCATGAAATATATGAATGATGATGATGTGTAATTGTACCTTGTAGTGTACTTGTATATTGTATGGTATTTGTATGGAGGTGTATATGAATAAGGTATTTGTGTATGAGGTTGGATGTTGACTTCTACTAATTCCTAACTACCTAACTCCTAACTTAAGTGAGTAAATTGGAATGAGTAGAAGTCCGATATAGCTTCGGCCACGCGTGAGGATGCGGAGTCACAAGAGGTTGGCTGCAATTCCTGACTCTTAAGCTGGTCCGCGGCCCAAACCCCTTAAATGGGTAGCATCCCGGATTGGTGAGTCAAGTAAATCCCGGTGGTGGGACGGAGTAGTCCCCGGGCCGGAGGTCCCGACGACTTAACATGAGTAAGAGTAAGTAAGTAAGTATGTAAGAGTATGAGTATGTATGCGTATGTATGGAGTAACGAGTAAAAGAGTAATCTCCACCCGATTAACCCGGGTGGTCCAATGAAGCTAACAAGAACTGTACTTTGTGTATGTAATGAGTATGTGTATTCGGAAGAAGGTAAGTATGTATTGGATGGTTATATTGTATTCCTTGTATGTAATGAAGTGTATGTATGTATGCTTGCGTAAGTATTATTGTACTGTGTATAAGAGCATGTATGCATGTATGTTTGAATGAAAATGAACTGCATGTATTCGACCAAGTGGTCGGCGTACCCTCACTAGTACGCGGGGTATGCGGTTATCATGCGCAGCGAAAGCTGACCCCCTAGGGGGAACATTTTTAGTGTGCAGGTACCCGAAGCGGATGTGGTCAAGGTAAGAGACCGGCGGCACACCCTTGTACTTAGAAAGTAAGTAGTTATGAGGAATGGGTAGATGTAGACTCTTAGCGAGTATGTATGAACTTGGAAGAGATATTATAATTGTATAAGGATCCTAGTAGACTCGGTTAAGTATGTTGTACCGTATGAATTATGGAGGAGTAAATATTGAATGGAGCATTGTTGTATTTGATTGATGAATGGAGTACGTATTATAGATGTGTAGTACTCAGGATTCCGGTCCATCAGACCGATGTTGTATGTAGAAGTAGTAGCCTTGTTAGTCACGTGGGTGACTAACGGCATTGTATCACCCACTGTATGTAAGTATGTATCCGCTGCGTGTATCTGATGTGTAAGGAGATTGGACGGTAAGCATTGTATTAATGGTAGGGGTGTTACAAAAAGTGGTATCAGAGCGAAGTATCGCTCTCATGACTAGAAATACCGAGCTTAGGAAATACCGAGTTAGGAACTAGAAGCTTAGGGCTAAGGGCTGAGTGTTAGCATTAGAGATATGCTAGTTAGGAACCACCAGTGAGTACCGGATACCTACAATACCAGTCCCGCCCACTGCAAACCCCATTGTATAACTTGGGAAAGGACGCCAGAGAGAAGAGAAGCCTTCTCATACTCGGGGAAAACCCGATCTGGCAGTTGTGAAGCAATCACACGGTAAACAAGAACCGACATATGGTAGATTCCAAGAACTGGAAGTCCCGGAGATGGATCCCGGTTGAACCACAACACCGCACGTAATAGCGGTAGGATGAACACTCCAACCACGAGAGGCTACAACTTACAACAGCATGGGGCGACGTGCTTAGCAGTCGCGAAACCTAGCTAGTCAACCAACAGCAGGAAAGAAGCACTCACCGTGCAACGGAATGGAAAAGGGAGCAGCAACAGAACCCGAGACACAAGTCTACGGGATAGTAATACCTGAATAATACCACCAACGGTATGCTAGCTGACGAAGGACATAGTCGGAAGCGGTTAACTCCAAAACTACGACGCCATTAAGGTTGCAATATCTGGCCAATATAGCTCAGACGACTACAAGAACAACCATGAGATATAATCCAATAGGACTACAAGAGTAGTGCCTAAACAGGGAAGGCTCAGTAACCACCACAGATGTGTGGGAACGAGCCACAAGGAACAACACTAAACCAAATAGAGCGGGAATCTCCAAGGATTGGAGAAGTACCCAGATCTACGACAGCCATGTCTAGACCACCAAAAACTACCTAGGGGATCGAGTATACCAAATATAGATCAAAAAGATCAATGGAAGAGTCAACAAGACTATCAAATACAAGTGGAAACCTTACCGTGGCCGGTATAGGTTTACCCAAAAACCACCAGTACCACGCACTTGCCACGGTAAGTGCAGTAAGAACATGATAATGTAAAGGAACTCTAACACACCACAGGTACATAGTAATGTACCGTGACAGCGATGAAGCGACTACAGGAATAAACATCCTAAAACAGGAAGAATGGAACCTTGGAAAGGCCTAACGGCCTGACCCTTGTATTAAGGACATACCGGTCAGCAAGAAGCTGGACTTGGTCAAGACCTCAACATGGCTATGCCATGAAGAACATCTTTTAACACCGAGCTATTATCTTTCAAACCAAGTTTTCTTTCAAGACCACAAACCTTCTTTTAAAACCTTGGATTTTAAAAACCGAACCAACATAATTACGGTGAGTATCATAGAATGATACAAGAGGAGCTGACAATAGAATACTTCACCTAGGCGTGTGACGAACACTACGAGTGTACCCGATTACGGGAGGTGGGACAACCGCACTCCGAAGGAGCTTGCGGGCCTGACATATAGTTGGGTAAGTGGTAACGTATCAATATGGTACCCCACGTATGTATACATGTAGTGTGCGACACACGGGAAGTAGTCAACTCCGTTCTACGGACCATGAGTAAATTTTAACCAGGACAGCTGGTCACCTCAGACGATCAAGGAGGAGGAAACTCAGTTAAGGAACAAGTATAAGGAACTCAGAGAAGCCATCTGGAGATAAGGAATGAAGATTGGGAAGTGCAAAAAGCACAGACTAGTAAGTATAGACATTGGATATATCTCAAATGATTCAAACAATTACCTGACAGCTGGATGGGATATCCAGCCTAAATACCGTAAGGCGAATGCCTAACGTGAACCTAACAATGCTCAACAAACGGGGCGGAATTCCCAAGAGCAACCCCAAGATTACCACAAGTATACCCCATTATTGAAGGGGATATCAAACCTGGTCTTAAGCACTAGGAGCAAGTGTAAACAGTCTACCCAAGAAAGGGAGACGTTATAACCCAAAAGGGGACAACTCAAGTACGATACCACAAGACGGTACAGTGGACAACATATCATAAACATTAGCCAGATGTAACGGCATAACCTAACAACACCCAAGAGCAATCCTTGAGGGTGACTGGATTAACAACAGCTAAACAAAGTGTCAAGATAAGAATACAGGAGCTGGAACGAACACTCGGTTAAGACACCGAAGAGATTTCACTTGACAGGAAATACCCTAGTCTACATAAGGCACTGATCAGCACCAGATTGCCTAAGAGTCTCCTATGAACGGAAGCGTGATGTCACGACTTACCATGGAGCTCAATAATATCTCCAACCTATGACGGTATACATGGAGTGGAAACATGTATAAGCAGCTTGCGAAGAGCATAGCTTGCAGCAATACGGCTCAGAAGCCGTAAAACCAAATACGATAGATGAACTTAAACGGTTGCAAAACCTGTACCATTTGTTAACGAGACTTGCAAGAGGTATTGCCTCATACGACAAGAAATCAACAACTGGACCATCAATTCAAACCCAGCTTTATGAGTGGGTTGGACTAATGACCAACTCAGTGTCACTGTCACTAGAGCATCAGTCTAGTATACAGTTGACAAGCTTTTAATTACCTTCATGCCTTCTGTAGCAATGGTAGCACAGAGGCATAAGAATCATGATAATGCCAACATTGGCCTAGTCCACACTTGGATACTACGAGAAACACAAGGGAAGGTACCCCTCGTTAGCCAAAGACCACCAATGTGGTGAAGATGTGAACCCTTGGAAAGGCTTCCATCTATTATAACAGTAAGCCTACGCTTATGAATATTGTCAAGGAGCGATGGAATAAGGAAATGAGATTTCCAAACCATTACGACTTAAGGAGTAAGCATACTCCATATGCACTCAAGCATGTGGTGAACCGTTGTATAAACACCAACATGATAACCTTGTCATGAGACCTATGAGTGGAGACAACCCCTCAACAAGAACTTTCACCTATCAGTGATGAAATACTCTTCAATTAGAGAACGAGACCAGGAAACCTCTAGAGTTCTTGGGATGTCCCGGTGATATGCATACAAGTGGAACTACACAGCTAGAGCCTATAACCAATGCTCAGCACTGGAAGACAATAATTGTCAAAACAATCTATGTGAATACACATTGAACACCACGAATGACTAACGCTCAAGAGAGCTTATGACCCGATGAGTTATCTCATCCTGGGTCAACCAAGATACTTGGTAAATTATTTCATAAATGATGATAGAATGTGAGGTAAGCTAACCTACACACGAAACCTAAATTGAAATAAAATATCCCCACAATGGGAAGATAATAGTATTGCGGTATACTACGACAACCGTCATACATATGAACTAGGAACCTTCTAGTGTATGTATACCATAAGGAAATGGTGCCAATGATAATGGCAATAAGTAAAGAGGAACTACCACAGTAACAGAAACAGTAAAAACAATGTTGTACAATGAGTAAGAATACGGTGCGCAACAAGCGACCGCTATGAGGAAGTAGCTGATAACAACACGGAGTATAAATATGAAATGACAGGAAGAAATATTCTTTCCTATCACATAAGTGACTTACTGTCAAGCGTTTACGCCTCTGCACTCTTTGGGACTGAGTGTTTTGGTATTGCACTCGTGCAGCTAATGATCTAATGCGATGGCTAGGGATATGGAGAATGTAAACCGTAGTAAACCCTTCTTTCACCAACAAACATGGCATAAGCCAGTTAAGCAAGCTTAGTAATAGACCGTGTGGCCAAAGGCCAAAGAAGCACAAAGAGTGTAAAACACACTAACAATCACAAGATGTGAATTCCATTGGAATAAAGGGTGAAAGGAGACTGAAGAAGTCACTAGGACCGATGCATAGAACATGCAAGATTATACAAGTAAAGGACACTTGTACCAAACCAGAAGAACTGATATAATTTGGAAGCTAGTGACGACAGAGGAAGCGCTACAGTTAAGTGGTGACTTAACCCCACCCGACAAACGAATAATCATGGAAGCACGAATAGCATATGCAGAAGATTACCAGAGAGCTGGTTATAAATCTTAAACCCATCGAATTCAAACAGGGTAAAAGAATACCGCATTTGTTCAATAAACCTTATTCCCCTAATAGACGGATAAAAGGTGATGTATAACACGTTAAGGATAACAAGAAGGGTGGATAACCCAAGTTATCAGGGTCGCGCAGCAGAAGCTAGTGGGCCCTAGCTAGGAGATTAATGTACCTGGTGAGCATAATAGAATGGCCATTAGTGCCTTGAAGCCGGTTAGGCTAGAACCGAATTAATTATGAGTTAAATAAACTCATATAGGAATTCTTGGTGCAAAGACTAAACCATTGGTATGGTTAAGACCCTTTGACCAGAGCATATTATATAGTATACCGTAGCGAAGCTAGACGCTTCAGACTGCCCGAAGTAAATAACCAATGTCTAATATTAACATATTGGAGATTACGTGGGCGTAATCCCTTTTAAGGGGGGTAGAGCGAAAACCGCATAATGTGAATTTTATAAATAAAACACATAAACCATAATGTGCATAGCACAAATGAGAATCGAATTGATGATTGATACTATGTTAAATAAACATAAGTATTCATTCATATCAAAATCGTGGTAATTAGGCATGAGACATGCAAATACCATAGGATGAATATACCCATCTTGTAACACCAATGTAAGAGTACTAGTAAAAGAAAAGTAATGAGTAGTGGACGGAGCTCCACAAGTATTGTAGCCTTTGAGGAAGTACGAAACGAATGAGAGTAGTAGATGAGTGAAGTTTATGAGCAGTGGAATCATGGGTAAATTATTTGAAGCAAATTGAAGACAACTAAATCATATAGGTATAGTATTCCTTGGTTAGAACATTGAAGATGATGGTGAGTAATGGATGGAAGTAGTGAAGGTTGATGAAATGAGCATTTAGGTATCGAATCACGGAGTAAAGCATTTGAGAAGTAGAGTGAGGATGATTGATGGACTGATTCCATCCTTTGGAGATGTATGAATTCGTAAACATGACTAGGAAGAGTAAAAAGATAGAAAATGAAACAATTAAATTATCTGCTGTTTGAAACTGATGTGGGAAGTCGAACTGATCCTGATCAGATCAAGGGAACCGAACACAATTGGGGGTGGAAAGATAGTTCAACACTGGTGCTGATCACATCAGGGTCGAACGATTCTTGAAGCTCCCTTCAAGTGGTCACAAGAATCACGCTTAGGATAGAAGTACAAGTATAAATTGGAATTCGGAGTGTATGTTTAGAAGGATTCCTAAGTAGCCACTGGGAAGGACCTTCCATAGACTGGAGACTAAGGATTTTGTTAGAAACTGATACCGGAAAAGATAGTAGTGTACAGGTTGTATTATTCCAAGGCAGCGGGACCTGAGGAGTCCTGTGTCGATGACCTGGGTGCCTGCGGGATGTATGTGTATTGCATTGCTTTGGGAATAGCCTTGCATTGTATGTATGTATAAATTTTGTAATGAGGAACCGGATGGTTGATAGTAATGGATTGGAGAAATTATGGTGCATTAGTATGGCATGGTATGGTATAGTATTAGGAACTTGAGTGACAGATTTGGGATTAGTAAGGAGGAAGAACGTATGGCTTTGGTATTAGACACGTAAGAATGAGTAAGCATTGTAACCTATAACCTCGAGCAACTTTGAGGACAAAGTTCTTAAGGGGGGTATTGAAATACCCCGAACTTAAATATAGGGATTAAAATTAATCTTATACGTATTTAAGGACCTAATGGTACCTAATTAATACTAGTAAGGAAAAAAAATCCAAAAGGAATAAAGAAACGCTTAAAAAGCGGAAAACGCTAAAGCGTTAAATAACCATAAGAGGTATGAGACCTCGGTTAGAGTATTATATGGATTCTAAAGGTTTAATAAGACCTAAATATATATGGGAACAATCCCGAAGGAAACGGATCCTTAAAATGGATTAAAAACATAACGAACCTTAAAGCGCGTTTTTCGAGGTAACCGGGAAAACGTATTCTTAAGCGGGTCAAACAGACTCGTAACAATTTTGGTCAACTAAATAATCATTAATAAATATTAGTGAAGCTTTAGAACCAATAAATCAATAAACGAGATTAGTAAAAAACTGTCAAAAACGGGAAGTTGTGGGTAGAAACATAAATAGACCAAACTTATGTGTCCACTTTTAAAATAAAAGTGAAGTTGTGTGTGTGTGTGTGGTGCCAGCCGGCCCCTATTCCCCCTCTCTCACACACTCACTAACTCCCTCTTATTTACAAAACACAAAAAGTAATAAACTACTACTTTATCTACTTTATTACCACCTCTCACTCTCTCACACTCTCTCTCCTACTCTCATTCTCTTCACTCACGTAATACCACTCACCTTCACTCACTCTCTTTTCTTCTTCCTCCTCCTTCCATGCGATTTCCATGGAGAAATAAACAAACCCACACAAATTTCCTCTTCTCTCCTCTTGTAACCCCCTCAAATCTCTTCCAAAAATTATAAAAACTACACCATTGGAATCCTCTCCTCAAGAGCAACATTTCCCTCTTTTCAAAAATCAAAAGGAGAACTTTCATCTCCATGGGTATGGAGCATTTGGAGCTTCAAGACCACCGTTAGAACCACCTCATTCTCCTTGTTCTATTGAGGTAAAAATATTCTTAAAAACTCCATCTTTTCTAGCCTTAAGGGCAAAACGAAAATGTAGACTAAAACCTTGTTTGGTTCTTTGTGCTATAGCCGATTTTGGCTTCCTTGGAGAGTTGGGAAGATCATTCTTGAGCTATTATAAGCATTACTCATACCCTTGGAAGGTAATATAAATTCTAAACCCTAAAACCTATATTAGAACTTACATGATGGTTAGGGTTAAATTGTGTATTAAAATGGTGTATTGAAATGTATATGTAATGGGTTGTAGTGTTGAGGATTGAGATTACAAAACCGGTAGAGAAAGAAAAAAGCAAGAAAGAAAGAAACTAGAAGAAGAAACAAGGTAATTAAACTCACCCTTGTGTAGCCTTATATTTGTATGTGTAACAGATTTTAATGGAGTAAAAGTTACATTGTGAAATGGTAATGTATTAGTAGTGTAATGTGTAGGAGAATATAAGTATTTTGAAGCTTTAACAACAATTTAAAAACTGTTACAAACAGGTTGGGAATGAGATGTTAAGTGCAGGAATTGTTAAGAGTGATTTAGTGTTGTTATCGGTATATGAGAGTTGTGTATTGTTGTTGTGTATAAACAGGTGAGATGATGTTAATGTGTGAGGAAACATTGTGTTGAGAGTGTAAAATTATAGGGGAGACTATGGCAAAATTTTGGTAGGAATTATGTATTCAAGAATGACTTGGTGAATGGGAGAACCAAGGTGTATATTGGATTGAGGAGGTATGTTAAGTAGTGATGAAGTGGTAGTTGTAGTATGAGAGTAGAGTGTGTAAAAATCTGTAGCAAACGGCATGTGAAATGCATTGGAGAAACAAGGAAAAGAGTGAGTGTTAGTAACCTCGGAAATGGAGATTTGACTTGGATATAGGTAGTACATGTGTCTAGGAGGTAAAGTAATGGATTGAGGATACTAGTAATGGCATTGGTAGAGGGAGTAATAAATGGTAAATGGTAAATTGAAAATCTGTAGCATAAGAGGAATGAAAACCATTGTAAGTGTTGTGATGAAGTTAGAAAAATTGTGTATGTGGATATAGGAATGAGTAAGGAATGTGAGGGACCAACTAAGGCAACTTTTAGGGCCTAAGTAGTGATTAAAACATGTGGGATTACATGTAGAAAGATTGGGGAAGAAATGGGTGAAAGAGAGAACTGAAAACAGAAATTAAAATGCAAATACTGGGCCGGACCGACCTTAGGACCGAACTTGCAAGGTCGGTCGAGCCCAGATTTACAAAGGACGGAAACCTTCTGGAATGGACCGACCTTGGGACCGACGACATGCAAGGTCGGTCGTCGGCCAGAAGAATTTCCCGTCTGTAACCTACTGGAATGGACCGACCTTGCCACCGGACTTGCAAGGTCGGTCGACTCAAAAATTTCCCGTCTTGTAAGTTACTGGAATGGACCGACCTTGCGACCGGACTTGCAAGGTCGGTCGGGCTAAAATAAATTCATCAGGTAACTCACTGGAATGGACCGACCTTGGGACCGGACTTGCAAGGTCGGTCGGCCCTGTAATTTTCCAGCGTATTATCCTACTGACTTCGACCGACCTTGGGACCGACCCTGGGTAAGGTCGGTCGAGTCAAAACTTAAAAAAAAACTATAAGATTATGATAAGTATATATATATATATATGTATACCACCTATACATATGTACATATATATGTAAGTAAACCATTGTTAAGTAATTAAAAGTAAGTAAATAAAATGTAAGTATAGGAATGTAAAGACTTAGAAAGTAAGAGTTGAGAAGCGTAAGGATAAACGAATTAAATTAATGATAGTTAGATTAATTGTTCGATTGTATGTAAATCATAGGATTTGATTTGTGAACACCGGAGGAACGTTGGGATACAAGTACAACAGTGAAAGGTATGATTTCTTCATGCCCTGTATCCTAATCTGGTTACCCCGATTTGTGTGCTTATTTGATCACCTAATAAGATAAATGCATGAATCGGATTATATTGCACTTACTTGTGCTTGTTTACATTGTTCTCGATATTTGTCATGAACAATAGTTTGTATAATTCATGAAATATATGAATGATGATGATGTGTAATTGTACCTTGTAGTGTACTTGTATATTGTATGGTATTTGTATGGAGGTGTATATGAATAAGGTATTTGTGTATGTGGTTGGATGTTGACTTCTACTAATTCCTAACTACCTAACTCCTAACTTAAGTGAGTAAATTGGAATGAGTAGAAGTCCGATATAGCTTCGGCCACGCGTGAGGATACGGAGTCACAAGAGGTTGGCTGCAATTCCTGACTCTTAAGCTGGTCCGCGGCCCAAACCCCTTAAATGGGTAGCATCCCGGATTGGTGAGACAAGTAAATCCCGGTGGTGGGACGGAGTAGTCCCCGGGCCGGAGGTCCCGACGACTTAACATGAGTAAGAGTAAGTAAGTATGTAAGAGTATGAGTATGTATGCGTATGTATGGAGTAACGAGTAAAAGAGTAATCTCCACCCGATTAACCCGGGTGGACCAATGAAGCTGAAATACCCCAAACCTTAATGTGTTGATTAGTTGAGTAATTATAATTTTCTAAGGCTAATTAAGTCCTTAAGATCCTTGGTGAAGAAATGAGAACCAAAAAGGAAAGGAAAATGCGTAAAAGTCACAAAACGTGAAAATACGTATTTAAATTATTTTAGGAGGTACCTAACCTCCATTAGAGTGATAAATATATTTTATACCTTAATTACACACCAAGAAACAGGTGGGAAAAATTCCGGAAGGAAACGGATTCAAACAATGCGTTAAAACGCTAACGGAGTCTTAAAACGCGTTTGTCGAGAAACCTGAAAACGCGACTTTAAACAGTTAAACGACCCCGTAAAAATAATAATTGCTTTTGTAACAATAATTAAACATTAATGGGAGTTTAATAGCCATGAAAATTAAAGGAATGAGAAAATTCCGGAAAACGATCCCGGTCAGTGAATAGTACTAAACCGGGTAGATTAAACGAGCGTTTTCTGTTAAAAGACGAAAAACGCTCCAGCGTGTATATATTAGTGGGCCGGTTTTATTTATGAAAACAGCTCACTCACACAAGACTAGTTAACTAATTAATTAAGTCAAGAGAGCTAAAGTAACAAAGGGGCACATATCCCCACACACCTCTCTCTCTTTCCTTATTTTCCTTTTCCCCTCTCTCTCTTCCCCTCTTTCCTCTCTTCTTCCTTCCATCGATTTCCTTCTCCCTCTCTCTCTGTGTGTGTCACGATTTTGAAGCCCTCCAATGGCTTCCTCACTACCTCTTCATGCCCAAGCTCCATGTGAGCTCCAAATCAAAAACAAACCACATATTCTTCTTCCTCTCATCTCCCTCTATCATCCTCTCTTTTCAAAATTCCAAAAGGATGAAGTTGACCTCCATGGGTTTTCACCATTTGAGGAGAAAATGGCACCAATGAGAAGCTTGGAGTCTCCTCTTTCTTCTAAGGTAAAAATTTCCAAGAAAAAGTCATTCCCTCTTCATCTCTTGGTGTAATTGATTTTTCACCATTTTTGACACCTTGTTTTCTCCTTCTTCTTGAGCTCCAAATTTATCCTTCAATGGTGGAGAAGTTCCCCTCTTGATTCAAGGGTGAAAATCCCTCTTAAAAACTTCAAAAGGTAAACCCTAACTCGTATTCTAGCCTTTGATTGAATTAAGATATTCCAAGGGTTTAGATATTTAATTAAGTATGTTTTTTTGTTCTTGGATGTTGGGATGGAGTTTGGAAACTCCATACCCTCTTGACCGATTTTTGGAGGAGATGAGGAGCAAGAGAAGGATTGAGGAGATTTGAGAAATTAAGGTAAGGAATTCACCTTAAACCTTGTTTATAATTGTTTAAGTGTTTGGGATGGGTAAACAATTTAATGAACCCAAAATTGTGAGTTGAAATCTATATTGTAATGTGTTTAGTTGGTGTTGGAGAGGTGTGTGAATTGATAGTTGAATTGAGGGCCTTAAGAGCCAATTGTTTTAAGTTTGTGATTGGTATTATGGATATGGAGTTTATGGTGGTTATGTTGTTGTGATGGAATTTGAGGAAATGTAATATGCTGTTAGGACCCTTGTAAGGGTGTGGCTAGATTAGGAGTGAAGAGATTGAGTTTTGATGATAATTGATGAGGATAAAGGTGTAGAGCTTATGGGGAGGTTATGGAAAATTTTGGATGGGAAATGAGTGTTGATGATGGTTAAATGGTTGGGGAGAATTAAGGAGTTTTTGGATGTCATTAAGATGTGTTTGAAGTGCCCAAATGAGGTTAGAACATATTAGGATATATGAGGAAAGGTTTGGAGTTGAAAGAACAAATTAAGAGAAAAATCTGTAGTGGACCGACCCAGGGTCCGGTCGGTCGGACCACGTTAAGCCAGCCAGAAAGCTTCGGCAATGGACCGACCCAGAGAGTTTTGGGTCGGTCGGCTTAGCTTTGGGTCGGTCGGGCAAAATTTAACGAAGGAAAAAGTTTCGGCAATGGACCGACCCATAAGGATGGGTCGGTCGTGGGTCGGTCTAAGGTTGTTTTCTGAACCAGAAAGTTACTGGGACGGACCGACCCAGGGGTTGGGTCGGTCGGTGGGTCGGTCGACCCTTAACAAAAAAAAAAAGAAATTTTAATTTCTAAGAATGTTAATTGGTATTAAGGTGTGCCATTAATAGGGTAGTGATGATTGGGACCCTAAGAACTTAAGTAATTAAGTTAAGATTAAGTATAAACCTTAATGCTTAAAGTTAAGATTATAAGGTTGTTAAGGATAAATTAAGTAAGTTATAATGGTGATTGAGTGGTAAGAAGTTGTAATACAAATGTAAAGTTATAAAACTATCGAACGGGGTTAATCATGGGCGCATTAGTCGTTAAATAATTATGTTACCCCGATATTAATAAAGATAGTTATAATGTTACCAGTTGTACAAAGATTTTCAAGGAACATGTGATGGCACATTAGAGTGCATCTTCGGTGACAGGTATGGTTTTCTTGCAACCTGTGTCCTAACGGATTACACCGGCTTGTATGCCAACATGTTTTTCTGTGTGTTGCCACCTTGCAAGATAAAGCATGAAATGAGTTTACAGTAATTCAATATTGTGGCGTAAATAATTCCGATACCGCTTAACCTTAGTTATGTGTTAAATAATAGATAACCGACCTTAGGTTCACATAAGAGTTCGGTATGCGGAATAAACGTCCCAACCCATGGGAACGTTCTAACCACGGCTATCAGTGCGTTAGTATATGTTGTGATTATGTGTGATGTATGTGAGTTGTTTGGTATGTTGTTGTTGTTATCGGATACAGATATCCATGTTTGCTAAAAAGGGATAATACTCCCCTTATGTGTCTAACCGAGTTAGTAACACTATGCGATGTATGTATGTGATAAGTTCCATAAGGGAACCTCTAACTAATAAGTATATGTTATGTATGGAGAGGAATCCGGTGTGTGCCGGTCGCGCGTTTTCCTTTCATTGGATTTCATATTGTGATACCTCCCACCTGTTATGTTAAGGGTTGTTTTCCTTCATTGGATTTCGACCTCCCATTAGCTTAGCCAAAGCTTACCTACCCGACCTCCATATCGGGCTAGGAGGGAAATTATGTGTAATGTTGTTAGGGTGTTGACGCCTATGTTGCTTCGACTCCCTCTCTGTTACCCACAAGCTTAACCAAGGCTTACCTACCTCATCACTATTGGAGTTAGGGGGAAATTATGTATGTTGTGTACGGTCCTATACGAGGCCGCCACTCAAGTAAGGAAATGTATGTATGTTGTGCTCGGGCTTATATCACCCCGGCACTCCCTAAATGAAGTTCATGTACTCTAAGAAGAGTGAAATTAAGTTGTGTATGCTATAAAGTGAAGTGTGTGTTGTTATGTTGGGTGTGCTAACCGTGTGCATGTACTCACTAATGGATGTTGCTTATAAGCATGATGTATGTATGAGTTTGTGCATGTTTGAAATAAATCAACTGCATGCTAAGATGACAAATAGTTGTGCGTGGCCCGGTAGCATGCGGGCTGCGGGATTACCATACCAGCAAAGGTGCTGACCCCCTTTGGGGGCCCCCATTACTTTTCAGGTACAATGAAGCTGGTAGCCGTTCGAGAGTAGGACGGGGTAGTCATTTGTATGTGGTAGTCATGAGATTTGTGCAAGTATTGTAGGTGTAGTAAGACCGAAATTGTATCGGCATTAGTTGAGAAGTACTCGGTACAGTTGTAATGTAAGTGAATATGGTATGTTGGATATGAAACAGTATCGATGTGTAGTTGCTCGGGAATTTAGTCCATCAGACCGGTACGATGTATGTATGTTAGCCTTGTTAGCCACGTGGGTGGCTAACGGCGTGTAACACCAAAGAATTAAGTGATGTTTTGGGTTATGAATTCCGCTGCGATGTGTTAATAAGTGTGTTGTTAGAAGGTGGGGTGTTACAAAAAGTGGTATCAGAGCGAAGTATCGCTCTGATGACTGAAATACCGAGCTTAGGAAGTACCGAGTTAAGAGTTTAGTACTTTGGGTTAAGGGTTGAGTGATAGCGTGAGAAGTACGCTAGTTAGGGAAATACCAGTGTGTACTGGATACTTACAGTATCCATCCCGCCCTCCACAAACCCTATTATATAACTTGGAAAGAACGCCAGAGAGATGGAAATCCTCTCTTACTCGGGAATACCCGATCTGGCTGTTATTAAATGTCCTTATAAGTACGGGGAACCTGTCATACGGTAGATTCCGAAAGGTGTGAATTCCGACGACGGCCTCCATGTGAACAACATTAATCGCTCCTGGTAGCGAATAGTGAAGAATTTTATGCACACGAAAATGGAATTTCCAGCACCCTGGGTCGACATGCGAAGCAGTCGAGGACAACCAGCTTGCAAGCACTAAACGTGCAACAGAGGAGAGGTGAAGTAATGAAACCCGAGACGAGTGTCTACGGGACTACAAATGTTAAATAATACACCAACGGTATACCAACCGATTAAGGAGCTACAACGTAGTACGAGGAGGATGCATTACTAAGTAAAAGGGGTCTCCCAGAATGGGAAACACCCTAGTCAGTAGTTATCATGTGAAGACAGTAAGATGTACCCAGCAGATTGTTGTTGAGGCTGTAAGATCGAGCAAGGGCCAGCAAGGCCATTGATGTTAGCGCGGATGAAAACAATACCGCAACCAGTGTGTATTGAACCGATAACCAGTTAGCATGGCGCACTTGCCATGGCAAGTGCTGCCACAACAAGGCTGTACTGGAAATTTTAAACAACTACCGGTACTTAGTAAAGTACCATGGAGTTAAGTGAGATCATCATAACTATGGAAGGGCTTAATAGCCTGACCTCGATACTTGGAAATATACCAGTCAGCAAGAAGCTAGACTTGGTTAAGGCAAGGAAACGTTGTAAAACCACGAAAATTTTCTTTCAACTTAAATTCATTTCCAAAACCGTTTTCAAAACCAAATTTTCTTTCAAACCCATTTTATTTCCAACTTCCTTTTAAACCAAACCAGAAGACCTACACCGGCCTCAGTGCCACATGGTAGGTAAGTTTTACCCAGTTACTTTAAATAACCGGATGGAAACCGGTAAACCCAAGGGTAACAACCCGAGGAAATGGATGGAGTTCATGATACTACAACAGTGGATAACTTTCCCTTGATTAAGTTCGGGAAGCAAGGAATGCTTATTATCACGGGATAATATAAGAGGAGTTAACAACAGAATACTTCACCTAGGCGTGTGACGAACACTACGAGTGTACCAACAGTAATGTGGGACGACCGCACTCCGAAAGGAGCTTGTGGGCCTGACAAACCTTCTTATGGGGTAGTCGGGTAAGTAGCAATGTATCAGTAGGATACCCCACGTATGTATACGAGTGGAGTCTGGAACACGGGAAGTAGTTGACTCCATACTACGGTCCGAAGTAAAAGTCAAGCAAGAGCAATGGATTACACCAAGTATGGTTGAAGTAAAGGAAACCAGTCAAGTTAAGAAGACTAAAGGAATTAGTAAGTTTATTTTAAGGAAATGTTTAAAGGTGAACTAGTGCAAGTGCACTGGTTAGTAAGTAAAGACATAGCGTATGTCTTAAGGATCTGGATGGATGAACAAAATAGCTGGAGTAAGTACCCAGCCTAAATATGGCAAGGCAGACGCCTATTATGGACGCGTCAATGTACAATGACCGGGATGAGGTTCCCGGAATGGAATGATCACTTTAACTGTCAGGGGATATCAATCTCACTGGAGAAGATATTTAACCCAGCAAAGAACGCAAGGAAATGTAGTTAATTAAACGTACCAATAGGTGCAAGCGAGATGTAATGGCACAACCTAGTAACACCCAGGAACTATCCTTAAAAGGGTGATTGGATTAACAATGGTTGAACGAGAGAACGTGACCAAAACGCAAGGGTTGAAACTAACACTCAGTTTAAACATAAGTCGTCAGGACGAAGTCTGACGTCCTTGAAAGAGCATTCCATGGAAGGAACTATAATGCAATAACATTGTCATGGAGCCCAATACAACCTATAAACCGTGTAATATGTACGGAGAAGTAAATGTGTGCGAACAGCCTACTGTGAGCAGAGCTCGAGGCAATAAGGCTTACAAGCCATAAATGGAATATGTTAAGTAGAATGTTATTTATTACGAAGTTTATGTTATACAAGTAAGTAAAGCGGATAATGAACCACTGCTTTAAGAGTGGGGATACCTCTTGATATGTTAGACCGCAACAACGGTAGTTATGTGAACTAAGTTCAGGGAATGTGTTAAGAGTTGACTACGTTGCTATTACCCAAGAATGATGTGAGTAGGAATAATACGAAAGGAAGTGTTTGCACCAGTTGTGGAGATCGGATGAGTAAAAGTGAAATAGCAAACACCATAGGTGTGGGATGCTAAATGTGTAATGAACAACGCTCAAGGAGCATAAAGACTCGTAGAATAGCGTATTCAACAACCAGCCAAATAAATGGCGAAACGCAGTGGAATGGTGGAAGCTAATATAATAGCGGATGCAGTGTAAGTTAATGTTATACAATGAGTAAGAGCACGGTGCGCAGTAAGCGACCGTTGTATAAGTATGGTTAAATAATAACACGGCAAATGAGACCTGTTATGAGTGAAACTCAATGACCATACAAGTAAGTGATGATACGCAGACTGAGCAATAAGCCAGTAGTTGATACTATGTGATAAAGAAAACAGTATGAATTCCTATTGCTATCGCATAAGAGATTTACTGTCAAGAGTTTACGCCTCTGCACTCTGTATGACTGAATGTTTTGGTATTGCGCTTGCGCGGTAATGATCAAGTGAGATAGCTAGGAAGTCTGAAAATGTTAAATGAGATAGAAGAACAAGACTTAAATGTGATAAAACCGATGCACAAAACAAGCACGGTTGTACCAACCAGAAGGTACTTGGTTGGCATAAGTGATTACAGTAACACGATTATTAAACATCGGTATGGAATATACCTCAAAGTGTTGGGAATAACCGGCAGAGTACTACACAACAGGTAGTAGCTCAAACGTAACCGACAGTAAGTCGGAAGAAATTAAGTAAATCAGTGTGGAATACAGTAAGTTATCATGGAAATGAGTAGAGAATCTGTAACTCACCGAGTTCGTACATGGTAAGTGATACCACGCGCCGGTTGAGGAACCGTTATTACCAAGATAAAGGTGATAATCGGGGATGTACAATACAGTAAGAATAATATATGGGGCAAACTAAGCTCTAAGTTATCAAGAGTTGCGCAGCAGAAAGAAGTGAGCCAGAATCGAAACCAGTTATTAACGCCTATAGCCTCACAGGCCAGAATCGAAACCAGTTAAGAGCTAAAATAAGCTCTAGTGAAAATTCTTGGTTAAGGACTAAACCGCCAATATGGCTAAGATCCTCAAACCAGAACATGTTGTATAATAAACCGCGTGGAGGTAAAACACTTCACGACGGTAGAATGTTCAAAACCAATGATTAAGTGATTGATTACGTGGGCGTAATCCCTTTTAAGGGGGGTAGAGCGCAAACCATTTAGTGTGTTTTACCGTACAAGTGTACGTGAACTATGGTGTGCATAGCACAAAATAATTTGTTTTGATGATTGGTGTGTGTGTTACATAAACATACACATTCATTCATGGTTAATTGTGGTAATTACGCACAGAAGATGCGAATACCCTTGTGATAAGTGTGGTTATGGTGTTAATGGATGTGTGTGAAAGTATATGTATAAGGGAGTAGAAAACTCCCGGGGAACTAAACCCCGACTATGTATGTTCATATGATACCGAAAGTAATATTGTGTATATTTTGATAAAAATATATATGGATATATGTATATACAGTATTGTGATTTATGAAGAGGTATGACACCAATGTAGAACCTAGTGAGAATTAAATTCCCTAGGTAACTCGATTTAAAATAAATCTGGAAGACGATTGATGGACATAGTTCCACCTTTGGAGATGTAATGATTATGACTAGATGGACTAAAAGATAGAAAATGGTATATGTTTGAATTAGTTGCTGTGTGAAAATGAAGTGGGAGGTGAAACTCGATTATCATGAGATCAAGGGAAGCCGAACACAAATTGGGGTGGAAAGATAGTTCAACTCTGATGCTGATCACATTAGGGTTGGATGATTCTTGAAACTCCCTATAAGTGGTCATAAATAATCACATCAGGAATAAGATGCAATTAGCAATAATTGGACTTGGAGTTGTATTGAGTTTTCAAAAGAATTTTAAATTGGGTTTCAAATTTTCAATTGGTATTTTCAATACTTCAGTAAATATTTTAAGATTCTTAAGTGGTATTTTCAAAGGAAGGACTACCTTTATGTGACCTCGTAGAGGATTTTCAACTTGTATCCTTCCAATAAAGGATTTCATTATACTTAACCTCATAGAGGGTATTTTCCTACTACTTGCTCACGAGCTGAGGACGTATGAGCCTTTGTCTTAGGACCGGTGACATGAGAAGTATATTTTAAAGATGTATGCAATTGTTTTGATCTCCCAAAGGAACGGGGACCAGAGTGTCCATCGCGACCGGTTCTGCGGGATCACACTGTATATGTACTCTACATGGGTCTCGAACCCATGAAGAGATGGAAAAGGAATTTCTGGTTGATATACATGCTATGACATGTTGTGTGGTATGTGTAATAATTATTATTTTGGACCTTGAGTCCTAATGTGATGGAATTCCGGAAGTGTTATGTTACCTAGACCATGTGTCTAAAGGTTGTTAAGTTATCAAGACCTATGTGTCTAAAGGATGTTGTGTTATCAAGACCACGAGTCTAAATGTTGTTATGTTACCCAGACCAAGAGTTTAAGGGATTGTTATGTTGGTACAATGTTGATAAGGCACCCGGACCATTGAGTTCGAGGTTACCATGTAAGTATGTTATGTTATGTATGGATGTGCATGTGTTACCCGGACCATCAAGTCCGAGGTTGGGATGTAAAGTATGTTTGTTGTGGAAGTTTTATGTGCAAGTAATCCCCGTATTCTAACTAATGATGTGTGGGAAGTGTGAACTTCGAGGACGAAGTTCTTTTAAGGGGGGTAGATTGAAATACCCCAAACCTTAATGTGTTGATTAGTTGAGTAATTATAATTTTCTAAGGCTAATTAAGTCCTTAAGATCCTTGGTGAAGAAATGAGAACCAAAAAGGAAAGGAAAATGCGTAAAAGTCACAAAACGTGAAAATACGTATTTAAATTATTTTAGGAGGTACATAACCTCCATTAGAGTGATAAATATATTTTATACCTTAATTACACACCAAGAAACAGGTGGGAAAAATTCCGGAAGGAAACGGATTCAAACAATGCGTTAAAACGCTAACGGAGTCTTAAAACGCGTTTGTCGAGAAACCTGAAAACGCGACTTTAAACAGTTAAACGACCCCGTAAAAATAATAATTGCTTTTGTAACAATAATTAAACATTAATGGGAGTTTAATAGCCATGAAAATTAAAGGAATGAGAAAATTCCGGAAAACGATCCCGGTCAGTGAATAGTACTAAACCGGGTAGATTAAACGAGCGTTTTCTGTTAAAAGACGAAAAACGCTCCAGCGTGTATATATTAGTGGGCCGGTTTTATTTATGAAAACAGCTCACTCACACAAGACTAGTTAACTAATTAATTAAGTCAAGAGAGCTAAAGTAACAAAGGGGCACATATCCCCACACACTCTCTCTCTCTTTCCTTATTTTCCTTTTTCCCCTCTCTCTCTTCCCCTCTTTCCTCTCTTCTTCCTTCCATCGATTTCCTTCTCCCTCTCTCTCTGTGTGTGTCACGATTTTGAAGCCCTCCAATGGCTTCCTCACTACCTCTTCATGCCCAAGCTCCATGTGAGCTCCAAATCAAAAACAAACCACATATTCTTCTTCCTCTCATCTCCCTCTATCATCCTCTCTTTTCAAAATTCCAAAAGGATGAAGTTGACCTCCATGGGTTTTCACCATTTGAGGAGAAAATGGCACCAATGAGAAGCTTGGAGTCTCCTCTTTCTTCTAAGGTAAAAATTTCCAAGAAAAAGTCATTCCCTCTTCATCTCTTGGTGTAATTGATTTTTCACCATTTTTGACACCTTGTTTTCTCCTTCTTCTTGAGCTCCAAATTTATCCTTCAATGGTGGAGAAGTTCCCCTCTTGATTCAAGGGTGAAAATCCCTCTTAAAAACTTCAAAAGGTAAACCCTAACTCGTATTCTAGCCTTTGATTGAATTAAGATATTCCAAGGGTTTAGATATTTAATTAAGTATGTTTTTTTTTTGTCTTGGATGTTGGGATGGAGTTTGGAAACTCCATACCCTCTTGACCGATTTTTGGAGGAGATGAGGAGCAAGAGAAGGATTGAGGAGATTTGAGAAATTAAGGTAAGGAATTCACCTTAAACCTTGTTTATAATTGTTTAAGTGTTTGGGATGGGTAAACAATTTAATGAACCCAAAATTGTGAGTTGAAATCTATATTGTAATGTGTTTAGTTGGTGTTGGAGAGGTGTGTGAATTGATAGTTGAATTGAGGGCCTTAAGAGCCAATTGTTTTAAGTTTGTGATTGGTATTATGGATATGGAGTTTATGGTGGTTATGTTGTTGTGATGGAATTTGAGGAAATGTAATATGCTGTTAGGACCCTTGTAAGGGTGTGGCTAGATTAGGAGTGAAGAGATTGAGTTTTGATGATAATTGATGAGGATAAAGGTGTAGAGCTTATGGGGAGGTTATGGAAAATTTTGGATGGGAAATGAGTGTTGATGATGGTTAAATGGTTGGGGAGAATTAAGGAGCTTTTGGATGTCATTAAGATGTGTTTGAAGTGCCCAAATGAGGTTAGAACATATTAGGATATATGAGGAAAGGTTTGGAGTTGAAAGAACAAATTAAGAGAAAAATCTGTAGTGGACCGACCCAGTTCTGGGTCGGTCGGACCACGTTAAGCCAGCCAGAAAGCTTCGGCAATGGACCGACCCAGAGAGTTTTGGGTCGGTCGGCTTAGCTTTGGGTCGGTCGGGCAAAATTTAACGAAGGAAAAGTTTCGGCAATGGACCGACCCATAAGGATGGGTCGGTCGTGGGTCGGTCTAAGGTTGTTTTCTGAACCAGAAAGTTACTGGGACGGACCAACCCAGGGGTTGGGTCGGTCGGTGGGTCGGTCGACCCTTAACAAAAAAAAAAGAAATTTTAATTTCTAAGAATGTTAATTGGTATTAAGGTGTGCCATTAATAGGGTAGTGATGATTGGGACCCTAAGAACTTAAGTAATTAAGTTAAGATTAAGTATAAACCTTAATGCTTAAAGTTAAGATTATAAGGTTGTTAAGGATAAATTAAGTAAGTTATAATGGTGATTGAGTGGTAAGAAGTTGTAATACAAATGTAAAGTTATAAAACTATCGAACGGGGTTAATCATGGGCGCATTAGTCGTTAAATAATTATGTTACCCCGATATTAATAAAGATAGTTATAATGTTACCAGTTGTACAAAGATTTTCAAGGAACATGTGATGGCACATTAGAGTGCATCTTCGGTGACAGGTATGGTTTTCTTGCAACCTGTGTCCTAACGGATTACACCGGCTTGTATGCCAACATGTTTTTCTGTGTGTTGCCACCTTGCAAGATAAAGCATGAAATGAGTTTACAGTAATTCAATATTGTGGCGTAAATAATTCCGATACCGCTTAACCTTAGTTATGTGTTAAATAATAGATAACCGACCTTAGGTTCACATAAGAGTTCGGTATGCGGAATAAACGTCCCAACCCATGGGAACGTTCTAACCACGGCTATCAGTGCGTTAGTATATGTTGTGATTATGTGTGATGTATGTGAGTTGTTTGGTATGTTGTTGTTGTTATCGGATACAGATATCCATGTTTGCTAAAAAGGGATAATACTCCCCTTATGTGTCTAACCGAGTTAGTAACACTATGCGATGTATGTATGTGATAAGTTCCATAAGGGAACCTCTAACTAATAAGTATATGTTATGTATGGAGAGGAATCCGGTGTGTGCCGGTCGCGCGTGTTGTTTGGGAGTTAATACATATATGTGAATTAACTCCCATCCTGTTATGTTAAGGGTTGTTTTCCTTCATTGGATTTCGACCTCCCATTAGCTTAGCCAAAGCTTACCTACCCGACCTCCATATCGGGCTAGGAGGGAAATTATGTGTAATGTTGTTAGGGTGTTGACGCCTATGTTGCTTCGACTCCCTCTCTGTTACCCACAAGCTTAACCAAGGCTTACCTACCTCATCACTATTGGAGTTAGGGGGAAATTATGTATGTTGTGTACGGTCCTATACGAGGCCGCCACTCAAGTAAGGAAATGTATGTATGTTGTGCTCGGGCTTATATCACCCCGGCACTCCCTAAATGAAGTTCATGTACTCTAAGAAGAGTGAAATTAAGTTGTGTATGCTATAAAGTGAAGTGTGTGTTGTTATGTTGGGTGTGCTAACCTTGTGCATGTACTCACTAATGGATGTTGCTTATAAGCATGATGTATGTATGAGTTTGTGCATGTTTGAAATAAATCAACTGCATGCTAAGATGACAAATAGTTGTGCGTGGCCCGGTAGCATGCGGGCTGCGGGATTACCATACCAGCAAAGGTGCTGACCCCCTTTGGGGGCCCCCATTACTTTTCAGGTACAATGAAGCTGGTAGCCGTTCGAGAGTAGGACGGGGTAGTCATTTGTATGTGGTAGTCATGAGATTTGTGCAAGTATTGTAGGTGTAGTAAGACCGAAATTGTATCGGCATTAGTTGAGAAGTACTCGGTACAGTTGTAAGGTAAGTGAATATGGTATGTTGGATATGAAACAGTATCGATGTGTAGTTGCTCGGGAATTTAGTCCACCAGACCGGTACGATGTATGTATGTTAGCCTTGTTAGCCACGTGGGTGGCTAACGGCGTGTAACACCAAAGAATTAAGTGATGTTTTGGGTTATGAATTCCGCTGCGAGGTGTTAATAAGTGTGTTGTTAGAAGGTGGGGTGTTACAGAAGCTAACAAGAACTGTACTTTGTGTATGTAATGAGTATGTGTTTTCGGAAGAAGGTAAGTATGTATTGGATGGTTATATTGTATTCCTTGTATGTAATGAAGTGTATGTATGTATTCTTGTGTAAGTATTATTGTACTGTGTATAAGAGCATGTATGCATGTATGTTTGAATGAAAATGAACTGCATGTATTCGACCAAGTGGTCGGCGTACCCTCACTAATACGCGGGGTATGCGGTTATCATGCGCAGCGAAAGCTGACCCCCTAGGGGGAACGTTTTTAGTGTGCAGGTACCCGAAGCGGATGTGGTCAAGGTAAGAGACCGGCGGCACACCCTTGTACTTAGAAAGTAAGTAGTTGTGAGGAATGGGTAGATGTAGACTTTTAGCGAGTATGTATGAACTTGGAAGAGATATTATAATTGTATAAGGATCCTAGTAGACTTGGTTAAGTATGTTGTACCGTATGAATTATGGAGGAGTAAGTATTGAATGGAGCATTGTTGTATTTGATTGATGAATGGAGTACGTATTATAGGTGTGTAGTACTCGGGATTCCGGTCCATCAGACCGATGCTGTATGTAGAAGTAGTAGCCTTGTTAGTCACGTGGGTGACTAACGGCATTGTATCACCCACTGTATGTAAGTATGTATCCGCTGCGTGTATCTGATGTGTAAGGAGATTGGACGGTAAGCATTGTATTAATGGTAGGGGTGTTACACTCCCGCACTTACCCCATTATCCCGTTATTTCGGTTTAACTTAATGTTCTTAAATTCACAACTTTTTTATTCACTCCTCAAACTTGTTTACACTTCTTAGGACCTTTAAAGGTCACCAAACAAGGCCTTAACAACTTCTAAAACCATTACCAATCAATTCCCCATGTTTTAAACCCTAAAAATAACTTTCTACAACATTTTGGGGGTGGTCCGGGACTTGGTCCGGACCCAAGATCCCGAACCATTCATAGAAGTCACTCTCGGCTGATTTTTCATTGTGGTCCGGGACTTGGTCCTAGACCTAGGTCCCGGACCAATGCCAGTTTTTACTCTCGACTTAATTTTTGAAGCGGTCCGGGACTTGGTACATATCCTAGGTCCCGGACCCGGCTAAAAACTGCTACTAGAATGATTTTTCAACCCCAAATCAACCCTTAATCCACCTCCAATCATTCCATAATCTTTCCACATGTTTTATACATGTCTAAACACACTAAAACACTCACTAAAACTCCTTAAATCCATAGTCCAATCCTTATCAACTTCTTGCTCAATTTCTACAAATTTCCATTCTCATTTTCACAATTTACACACTTGTGCATTCCTACACTACTCTTTGCATTTTGCACTTGTTCTAATTCCATTTTACCATTCCAATTCATTTCCAAGCAACTACACTATCAATCCACAAGTCCAACACTCATTTTCCTAAGTCTTGCACACTATTTCCTCCTAGCTTCTCCAATGCATTTTAACACTCTTTGCTACAGATTTTACACCCTAGTATTCTTATACTACAGCTACTAGTCCATGGTTACTAAACATCTCTACTCAACCAAATACACACCTTGGTTATCCCATTCACCAAGTCATCCAAAAATGCATAATTCCTACCAAACTTTTGCCATAGTTTACCTACAATTCTAACTTATCCACATACATCCTTTCTCACCAAATTCATTCCTAAACTAGCCACACCCGTATAAGGGTCCTACCAGCAACCAAAGCAAATCTCAATTCATCCATACTTCCTCAAACAACAATCCCAATACACATACAGAATTTATTTGGCTCTAAGGCCTACAATTCAAATACTAGTTCACAAATACTCAAACTTCCACAAACTACAATACTAGTACAATATTATGGGTTCTTTAATTAGTTTACCCATTCCCATTACTCTAATGCATTGAAATTTAGCATTAATAAGGAGCTCTTACATTGAGTTTATAATTCCTTCTTTTCTTTTTTCCAATTCTCTTTCTTCTCTCTTTCTTGCACAAATCAGTCATATAGGGAATGGAGTTGCCAAACTCCATTCCCATCACCCAAGAAACACAAAATAAGTGTAATTAAAATACTAACCCTTAAATAAACACTAATTCATGGAAATGCTTAAAACACCAATCTAGGGTTTACCTTTAGAGTCTTTTAAGAGGGGTTTTAGCCCTTGGTTCAAGAAGGTGATCAAACCACCATTGCAAGGTTGGAATTATGCCCAAAGGAGAGAGAAAAGTAGAGCATTACAAAGGGGGAAAATCGGTTACAAAGGAGAATGGTGGAAACAAGAGTTTTTCATGTAAATTTTTACCTTAATGGAGAGAGGAGACTCCAAGCTTTGATTTGGTACCATTTTCTCTTCAAATGGGGAAAACCCATGGAGATGAACTTCCTCATTTTTGGATTTTGAAAAGAGAGAATGGTAGATAATGATGAGAGGAGCAAGAATATATACTTATTTTTGCATTTGGAGTTCAAATGAGACTAGAGCATGCAAGAGAAGAGGAGAAGCCATTGTTGTCTATTTGGGAGCTTCAAAAATCGCCAACCAGAGGAGGGAGAAGAGGGAGATCGTCTGGGTGAGAGGAGGGAGGTGAGAGAATAGAGAAATGAGAAAGTGAGGTGAGAGAAAAGGTAAAGTACCCTTTTTACTTTTTTTTTCTCTTTTTGCTTTTTGACTTCTCCATTTAATTAGCTAGTTAAGTGAGTGTGTGTGAGAGCTTATTGAGCTTTTAAAAACTGGCCCACACATTAATACCAGTTGGAGCGTTTTTCATCTTTTTCAAAAAACGCTCGTTAATTTACCCGGTTTTGGTACTATTCACTAACCGGGCCCGTTTTCTAGAATTTTCTCGTTTCTTTAATTTTATTGGTTATTAAGCTTCCATTAGTGCTTAATTATAGTTATTTGATGAACTATAATTTTTAAGGGTTCGTTTGACCACTCAAAGTCACGTTTTTGGGTTTTCTCGAAAAACGCGTGCTAAAGCTCTATTAGCGTTTTAATACATTATTTGGATCCGTTTTCTTCTGGAATTGTTCCCATATATTCTTTAGGCATTATTAAGCCTCAGGAATCCACACAATACTCTAACTGAGGTCTCGTACCTCCTATGGTTATATAACGCTTATTTAGTGTTTTTCGCATTTTAAGCGATTTCTTCATTTCTTTTGGATTTATTTTCCTTACCAATATTACTTAGGCATTATTAGGCCATTAAATACTTATTAAGATAATTTTAATCTCTTGTGTCTCCTCATCCTCATGCGTGGCCGAAACTATATCGGACTTCTACTCATTCCAATTTACTCAATACTTAAGTTAGGTAGTTAGGTAGTTAGTAGTAGAAGTCATCACATCCATACCAATGATCAATACATTACACAAGTACACTACAAGGTACATATACACTTCATTCTCATCCATTCATTTCATGAGTTATACAAACTACATGTTCAAGGCAATATAGCAAGAACAATATAAAACAAGCACAAGTAAGTGCATTAAAGTCCGATTCATGCGTTTATCTTATTTAGGTGATCAAGTAAGCACACAAATCGGGGTAACCAGGTTAGGATACAGAGCATGAGGAAATCATACCTTTCACCGGGATTTACTTTACCGGGTGTTCCCTTGTTCCATGATTCACACTTGTTCCTCGAGTCTTACTCTCGACGCACTAACTACATGCCAAATGGTTCTATTAATACTAAGCATTATGGTATATACATAATTGCTACTCCCATACTTACCCCGTTATCCCGTTATTTCGGTTTAACATAATGTTCTTAAATTCACAACTTTTTTATTCACTCCTCAAACTTGTTTACACTTCTTAGGACCTTTAAAGGTCACCAAACAAGGCCTTAACAACTTCTAAAACCATTACCAATCAATCCCCCATGTTTTAAACCCTAAAAATCACTTTCTACAACATTTTGGGGGTGGTCCGGGACTTGGTCCGGACCCAAAATCCCGGACCATTCATAGAAGTCACTCTCGGCTGATTTTTCATTGTGGTCCGGGACTTGGTCCTAGACCTAGGTACCGGACCAATGCCAGTTTTTACTCTCGACTTAATTTTTGAAGCGGTCCGGGACGTGGTACATATCCTAGGTCTCGGACCCGGCTAAAAACTGCTACTAGAATGATTTTTCAACCCCAAATCAACCCTTAATCCACCTCCAATCATTCCATAATCTTTCCACATGTTTTATACATGTTTAAACACACTAAAACTCCTTAAATCCATAGTCCAATCCTTACTCAACTTCTTGCTCAATTTCTACAAATTTCCATTCTCATTTTCACACTTTGCACACTTGTGCATTCCTACACTACTCTTTGCATTTTGCACTTGTTCTAATTCCATTTTACCATTCCAATTCATTTCCAAGCAACTACACTATCAATCCACAAGTCCAACACTCATTTTCCTAAGTCTTGCACACTATTTCCTCCTAGCTTCTCCAATGCATTTTAACACTCTTTGCTACAGATTTTACACCCTAGTATTCTTATACTACAGCTACTACTCCATGGTTACTAAACATCTCTACTCAACCAAATACACACCTTGGTTATCCCATTCACCAAGTCATCCAAAAATGCATAATTCCTACCAAAATTTTGCCATAGTTTACCTACAATTCTAACTTATCCACATACATCCTTTCTCACCAAATTCATTCCTAAACTAGCCACACCCGTATAAGGGTCCTACCAGCAACCAAAGCAAATCTCAATTCATCCATACTTCCTCAAACAACAATCCCAATACACATACACAATTTATTTGGCTCTAAGGCCTACAATTCAAATACTAGTTCACAAATACTCAAACTTCCACAAACTACAATACTAGTACAATATTTTGGGTTCTTTAATTAGTTTACCCATTCCCATTACTCTAATGCATTGAAATTTAGCATTAATAAGGAGCTCTTACCTTGAGTTTATAATTCCTTCTTTTCTTTTTTCCAATTCTCCTACTTCTCTCTTTCTTGCACAAATCGGTCTATGGGGAATGGAGTTGCCAAACTCCATTCCCATCACCCAAGAAACACAAAATAAGTGTAATTAAAATACTAACCTTAAATAAACACTAATTCATGGAAATGCTTAAAACACCAATCTAGGGTTTACCTTTAGAGTCTTTTAAGAGGGGTTTTTGCCCTTGGTTCAAGAAGGTGATCAAACCACCATTGCAAGGTTGGAATTATGCCCAAAGGAGAGAGAAAAATAGAGCATTACAAAGGGGGGAAATCGGTTACAAAGGAGAATGGTGGAAACAAGAGTTTTTCATGTAAATTTTTACCTTAATGGAGAGAGGAGACTCCAAGCTTTGATTTGGTACCATTTTCTCTTCAAATGGGGAAAACCCATGGAGATGAACTTCCTCATTTTTGGATTTTGAAAAGAGAGAATGGTAGAGAATGATGAGAGGAGCAAGAATCTATACTTATTGTAACACCCCATCCAACATTAACACACTTACATTAAACTACAGCGGAAAAACAGACTTCATCACATTACTTAACTCGTTGGTGTTACACGCCGTTAACCACCCACATGGCTAACAAGGCTATTACATATACATTGTACCGGTCTGATGGACTAGATTCCCGAGCGACTACACATTACTGACCCTTCCATTAACAATAGAAACAACATACACCTTCCAACTGTACCGAGTATTCACAAACTGATGCCGATAACAATTTCGGTCTTACTACACCTACTGTATATATTCAACTTAAACGATTACCCATGTACAACAACTACCCCGTCCTACTCTCGAACGGCTTCCAGCTCCTTGTACCTGAAATAGGAAAAAGAAGAGAAAGGGGGGCCCCCAAGGGGCTCAACACCTTTGCTGGTATGGTAATCCCGCAGCCCATATGCTACCGGGCCACGCACAACTAATTGTCGTCTTAGCATGCGATTGATTTTATTTGAATCATGCATGTAACTTAAAACACACAACACATAACATCTCGCCTCAATGGGCTCAATAAACGGATAGTACATCCTTATTTGATAAGTCACTCATGGTATTCATTATCCCTAGAGTGTTTCTCCTCTAATGGAGCTACTTCCTTAATAGACGACACTTACCCGTTATTCGGGTTATCCTTAAACGCCTCTTATCACAAATTGGGATTCATATCCATGATCCACATACTCCACACTTTACAACATATAACATACACTATATAACCACACCTTTCACGTTACAACGTGCACATAACAACATCGAAATAGAGATTGCATTACAACAACAACACATAACATAACGGGAGCGGTTCTCCTAGGAGCCGACCCAAACATAGTTAATTCACTGGTGAGCCTAGAGAATGTTGCCAGTCTCATGATAAGCTCGTTACATAACTCGTTACCGTCTCGTTAAATGAACGGATAACTTAACACAAGGTGTCTCGGATATAGTGATCCAAGCACACCGAACAAACATAACATAGTATGCCCCTATGGCCCGACGTGAGTCAGTAATAGCCTTGGTTAAGCTAAAGGGAAGGTTGGAAACCAAATTGGAAAACAACCATAACATACAGAGAGGATCGAACCTGATATGACAACGACCCCCATACTCACACGCGTGGCCGGAACAGACCGGACTCCTCACTTCCCCCGTTAGCACTTGTTAGAAGTTCAACATTGAACTTAATTAAACAATCACAACATTGGGTTAAGTCTTGTTAGACACACACAAGGGAAGGGAGAGTTATACATTCACACACAAACATCACACACAAACATCACATAAATAACTCACGCATAGCCGTGGTTAGAACGTTCCTTAGGTCGGAAACGTTATCACCGGATACCGTTCTCTTACGTTTACCTAATAGTGGTTAACTAGCCCTTCAAGCGCATTCGAGGTTACCGGTATCGGCACGTAAACATACAACAACAATAACGACTGTAAACTCGTTTCATGATTTATCTTATAACGTGGCAACACACCGAAAAACACATTGGCATACAAGCCGGTGTAATCCGGTAGGACACAGGTTGCAAGAAAACCATACCTGTCACCGGAGTCCACTTTACCACGTCCACTTATGTTCCTCGAGCAATTCTCGAACAACTGATAACATTACATGTACTTTTATTAACATCGGGGTAGCATGATTATTTAATGTCTAATGCTTATAACTTCTCCCCGTTAACTTAGTTACACAACTTTACATTTTAACTTGTTTTACTTTTACATTTTGATACAACTTTTCCCTCACCAATTGTCATTATAACTCACTTAACAGTCCTTAACAATCTTATAACATCATACTATAACCCTCATCATCCTAAACCTTACAAAACCATTGTTTTGTTGACCGACCTTACCGACCAGACCCTCACACAAGGTCGGTCGTTCCAGACAACATTACCGTCAAAAATTCTACTCCGACCGCCTTGTAAGTTCCGGTCGCATGTTTTGGTCCATTCCGAGAGTTTCTTCCTTTGAAAATTCAGGCCGACTGAACGTGCCAAGTCCGGTCATGTTCGGTCGATTCAGAAATTAATTCGTACACAAAATACAAGCCCGACTTACAAGTCCGGTCCCCAAGGTCGGTCCGTTCCAGAAACTAATCTCGCAGGGTAAACTGGGCTCGACCGACCTTGGCAAGTTCGGTCGCAAGGTTGGTCTGCTCCAGACCCTTATTTTCCATTGCCCATTTAACTCCAAACTTCACCTCATATATCCTAATATGTCCTAACCTCATTTGGGCACTTCAAACACATCTTTTCTTACTACTAATCTCCTTTTCCACATCTTACCTAAACATCATTTCTTGAATATCAATATTACCTAACCTTAAACAAACTTCTCCAAGACTTTAATACATCCACAAAACACCATTGAATTCCTAGAACTTCCAAGAATACCTAAATCCTTGTATCACTCTAAATCACCTTATTACATGCTTTCTTCCCTAGTAAATCACTTGTTCACCTTTAACACTTCCTAGTTCACCAAAACTTATTTAAACACTTAGAACTTCTTACACATTTTCCAAATTTTGCCATAGTTTCTCTTGTATATACTCACATCCAAACACTTAGGTTTTTACCTTATTTCATTTAAGAACACCTAAAATCCATCAAGAACTTTCTCACACACAAAACTTCACCAAATTTACACTACATCACAATATAGTGCATAAACTTAAATTGCTTGGCACTTAGGCCCTTAAATAACATGGCTCTTAGGCCCTTGAATAAAATAAACCTTAAACACTGAATTTCCCACATAAATATTGCCTTTGACCTGCAATTACATACAACAACACATACGCCCTTTAATAATCTCCTGAAGAACATTTTACTAGGTCTTTCACCTTTGGCTCCTTAGGTACTTTTATCAAGCAAATCAAGCTCATTTTCCTAAGGCATTTAAACTACATTGAGATAGCTTGTTTACCTCTTTTTCCTCACAAACTTCCTTCTTGTTTCCTTGACTAAATTGGCAAGGCTTTTGGTTGCTTGTCAACTTCTAAACATTATACAAATAATGTAATGAGTATACAAGCTTTAAGCTCCATCTCATTGTAAACCCAAGTTACATATATTATCTTAACACATTAAGGTAATAATTTTACCTTTGAATGGAAAGAGAGCTTGAATGAGTATCAAGAGAGGACTCCTCCTAGCCCTTGGAAAATTCAAATGAAGCTAAAACAGACAAGGTAAAGACACCATGGTGAGGTGAATTTTTCGGACATCATACAAACATGGAGGAAACATTATTTTTCTTTGAGATTCCTTACCTAGAAGCAAGGGAGAACAACAAGGTGTGAAAATATTAGCTCAAGCTCCTTCAATGGTGAATCTCCATGGCACCAAAATTGAGCTCTTGAAGATTTGAAAAGGTAGAAGTGTAGAGCTTGCTCCAACTAGAAGAATGGTGGTCTTGAATTGAATTTGGACCATGGAGCTAGGAGTTACAAGAGATCAAAGCTTGAAGATGGTGCTTGAGCTGTAGCATCACCGAAGGAAAGGGAGAAGAGAGGTTGGAGACCGTGTGAAATGAAGGGAATGGGAGAATGAAGATAGGTTCTACTTTTGGAAGATATTATGTAATAAAGCAAATAGTAAGTTGCTTTAGTATTTGTTATTTGTTTTGTTAACTTACAAGGTGATGACTCACCTCATAAAAACCGGCCCCATTAGTAGTCTAGGGTGTTTTGGTCTTTGTTGACCAATTAACTTACTTATAATAACATATGTTACAAACTAGCTTAAAAGTTACTATTCATAAAAACAAGGCACATAGAAGTGAAATTTTTGATTTCCCATTGATATAGACTTCCAAATGTGATACTATATAGTACACATGTTAATTAAAGAGTAATGATGGACATTTAGCCATTCAAAACTCATTTACAAGACAATTTTTCAAAAACGTGCTTTAAGACTCCTTAAAGCACATTTTGTGTTTTAACTTGTTTTCAAGCTTGGTTTTCTTTAGTAATTGATTTAATATGTTCATTAACATATTTATAAGGTAAGGTATGACCATTAGGTCTTATAAATTTATCCCAAGCTTAGAGCACATTTTTGCTCTTATTGACTTTAAGGTATATTCTTGTGTTTTGTTTGGTTTAGCTGTCTACCAAAGTTTCCTAAGGGCTTATTAGCCTTATTAAATCATAATTGAATATCGTTAAGTCTTGGTAGGCTCTTTGGGTCCTAACCAAGTTCACTCCTAGCTTAGAGCATGTTTTTGCTCAAACTGTATCTTAGTGCTTTATTGCATTTACTATGGTTTAAATTGTTCACTGATGTCTCTAAGGCACTTCTTAGCCTTTACATACCATAGTTTAGTATTTAAACAATATATCAGGGTTTGGGGTATTTCAATCTACCCCTCTTAAAAGAACTTCGTCCTCGAAGTTCACACTTCCCACACATCATTAGATTAGAATACGGGGATTACTTATAGAAATAAAACTTCCATAACCAAACACACTTTACATCACAACCTCGGACTTAATGGTCCGGGTAACACATTCACATCCATACATAACATAACATATTCACATGATAACCTCGGACTCAATGGTCCGGGTATCTTAACAATATTTACACATACATAACCACCCTTAGACTCTCTGGTCTTGGGTAACATAACAACATTTAGACACATAGGTCTTGGTAACATAACAGCCTTTAGACACATAGGTCTATGTAACACAACACATTTAGACTCATAGGTCTTAATAGCATACACTTTAGGAGATCAAAGTCAAAATAACATTTATTACACATACCACAACATGTCATAGCATGTATAACATCAAAAATATCTTTGATATACACTGTGATCCCGCAGAACCCGGTCGCGATGGACACCTTCCGTCCCCGTGCCTTTGGGAGATCAAAACAATCACTTAAATTTGAATTTTTTTTTGTGAGGTTAAGTAAGAGAACTTTAATTATGTAAAGTATCTATCGACGTTTTATAAATACCAACTCAAAATCCTTTTGAAACACATACAACTCCAAGTCCAACTTATGCTCTTTGCTTCTTTTCTTAGCGTGGTTATTTCTGACCACTTATAGGGAGCTTCAAGAATCATCCAACCCTGATGTGATCAGCATCAGTGTTGAACTATCCTTCCACCCCAATTTGTGTTCGGCTTCCCTTGATCTCATGATAATCAAGTTTCACCTCCCACTTCAATTTCAAGCATCAAATAAATCACTCATTTCCAATTTTCTATCTTTTTAATCATTCTAATCATGATCATACACCTCCAAGGGATAGAACTTCATCTATCAGTTATTTCCATTCACTTTAATGTTGTTACCTAGGGAATCTTATTCTCACTAGGTTTAATGTCGGTTTCATACCCTTTCGTGAATCACTATATAGTATATATACACATATATTTTATCAAAATACAACACACAGTTTCACATTTATACACTGTCGGGGTTTTTGTTCCCCCGGGAGTTTCTCTACTCCCCACACTTGTACCATCACACACAACTGTTAATAAATCAACATACTTATCACAATGGTATTCGCATCTTCTGTGCGCAATTACCACAATTAAACCATGAATGAATGCGTATGTTTACGTAACACACACACCAATCATCAAAACAATTTATTTTGTGCTATGCACAACATAAGTCACGTACACTTGTACGGTAATACACACTAAGTGGTTTTGCGCTCTACCCCCCCCCCCCCTTAAAAGGGATTACGCCCACGTAATCAATCACTAAACATTGGCTTAAATGTTCTGCCGTCGTGAAGTGTTTTAACTTCCACGCGGTCTATTACACAATGGATTCTGATTAGAGGATCTTAACCATATTGGCGGTTTAGTTCCTAAACCAAGAATTCTCATTGGAGTTTGTTTAAACTCTTAGTTGGTTTCGATTCTGGCCTGTTAGGCTTCTAGGCGTTAATAATTAGCCATTCACTCAAGCTCACCATGTACATTCAACACTTGAATCACTGGCTCACCAGTTTCTGCTGCGAAACTCTAATAACTGTAGAGCTTAATTGCCCCATTTGTTATTCTTACTGTATTGTACATCCCCAATTGTCACCTTCATCTTGGTAACAATGGTTTCTCAACCAACGCGTGGTATCTCTTACCGTTAGCGAATTCGGTGAGTTATAAACTTTCTATCCACTTCCATAACAATTTACTGTGTATACCTATGCATTTCACAATGATTGACTTGTTCCCTTCCGACTTACTGTCGGTTGAGATTGAGCTACTACCTAGTGTGTAGTGCTCTCTCAGCTATTTACAACATTTGGGGTATATACCATACCGATATTTGGCAGTTAGCACTACTGCAGTCATTTACTGTTAATCATGCCTCCATATTTGGTTTTGTACAAGTACTTTTGTATTGGTGCGGCCTTGCATTTCCTATGCATCGGCCATTATAACATTATTCCTCCACAATAAACATGTTTCCAATTCCTAGCTATCCCACTCGATCATTACTGCGCAAGTGCAATACCAAAACACTCAGTCATACAGAGTGCAGAGGCGTAAACTCTTGACAGTAAATCCCTTATGCGATCCGCCATGGAATACACACTGAGTTCCTCATCACATAGTACCTACCACTAGCTTATTGCCCAGTCTGTTTAACATCGCTCATCTTGCATCTCTACTAAGTTTAACTCATAACTGGTCTTATCTGCCACATTATCGTTTAACAATACTTATACAACGGTCGCTTGCTGCGCACCGTGCTCTTACTCCTTGTATAACATCAGCTTATATCATATTTACTGTCACATTAACTTCCACACATATACTCACATCATTCGTATTATGGTTCATCCTTTATTTGGATGACTACTGTATGCTCCTTGAGCATTGATCAATAAGCCGGCATTATTCAGCTCGGTGCTTCACTTTATGCACACATATTACTAAACGAACTATTCTCTCGCAATATCAACATGGTCAATCCTTAACATATTTCTTGGGCTTGATACACATAACTACCGCTCCTGCGGTCTCACAATATCGAGAGGTATCCCCACTCTTAAAGCAGTGGTTCGTTCTCCGCTCTATTTACTTGTACCACATAAACTTCTACAATTAACTCAAATTTACATAACACATTTTATTTGTGGCCTATAAGCCTTGTTTGCCTTGAGCTGCGCTCATTGTAGGCTGTCCACACACATGTACTTCTCTGTACAACATTACATGGTTCGGATGTCAATATTGGGCTCCATGACAAGGTCGTTGCATTCCGTTTCCTTTCATGGGATGCCCCTTAGGTTTGTCAGTCCGTCTCCTGACAACTTATGTCTAAACTGGGTGTTAGTTTCAACCCTGGTGTTTCTGTCACGTCATTTCATGCAACAATTGTTGACGTAAACACCCTTCAAGGATTGCTCCTGGGTGTTGTTAAGTTATGCTATTACATCTGGTTCGCACTTATTGGTATATTCCGTTAGCCACGCCGTTTGCGTTCTTAACTGGTTTATTATCTTCTTCTGTGAAGATTAACATTTCCTGGTAGTGTAGGTACTCATTCTGGGAATTTCATCCCGTTCATTGCACATTAATGTGTCCACATAGGCATCTGCTTGCCATGTACAGGCTGGGTCACCGTTCCAGCTATCATGTTTATCCCTAAGGATCCTTAAGACATATGTGATGTCTTTACATAACAGTTTGTGCACTTCGCACTTCCTAACTCTTAAACATTTCCTTGAAAGGAATTCACTAATCCTTTTAGTCTCATTAACTTAACTGAGTTCCTTAACTTCAACCATTCCTTGTAATCCTTAGCTCTTGTTTGACTTATACTGCTGACCGTAGTACGGAGTCGACTACTTCCCGTGTTTCAGATTCTACTCGTATACATATGTGGGGTACCATACTGATACATTGCTACTTACCCAACTAACCCATAAGTAGGTCTGTCGGGCCCACAAGCTCCTATCGGAGTGCGGTCGTCCCACAATTCAGTTGGTACACTTGTAGTGTCCGTCACACGCCTAGGTGAAGTATTCTGTTGTCAACTCCCTTATATCGTCCCTTGACAATATTCATTCCATGCTTCCCGAACTTAATCGAGGGAAAGTTTATCCATTGTTGAATTCTTATCAACTGCCCTTGGTTTTACTGGTTTGGTTTAGAAGAAGGTTTGAAAGAAGTATTGGTTTGAAAGAAAATCTGGTTTTGAAGGAAAAGAGTTTGAAATAAATCTGGGTTGAAAGAAAAATTCTCATGGTTCTACAATGCCTTCTTGCCTTAACCAAATCTAGCTTCTTGCTGACTGGTGTACTTCCAATTACAGAGGTTAGGCTAACAGGCCCTTCCACTGTTATGACGATCACATTTAACTTTATGGTACTTTACCAAGCACTTTGTAGTGGTTATAAATTTCCCGAACAGCCCTGTTATAGCAGCACTTGCTATAGCAAGTGCGCCATGCTAACTGGCTATCGGTTAAGCACACATACTGGTTGCGGTATTGTTCTTACTCGCACTATTATCAGTGGCCTCGTTGGCCCTCACTGGTTCTTACAGTCTTGACAATAACCCTCTGGGTAACTCCTCACTGTCTTCACATGATAATCATTAGCTAGGGTGTTTCCCATTCTGGGAGACCCCCCCTTTTTTTTATTATTTCCTCCTCGTAGCCCGTTCCACGTATTAGTCGTGGTTTCTGAGACTTGTCTCTTGTTTGGGCTCTACGTTGTAGTTCCTTTGTCGGTTGGTATACCGTTGGCGTATCATTTAACAACTGTGGTTCCGTAGACACTCGTCTCGGGTTTCATTTATCCATTTCATGCCTGTTGCACGGTCGGTGCGTTGCAAGCTGGTTATTCTCGACTGCTCGGCATGTCAACCCAGGTTGCCGGAAATTCTATTCTCTTATACACAAAATTCTTCATTTTTTGCTATTAAATGCGGTTAACATTGTTCAGATGGAAACCGTCTCCGGGATTCCCAGTTTCCGGGATCTACCGTATGACAGGTTCTCCCGTACTCTAAAGGTATTTAATAACAGCCAGATCGGGTATCCCCTAGTAAGAGAGGACTTCCATCTCTCTGGCGTTCTTTCCCAAGTTATAAAACAGGGATTGTGGAGGGCGGGAAGGACATAGTAGGTTTCCAGTACACACTGGTAATACCCAACTAGCGTATCTCTCACGCTATCACTCAACCCTTAACCCAAAGTACTAAAATCCTAACTCGGTACTTCCTAAGCTCGGTAATTCAGTCATCAGAGCGATACTTCGCTTTGATACCACTTTTTGTAACACCCCATCCAACATTAACACACTTACAATAAACTGCAGCGGAAAAACAGACTTCATCACATTACTTAACTCGTTGGTGTTACACGCCGTTAACCACCCACGTGGCTAACAAGGCTATTACATATACATTGTACCGGTCTGATGGACTAGATTCCCGAGCGACTACACATTACTGACCCTTCCATTAACAATAGAAACAACATACACCTTCCAACTGTACCGAGTATTCACAAACTAATGCCGATAACAATTTCGGTCTTACTACACCTACTGTATATATACAACTTAAACGATTACCCATGTACAACAACTACCCCGTCCTACTCTCGAACGGCTTCCAGCTCCTTGTACCTGAAATAGGAAAAAGAAGAGAAAGGGGGGCCCCCAAGGGGCTCAGCACCTTTGCTGGTATGGTAATCCCGCAGCCCACATGCTACCGGGCCACGCACAACTAATTGTCGTCTTAGCATGCGATTGATTTTATTTGAATCATGCATGTAACTTAAAACACACAACACATAACATCTCGCCTCAATGGGCTCAACAAACGGATAGTACATCCTTATTTGATAAGTCACTCATGGTATTCATTATCCCTAGAGTGTTTCTCCTCTAATGGAGCTACTTCCTTAATAGACGACACTTACCCGTTATTCGGGTTATCCTTAAACGCCTCTTATCACAAACTGGGATTCATATCCATGATCCACATACTCCACACTTTACAACATATAAAATACACTACATAACCACACCTTTCACATTACAACGTGCACATAACAACATCGAAATAGAGATTGCATTACAACAACAACACATAACATAACGGGAGCGGTTCTCCTAGGAGCCGACCCAAACATAGTTAATTCACTGGTGAGCCTAGAGAATGTTGCCAGTCTCATGATAAGCTCGTTACATAACTCGTTACCGTCTCGTTAAATGAACGGATAACTTAACACAAGGTTTCTCGGATATAGTGATCCAAGCACACCGAACAAACATAACATAGTATGCCCCTGTGGCCCGACGTGAGTCAGTAATAGCCTTGGTTAAGCTAAAGGGAAGGTTGGAAACCAAATTGGAAAACAACCATAACATACAGAGAGGATCGAACCTGATATGACAACGACCCCCATACTAACACGCATGGCGGAACAGACCGGACTCCTCACTTCCCCCGTTAGCACTTGTTAGAAGTTCAACATTGAAATTAATTAAACAATCACAACATTGGGTTAAGTCTTGTTAGACACACACAAGGGAAGGGAGAGTTATACATTCACACACAAACATCACACACAAACATCACATAACTAACTCACGCATAGCCGTGGTTAGAATGTTCCTTAGGTCGGAAACGTTATCACCGGATACCGTTCTCTTACGTTTACCTAATAGTGGTTAACTAGCCCTTCAAGCGCATTCGAGGTTACCGGTATCGGCACGTAAGCATACAACAACAATAACGACTGTAAACTTGTTTCATGATTTATCTTATAACGTGGCAACACACAGAAAAACACATTGGCATACAAGCTGGTGTAATCCGGTAGGACACAGGTTGCAAGAAAACCATACCTGTCACCGGAGTCCACTTTACCATGTCCACTTATGTTCCTCGAGCAGTTCTCGAACAACTGATAACATTACATGTACTTTTATTAACATCGGGGTAGCATGATTATTTAATGTCTAATGCTTATAACTTCTCCCCGTTAACTTAGTTACACAACTTTACATTTTAACTTGTTTTACTTTTACATTTTGATACAACTTTTCCCTCACCAAATTGTCATTATAACTCACTTAACATGTCCTTAACAATCTTAGAACATCACTACTTAATAACCCCCATCATCCTATAACCTTAAACCATGTTTTTGGTCCGACCGACCTTACCGACCGACACTACACAAGGTCGGTCCGTTCCAGAACACATTACTGTCAAAAATTCTACTCCGACCGACCTTGTAAGTTCGGTCGCATGTTCGGTCCATTCCCGAGAGTTTCTACCCTTTGAAAATTCAGGCCCGACCGAACTTGCCAAGTCCGGTCCCATGTTCGGTCGATTCAAGAAACTTAATTCGTACACAAAATACAAGCCCGACCGACCTTGCAAGTCCGGTCCCCAAGGTCGGTCCGTTCCAGAAACTAATTCTCGCAGGGTAAACTGGGCTCGACCGACCTTGGCAAGTTCGGTCGCAAGGTCGGTCTGCTCCAGACCCTTATTTTCCATTGCCCATTTAACTCCAAACTTCACCTCATATATCCTAATATGTCCTAACCTCATTTGGGCACTTCAAACACATCTTTTCTTACTACTAAATCTCCTTTTCCACATCTTACCTAAACATCATTTATTCCTTGAATATCAATATTACCTAAACCTTAAACAAACTTCTCCAAGACTTTAATACATCCACAAAACACACATTGAATTCCTAGAACTTCCAAGATAATACCTAAATCCTTGTATCACTCTAAATCACCTTATTACATGCTTTCTTCCCTAGTAAATCACTTGTTCACCTTTAACACTTCCTAGTTCACCAAAACTTATTTAAACACTTAGAACTTCTTACACATTTTCCAAATTATGCCATAGTTTCTCTTGTATATACTCACATCCAAACACTTAGGTTTTTACCTTATTTCATTCAAGAACACCTAAAATCCATCAAGAACTTTCTCACACACAAAACTTCACCAAATTTACACTACATCACAATATAGTGCATAAACTTAAATTGCTTGGCACTTAGGCCCTTAAATAACATGGCTCTTAGGCCCTTAAATAACATAAACCTTAAACACTGAATTTCCCACATAAATATTGCCTTTGACCTGCAATTACATACAACAACACATATGCCCTTTAATAATCTCCTTAAGAACATTTTACTAGGTCTTTCACCTTTGGCTCCTTAGGTACTTTTATCAAGCAAATCAAGCTCATTTTCCTAAGGCATTTAAACTACATTGAGATAGCTTGTTTACCTCTTTTTCCTCACAAACTTCCTTCTTGTTTCCTTGACTAAATTGGCAAGGCTTTTGGTTGCTTGTCAACTTCTAAACATTATACAAATAATGTAATGAGTATACAAGCTTTAAGCTCCATCTCATTGTAAACCCTAGTTACATATATTATCTTAACACATTAAGGTAATTGTTTTACCTTTGAATGGAAAGAGAGCTTGAATGAGTATCAAGAGAGGACTCCTCCTAGCCCTTGGAAGATTCAAATGAAGCTAAAACAAGCAAGGTAAAGACACCATGGTGAGGTGAATTTTCGGACATCATACAAACATGGAGGAAACATTATTTTTCTTTGAGATTTCTTACCTAGAAGTAAGGGAGAACAACAAGGTGTGAAAATATTAGCTCAAGCTCCTTCAATGGTGAATCTCCATGGCACCAAAATTGAGCTCTTGAAGATTTGAAAAGGTAGAAGTGTAGAGCTTGCTCCAACTAGAAGAATGGTGGTCTTGAAATTGAATTTGGACCATGGAGCTAGGAGTTACAAGAGATCAAAGCTTGAAGATGTTGCTTGAGCTGTAGCATCACTGAAGGAAAGGGAGAAGAGAGGTTGGAGACCGTGTGAAATGAAGGGAATGGGAGAATGAAGATTGGTTCTACTTTTAGAAGATATTATGTAATAATGCAAATAGTAAGTTGCTTTAGTATTTGTTATTTGTTTTGTTAACTTACAAGGTGATGACTCACCTCATAAAAACCGGCCCCTATTAGTAGTCTAGTGGTGTTTTGGTCTTTGTTGACCAATAAACTTACTTATAATAACATATATTACAAACTAGCTTATAAAAGTTACTATTCATAAAAACAAGGCACATAGAAGTGAAATTTTTGATTTCCCATTGATATAGACTTCCAAATGTGATACTATATAGTACACATGTTAATTAAAGAGTAATGATGGACATTTAGCCATTCAAAACTCATTTACAAGACAATTTTTCAAAAACGTGCTTTTAGACTCCTTAAAGCACATTTTGTGTTTTAACTTGTTTTCAAGCTTGGTTTTCTTTAGTAATTGATTTAATATGTTCATTAACATATTTATAAGGTATAGGTATGACCATTAGGTCTTATACAAATTTATCCCAAGCTTAGAGCACATTTTTGCTCTTATTGACTTTAAGGTATATTCTTGTGTTTTGTTTGGTTTAACTGTCTACCAAAGTTTCCTAAGGGCTTATTAGTCTTATTAAATCATAATTGAATATCGTTAAGTCTTGGTAGGCTCTTTGGGTCCTAACCAAGTTCACTCCTAGCTTAGAGCATGTTTTTGCTCAAACTGTATCTTAGTGCTTTATTGCATTTACTATGGTTTAAATTGTTCACTGATGTCTCTAAGGCACTTCTTAGCCTTTACATACCATAGTTTAGTATTTAAACAATATATCAGGGTTTGGGGTATTTCACTTATTTTTGCATTTGGAGTTCAAATGAGACTAGAGCATGGAAGAGAAGAGGAGAAGCCATTGTTGTCTATTTGGGAGCTTCAAAAATCGCCAACCAGAGGAGGGAGAAGAGGGAGATCGGCTGGGTGAGAGGAGGGAGGTGAGAGAATAGAGAAATGAGAAAGTGAGGTGAGAGAAAAGGTAAAGTATCCTTTTTACTTTTTTTTTCTCTTTTTGCTTTTTGACTTCTCCATTTAATTAGCTAGTTAAGTGAGTGTGTGTGAGAGCTTATTGAGCTCTTAAAAACTGGCCCACACATTAATACCAGTTGGAGCATTTTTCGTCTTTTTCAAAAAACGCTCGTTAATTTACCCGGTTTTGGTACTATTCACTAACCGGACCCGTTTTCCAGAATTTTCTCGTTTCTTTAATTTTATTGGTTATTAAGCTTCCATTAGTGCTTAATTATAGTTATTTGTTGAACTATAATTTTTACGGGTTTGTTTGACCACTCAAAGTCACGTTTTTGGGTTTTCTCGAAAAACACGTGCTAAAGCTCTATTAGCGTTTTAATACATTATTTGGATCCGTTTTCTTCGGGAATTGTTCCCATATATTATTTAGGCATTATTAAGCCTCAGGAATCCACACAATACTCTAACTGATTACTTAGGATTTATTTTCCTTACCAATATTACTTAGGCATTATTAGGCCATTAAATACTTATTAAGATAATTTTAATCTCTATATTTAAGTTCGGGTTATTTCAATCTATCCCCCTTAAGAAACTTTGCCCTCAAAGTTGCTCAAGGTTGTAGGATTATGGTACTTACTCATTCAGACACGTCTAATGCCAAAAATCATACATTCCTCCTCCTTTCAAATTCCCAAATCCATTACTCAAGGTCTCTACATACCATACCATCCAATATACTACAATCACTCCGGTTTTCCATTACAAGGTTTATACATACATACAGTGCAAAGCTATCCCAAAGCAATGCAATACACACTACCATCCCGTAGGCACTCAGGTCATCTAGACACAGGACTCCCCTACGTCCCGCTGCCCTTGGAATAATACAACATGTTACACTACCATCGTTCTCCGGTATAAGCTTCAAACAAATCCTCATTCTCCCGTCTAAGGGAATTCCTTCCACAACCGCTAATTTGAAATCTTTCTAAAACACAACAACTCCCAATTTCAATTTATGTTCATTACATCTATCCTATGCGTGATTCTTGTGACCACTTAAGGGGAGCTTCAAGAATCATTCGACCCTGATGTGATCTGCATCAATGTTGAACTATCTTTCCACCCCAATTTGTGTTCGGTTTCTCTTGATGTGATCAGGATCAAATTCGACTTCCCACATCAGTTTCAAATAATCAAATAATTTAGTTATTTCAATTTTGTATCTTTTTACTCTTCCTAGTCATGATTACAAATTCACACATCTCTAAGGATGGAATTCAGTCCATCAATCATCCTCAATCTACTTCCAATACTTTACTTTGAGATTCAATGCCTAAGGGCTCATTTCATCGACTTTTGCTACTTTCGTCCATTACTCTCCATCATCTCAAATTATCTAACTCAGAAATGCAATACTTATGGAATTCAATCGTCCTCCCTTTACTTCCCATGACTTACCTAGGGATACACTACTCATGGGATCCATTCATCAACTACTCACAATAATTTTGTACTATTTCTTTAAGGGATACAATACTTGTGGAGCTCCGTCCACTACTCAATCTCAAAACATCTTCCAGGTTCTACATCGGTTTTATACCGACTCATGCATCGTAATGCCATGTCTAACTTCAAATAGACATACACAATAGGGATTATCATTTCCCCAAGAGTTTCTCTACTCTTCTTTTACCAATACTCTCACACTGGAGTTACAAGATGGGTATATTCATCATATGGTATTCGCATCTCTCGTGCTTAATTACCACCCTTGCAATATGAATGAATACGTATGTTTGTTTAACATAAGTATTAATCATCAAATCAATTCTCATTTGTGCTATTCACATTATAGTTTACGTGTTTTATATATGAAATTTACACTAAGCGGTTTTCGCTCTACCCCCCTTAAAAGGGATTACGCCCACGTAATCTACCATATGTTATTATTGAACATTGGTTCATTCAATTAGGGTACTCTGAAGCATTTTAGCTTCCCTACGGTTTATTATATAACGTACTCTGGTCAAAGGGTCTTAACCGTACTAATGGTTCAGTCTCTGCACCGAGAATTCCTATAGGAGTTTATTTAACTCATAATTAATTCGGTTCTAGCCTATCAGGCTTCAAGGCATTGATATCCATTCTCTCATACTTACTAGGTATATTGAACCTCTACGCTAGGGCCCACTAGCTTCTGCTGCGTGACCCTGATAATCATAATGCTTAATTCGCTCTTTGGTTATTCCAGATGTACTACACATCACCTTTTTATCCCACTATTGTGGGAATAAGGTTTGTTAAACAAGTGTGGTATTCTTTTACCGTGCTTGAACTCAATGAGTTTAAGATTTATAGCCAGCTCTCTGGCAATCTAATATACATACTATTCATACTCCCACGATTATTCACTAAGTTCCTCCAACTTATTGTTGGGTGAGGTTAAGTCACTACTTAGTTGTAGTGCTTCCTCTATTGTCAGTGGCTTCTGAGTCATACCAGTTCTTCTGGTTCAATACAAGTGTTCTTTACTTGTATGACCTTCTATTTTCTATGTGTCGGTCGTAGTGACTTTCTTAAGTCTCCTTTCACTCTTTATTCCAATGGAATTCACATCTTATGATTGTTGGTGTGTTTTATACTCTTCGTGCTTCTTTGGCCGCATGGTTGTTTCTAAGCTTTTGCTTGACTAGCTTATGCCATGTTCATTGGTGAAACGAAGGATTTACTACGACTTACATTTTTCCATACTCCTAGCTATCCCACTAGGTCATTAGCTGCACAAGTGCAATACCAAAACACTCAGTCCTATAGAGTGCGAAGGCGTAAACGCTTGGCAGTAAATCACTTATGTGATCACAATAGGAATAATACTCCTGCCTGTCATCTCATGTTTACAACTCCGTGCTATTGTCTAACTACTTCCTCATAGCGGTCGCTTGTTGAGCACCATATTCTTACTCATTATACAGCATCGTTTTTACGGTCTCTGTTACTGTGGTATCTTATCTTTACTCATTGCCATTGTCGTTGGCACCATTTCCTTATGGTGTGAATACACCGAGGGTTTCCTATGTTCGTGTGGATGACGGTTGTCGTAGCATACCGTAATGTTATTATCTTCCCAATGTGGAGATGTTTTATTTCAATTTAGGTTTCATGTGTAGGTTAGCTTACCTCACCTTACTTCATCATTTATGATATAATTGCCAAATATCTTAGTTGACAATGGATGAAGTAATTTATCGGGTTACAAGCTCCCTTGAGCATCGATCATTCGTGGTATCCAATGTGCATTCACATTGATTGTCTTTGGCATTTACTGTATCCCCAGTGCTGAGCATTGGTTATAGGCTCCAGCTGTGCAGTTTTGCTTTTGTATGTACATCACCGGGACATCCCAAGAACTTCTAGGGTTTTCTGGTCCCGTTCTCTAATTGAAGAGTATTCTATCACTAAAAGTGAAATTTTTGTTGAGAGGTTTGTTTCCACTCATAAGTCTCTTGACAAGCTTTACTATGATAGTCTCTGTTTATGTACTTCCGCCATTCATACAATGGTTCACCATATGCTTGGTTGCCTATGGAGTATACTTACTCCTTCAAGTCATAATGGTTTGGAAATCTCTTTTCCTTGTTCAGTTGCCCTTTGGAAATAACTACATGCGCAAGCTTTGTTGTTATGGTGGATGGAAGCCTTTTCCAAGGGTTCACATCATCACCGTTTGGCAGTCTTCGGTTAACGAGAGGTACCTTCCCTCGAGTTTCTCGTAGTGTCCAAGTGTGGACTAAACCAGTGGTGTCATCATCAAAATTCATATGCCTCTGTGCTACCATTGCCACAGAAGGCATGAGGGGCAATTAAAACCTTTGTCAACTGTATCCTAGACTCTTGCTCTAGTGACATTGACACGGAGGTATCCATTACTCCAAGCCACTCATTATGCTGAGCTCCAATTGGGTGGTTCAGTTGACGCTCTATTCATCGCATGAAATAATATCTCTTCCCTTATGGGGCCATCTTTGGCAAGTCTCGTTACTAAATGGTATGGGTTTTGCAACCGTTTAAATTTACACAACGAAGTTGGTTCATGGCTTTTAAGCCTTATTGCTGTAAGCTATGCCCTTGCGGGCTGCTTATATATGTTTCCACTCCTTGTATACCATTATAGGGTTGGAGGTATTTACTGGGCTCCCTAGCAAGTTGTTGCATTACGCTTCCGTTCATGAGAGGCCCTTTTAGGAAATTTTGGTGTTAATCAGTGCCTTTTGTGGTTGAGGGTATTTCCTGTTAAGTGAAATCCCTTCGGTGTTCTAACCGAGTGTTCGTTCTAGCTCCCGTGCTCTTATCATGACGCTTTGATCGACTGTTTTTAATCCAGACACCCTCAAGGATTGCTCCTGGGTGTTGTTGGTTATGCCGTTACATTCGGCTAATGTTTATGATATGATGTGTCCACTATACCGCCTTGTGGCATTGTATTTGAACTATCCTCCTCAGGGTTATAACGTCTCCCGTTCTTGGGTAGAATGTCTATACTTTCTCCTAGTGTTTTAAACTAGGTTTAATATCCTCTCCAATGATGAATTATACTTCATGGTACTCTTGTGATTGCTCTTGGGAACTCCGTCCTGTTTATTGAACATCGTTATGTTCACGTTAGGCATTTGCCTTACTGTGTTTAGGCAGGGTATCCCTTCCAGCTGTCATGTATTTTCTTGAAGTCTTTGAGACATATCCTATGTCTGTACTTATTAGTCTGTGCTCTTTGCACTTCCTAATCCTAATTCCTTATTTTTAGATGGATTCTCTGAGTTCCTTTATACTTATTACTTAGCTGAGTTCCTTCTCCTTGATCGTCTGAGGTGTCTAGCTGTTCTGGTTTGAACTTACTCATGGTCCATAGAACGGAGTTGACTACTTCCCGTGTTTCGTACACTACATGTATACATACGTGGGGTACCTTGTTGGTACGTTACCACTTACCTGACTATCTGTCAGGCTCGCTAGCTCCTTCGGAGTGCGGTCGTCCCACATCCCGCATTTGGGTACACTCGTAGTGCTCGTCACTCGCCTAGGTGAAGTATTCTATTGTCGACTCCTCTTGTATCATTCTATGATACTCACCGTATTTCTGTCGGTTTGGTTTTAAAATCCAAGGTTTAAAAGAAGGGTTGTGGTTTTGAAAGAAAAAGTTTGGGTTTTGAAATAACAGTTCGGTGTTAAAAGAAGTTCTTCATGGCGTGGCCATGTCTGAGGTCTTGACCAAGTCCAGCTTCTCGCTGACTGGTATGCTCTTAATACAATGGTCGGGCCATTAGGCCTTTCCAAGGTTCCATTCTTCCAGTTTTTAGGATGTGTGATCTTGTAGTCGCTTCATAATGGTCACGGTACATTACTAAGTACTTATTGTTTGCTAAAGGTCTTTCTAAATAACCCTGTTCTTACTGCACTTGCCGTGGCAAGTGCGTGGTACTGGTGGTTTTTGGGTTAACCTATACCGGTCACGGTATGGTTTCCACATATATTTGGTAGTCTCGTCGACTCTTTCTTCGATCCATTGATTTATGTTTGGGATACTTGATCTTTAAGTAGCTTCTCAATGATCTTGACATGGCTGTCATAGATCAGAGTGCTTCTCCAATCCTTGGAGATCCCTATATATTTGTTCTATGTTTTCCTTTGTGGCTCGTTCCCACACATTTACCATGGTTAGCGAGTCTGAGCTTGTTTAGGCACTACTTCTGTAATCCTGTCGGATTATATCCCGTGGATGTTCTTGTAGCTGTCTGAGCTATGTCAGCCAGGTAGTGTAACCTTTTGGTGTTGTAGTTTTAGAGTTAACCACTCCCGACTATGTCCTTAGTCAGTTGGTATACCATTGGTGGTATTATCTAGCTACTACTGTCCCGCAGACTTGCGTCTCGGGTTCCATTACTGCTCCTTTTCCATTTCGTTGCACGGTTAGTGCTTCTTTTCCTGCTGCTGGTTGACTAGCCAGGTTTCGCGACTGCTAAGCATGTCGCCCCATGCTGTTATAAGTTGTAGCCTCCTTATGGTTGGAGTACTCATTCTACCGCTATTAAATGCGGGTATTGTTGTTCAATCGGGAACCATCTTCGGGACATCCCATTCTCGAGATCTACTATATAACAGGTTCTTTCCCTTTATAGGAATATCTCACTACCGCCAGATCAGGTTTTCCCGACTATGAGAGGGCTTTCCTTCTCTCTGGCGTTCTTTCCCAAGTTATACAATGGGGATGCGGAAGGTGGGTCTGATATTGTAGGCATCCGGTACACACCGGTGGTTCCTAACTAGCGTATCTCTAACGCTATCACTCAGCCCTTAGCCCTAAGCTTCTAATTCCTAACTCGGTATTTCCTAAACTCGGTATTTCCAGTCATCAGAGCGATACTTCACTTTGATACCACTTTTTGTAACACCCCTACCGCTAATACCGTCATTACCGTCTAATCACCTCGTACTTACATACCTTCACAGCGGATACTTACTTACACAACGGTGGGTGATACAATGTCGTTAGCCACCCACGTGACTAACAAGGCCTACTACTCCTTACAGCATCGGTCTGATGGACCGGAATACCTGAGTACTACACAATTACAATCCATATTCCAATTACAAACCGAGTACTACAATTCCTCATTCAATACAATACTCCATACTTACAATACAATACACCGAGTTTACTAAGATCTAATTCCAAATACAACAATCCTTTCACGTTTATACATACTCATTAAGAGTCTAGCATCTACCCGTTTCTCACAATTCTACATACCTTTCCAAACACAAAAGGGTGTACCACTTGGTACACCTATACTTCAAAGGCTACTAGCGTTATATAATTCGCTACTATCTACAATTCATCCCTAGATATCTAAGCATGGTCACCGGTCTCTTACCATGACCATAACAGCTTCGGGTACCTGTAAGATAAAAATGGTGCCCCAAGGGGCTCAGCAAAAAGCTGCATATGATAACCGCATACCCCGCGTACTAGCGAGGGTACGCCGACTACTTAGGTCGAATACATGCGATTCATTTTACTTATACATACATACATGCTTTTATTCATAATACTACAATACTAAACTATAGTTTTAATTTTAATTCCCTTTAATTGCCGAATGCATATATATAATTTCTTAAATTACAAATCTAACCCCAAGTAATTCGGCTTTGACATAAAATTTCCTTTATTTACATTTTCACCCCAAAACTTTATAATAGTTACTTAATAACTTATAAACTATAGTTTAATTATTTAATTCCTCTAAATTTCGGAAGTGTAATTTATATTTCTCCTAATTATGGGTTCGCCCCATATTAAACTCCAACTTTTCATAATAAGTTTTATAAATTACAAAATAGCCCCAAACTTTATAAATTGTTAATTTAACACTTGTTTAAATTAACTAAAATTCATAAACTTAATTCCTACCTTTATATTATATCATAATTACTCCAAAGAAGCCCATAACTCTCAGCTTTTACTATATATACACCAATCTTTTCAAAATTTACAATTTAGCCACATAACTTAATTAATTAGTCATTTAAGCACTAGTAAAATATTTTTAACTCACCAAACTTTGTAATATAAGTTTATATACATATGTATCTCATTTAAACCTATTTTTCACCAAAACCATTCGGCCATAATTTATAAGGTATCGTACAGTATATAAAAGTAGATTTATAAGTCAAAATAATTATACATAAATTCATATAAGTCATATAACTCATGTAAAAATTATTGTAATGCCTTAGATTAATCCTTAGCTCAAAATATAGCATATTTATCCTTGACAATTCGGTATGAATAAACATTTAGCCTAGGTAGATTTTGTGACACAAAAATGTGTCTTAAGGAAATAAATTTACCATGTATGTTATACCTATATTTTTGCCATATGTTACCATGTAGTTTCGGTTTTAGATACCCTAGAAGGTGTACATAATTTTTGTATAATTTTTAGAAGCTTAACCAAGCTTAAAATATAAAGATTGGCTTAGTAAACTTACTCTTAATAAAGGATGGTTAAGTGCTTGAACTCCTCTTGAATTCCCAAGCTTTCTCCAAAGGAAATTGATGCTCCACTTCGGTTTTTATGCAAGAGGTGAAGGAGTTTAGGAGTTAGATCTTTAACAAAGATCTTAAGTAGATTTGTAAGTAGTTTTCCAAGGATTTACCTTAAGCTTTTCTCCTTAGATTTTTGGCTCACCTAAGATGAATGAAGAACCAACTTTCCTTCATGAAAATGATGAAGAAAAGAGCCTTAGAAGATGTAGAATTCGGTTACACAAAAATGTGTCTTAAGGATTTTCAAGCATGAAAAATACCTTAAGATAACCTTGGATGCTCCTTGGATTTGTGTTGATTTAGACAACCTTCTTGGAGTATAATTTGATGCCGAAGACTTGTAGTTATGCTAGGAAGAATTTTGCTTCAAGACTTGATGAGAAATGCTAGGAAATTAACATAGAAATGAAGATAGAAGTTAAACCTCCATTAATGGACTTAAGAGCTTCAAAGGAAGAAGATGAAAGAAGAAGAGAGGAGGCTTACCAAACCGGCTGCAAGGAGTGAAGGAATGGAATTTCAACCGTATACTTAGGCTAGGAACTGTCTAGTTTTTTATTTATTTATTTTGGACCCATAATTGACATGTTAGGTCATGACTTTGTTAATTGTTTATCTTCGGATTTTTAGGCTCCATAAGCCCTCCAAACAAGGCTGCTTTCGGCCATGTTACAAGACAAGGCAAGGTGGAAGAAATTATGGAAGCTAAAGGACAAGGTAAGTTATGTAAGGTTTAGTTCTTTTGATTTTTCAATGTTAAACTTGACTTCTTCTTCCCTTGTAGGTACATGGTTTTTAGGGCTAATTGGGGCCTCTTCAATCGGCAGCCAAGAGCCTTAGACAAGCATGGAATGGCCACTTGTATTTAACAAATCAAAAAGTAGTTCTAGATCTACTTTTTGCCTTAATAATTCTTGCTTTTGTCAAGCTAACATGGCCTTGTTTTCCTGCAGGATTTCGAAAGCATGGAGGTCAAATGAGACTTATATTCTTTTGTCTTTAAGTATTATAGCACATGGGAAGGTGAGTCACCATGTTCTATGTCTTTTATAAGTTTTAAATGTAAATTTTATACTACTTTTTAGGTAGAAATTCGGCCCCTATATAAATGCTTGTTTGACACTGCCTTTAATTGATTTAGGTGGTAAATTCATCCCCATTTAAGTTCATAATTCGTGGCATGTCAAAACTACAGGTAATTGCGTAAACGCGTTTTAGTGGCACCCGAAGGTGTGTTTTCTGTGCTCTAAGGATTTTTGGCAAATAAGTTGTCGCTATAATTCCAAGTGTTTATAAACATTGTTTATAGTCAATAATGATATATTAAGGTGTTACATTGAGTTATATGGGGTTATATCAACTCATGACATAATTCCCGGGCTATCGGGACACTCCCGGGGCAAAAAGGAGCGTTAAGAAATTCCCCGAGGATTTTGTTGAATTATGAGAAACTAGCTCATGGGTTCTCTTTAGAATGATTAATAATGATGTTAGGAACTCTAATAATGAATTATATAGGAGTTTGTGCCGCCTCGGCACCTCTCCGGGCTTTTCGTGCTTTAAGGGGCGTGCGTGAGCACTCCCGAGCGTTTTGTGTTTTTGACTAAATATAGCCTAGGGACTATGTTTGTATATTCATATAATGAGGGTATGACCATTTGGTTTGAGTTTTAGAAGGTCATACAAGGTCATGCTTAATCGCATGTTTCTAAGGCATTTTAGCATTTATGGTGAAACGACTACTTTTACGTAACGTTTTCATGCATGTGTTTGCATGCGTACGTGAAATGGTTTATCTTTAGATTAATTTTCATTATATAATGGTTTTATAGTGTTAATTAGATTTGGGGTATTTCAGTGGTCCTTCTAGTGCGGGTGTTGCAGGGGGTATCTCATGTCCACCTGTAGATCCATGGTGGGGAGGTCCTCCTTCTGGTGTTGGATCTACAGGCGGTAGCTCTGGTCCCCCAGCTACTTTGTGGTGGAGCGGTCCTCCTAGCTGGTGGTCTACTTCTACGCCAGCACTAAAGGATACTAATGTTGATGATAGTACTGATGTTGATGCTGGTACTAATGTTGATGTGAACCTGACGTTGATCCTTGAGGATAGCTAGTGACACTTTTTTTCCAAACTGTTATTGTAGCATTACTGTAGCTGTGTTAGTTAGTAACTGATATTTGGGTACAAACATCGATTTATATGTGTTTAACAACTTTACTATATTTTGATGTTATAAAATAGTCATTATATGTGTTAGCTATACTTTAATTTCTAATTATCTCTAGTAGCTTTTGTATTTCATGGTATTTATTTTTTTTATTGTTAATAACAATATTTTAAAGCCATAAAACTAAAAAAATAAAAACAATAAAAAACACCGATGTTTTACCGACCATTACTTAAGCATAGCTTTTGTCAGTACGTAGTCGGTAATTAGTTGGGAAAACTGCAGCAAACAATACAAAGGTTGTCGGTATATGTAACACCCCAACCACAAACACCGTACTCAACAACAATTCGCAACGGAAATACAACTCTACAATTAACTTAATCCATTGGTGTTACACGCCGTTAGCCACCCACGTGGCTAACAAGGCTAATACTTATACATTGTATCGGTCTGATGGACCAGATTCCCGAGCACTTACGCATTACAATCCCATTCCATTTCTAAAAAAACAAATACATTTATATTCCAACTGTACCGAGTATTTACAAACTAATGCCGATAACAGTTTCGGTCTTACTAAACTTACAAAGGCATAAGTAATTAAACAATTACCCATGCATAAATAGCTACCCCGTCCTACTCTTGAACGGCTGCCAGCTCCATTGTACCTGAAAGGAAAAAGGGTGGCCCCAAAGGGGCTCAGCACCTTTGCTGGTATGGTAATCGTGCAGCCCGCATACTACCGGGCCACGCACAACTAATTGTCGTCTAAGCATACGGTTGATTATATTTAAATCATGCATGAAAACTATAAACACATAACATACGTATATTTGACACATATCCAATCAATAGGATGCAAACAATTAAGTTAACACATCAACACTTGTTAGATCACATTATTGTGTAGTTTGACCCTTGAGGGTTTCTACCTTAATGGAGCTAATTCCTTATTAGACGACACTTACCCATTTAATCGGGTTACATATAATTCCTTATAACAATAACATGGGGTTGATATCATTGGTCAATGTACTCTACATAACAACACACATCACATATTAACATACTCACAACATAACTCGGGAACGAGTCTCGTGAGGACTCGGTCCGAAATGAGAGTTAGCCATCTTATTATAGCCTAGAGAATATTTTCATTCCCATGTTGAGTTCGTTACACAATAACTTACTGTTCTTCTTAGAGAATGTATACTTTACGTAGGATGTGTCGGTTATAATATAGTTCCGAACACACCGTACACAGTTACTTTACTTGGATGTGTCGGTCTTAATATAGACCCAATCACACCATACACATTAACATTACTTAGATGTGTCGGTCTTAATATAGACCCGATCACACCATACACATTAACATTACTTAGATGTGTCAGTCTTAATATAGACCCGATCACACCATACACAAATCCCCTTAATCCCGAATAATAATCAAGGTAGGAGAGCCAGGTATTGGCTCGTGGGAGATTGAATTCCAATAAGGAAAACAACCGAACAAGGGAGAGAGTTGAATCAAATATAGATATCAACTCCCGTACATACGCGCGCAACCGGGACTCCCGGATTCCTCACCCCCCCCCCCCCCCAGTTATACACTTGTTAGTAGTCCCATAGTTGGAACTCAAAATATTATTTCACACTTTGGGTGTTCAAGCCCAGTTAGGCACACAAGGGAGATGAGATACATTTGAACAACTCAACAGTCATTACTCAATGACATACACAAAGGATGAACACATCCACACACAACAACAGTACACACCTAACACACGGATAGCCGTAGTTAGAACGTACCCGTAGGTTGGGTCGTTAAATCCGAATACCGATCTCTTATGTGATCCTAGAGTTGGTTAGCTACGGTTTAACACATATTCGAGGTTAAACGGTATCGGAACTAAATAATCCACATAAACAAATTACTGTAAACTCATTTCATGCTTATTCTTGCAAGGTGGCAAACACACAGAAAAACAGGTTGGCATCCAAGCCGGTGTAATCCGGTAGAACATAGGTTGCAAGAAAACCATACCTGTCACCAAGGTCCACTCTATTGTGTCCTCTTATGTTCCTCGAATAATTCTCAATTGACTGGTAACATTACATTTTTTTCCTTTACCTCGGGTAATACGTTGTTTAACGACTAGTGCGCCCATAGTTAACCCCATTATCCTGTTATACTTAATTTTACTCTTGTGATCTTAAGTTCAAAACTCTCACATCCAATCTAACACTTGTTTACACTTTTTAAGGCCTTCACATGGCACCAAACAAGCCCTAAACACACTAATAACCATTACCCATCAATCCCCCATCTATAGAGGCCTTTAAAACACTTTTGGCAACTTTTGGTCTGGTCCGGACTTGGTCCGAACCCAAGGTCCCGGACCATCACTTAAAACTACTCTCGGCCCTTTTTTTACATTGTCCAGGTCTTGGTCCTGGACTAAGGACCCGGACCACCTCCAGAGTTCACTCTCAGCTTGTTTTTAAGCCGGTCCGGGACTTGGTCCGCCCCTAAGTCCCGGACCCTGCAAAAAGCTGTCAAAATTACATTTTTCAACCTCTAATCCAACCTTAATCCTTACCTAATTATTCCATAATCTTTCCACATGTTTCCTACAGGTTTAAACACCTTAAAAAACACTCCTTAGACCTTCCTAAATCATCATCAAACCTCATTGCTCAATTTGTTTCAATTCTACACATCTCTTCTTCCATTTTCAACACTTATGCACACTAGGCATTACCAATCTCTCTTGGTGTTTCACACCTTCCACCAACATTACCAACTCACTTATTTGCCACACTTATGCATCATCAAGTCCTCATCTTCCTAACTCAACTTTTCAAGATTTCCCAAGGCTATATTCCTCTAGTTCACACCAAAGTCATTACAAACATAAAATACCCCATTTACTCAAAATTTGCACAAGGCTTAACACTTCACATACCATAATTTGGTGTCTTGAATTCACCATTCTAACCTCTAGTTCCTCCTAGACATTCTTAGTCATTTTAACCCTCAGATCCCTTAATTTATTCTTTCCACCAACTTAACTCTTAATGGTTCCTATTACATCCTAGTCACAATACCTCACTATAACACTTAAAAACTATTAGTTCTCAACAATTTTGCCATATCCCTATCAATTCTACACCCAAACACTTAGTTTCTTTCACCATTAACATCAAAGACATTCAAAACCCATCATGAATGTTCTTACACACAAACTACACTTGACTACTACATCACAATATAGTGCATAAATTAAATTGCTTGGCACTTAGGCCCTTAAATGACATGGCTCTTAGGCCCTTAAATGACATGAACTAAACACTGAATTTCCCACATATATAATGCTTTCAACCTGAAAATACACACATCAATCCCAAGGCGATTATAAAGCCTCTTGTAAACCACCTTATGATCATTTCACTGACTCATTTACCCTTAGCTCTTTAATCACAAGTTTACAAATATGATCATATCACTTTCCTAGGTTTACCTAGTTCATTACATAAGGTAAGCTTTAGGTTGCATTTTGCACTCACCTAAACACCCCTCCATAAAACATTAAACCCCTTAAGGTAAGTCATTTACCTTTTGTTTTCCAAGCTTTTCTCACTAGTTTTCTCTTGTTTTTCTTGATTGCAAACCGGCAAGGGCTTTACTCACTTGTCAATCTTTGGAATTTGAAGAGAACTTGATTAGGAAGCAAGGTAAGACTCCTTCTAATCCTTTGGAGATTGAATCAAGCTAGTAAAATGAGCAAGACAAGGCATCATCAAAGATGATTTTCGGCCATATACAAAAATGAAGAGAAAGTTGATTTTTCTTTGACTTTTATTACCTTAGAACAATGGAGAACAACAAGGTGCAAGAAGATAATCTTTTCCTCCTTTAATGGAGATTCTCCATGGAATCAAACTTGAGTTCTTGAAGATTTGAAAAGAGGGAAATGAAGGGCTTGGTCTAACTAGCACAAATGTGGTCTTAGATTTGGATTTGGAGCATGGAGTTGGATTTGGCAAGCAAAACAAGGTGGGGAAGTATACATGCTGTAGCAAGAACGGTTTGGAGCTGGTAGAAGGATGAATAACATGGTGGGGAAGAGGGGAAATGAACAAAGTGAGGTGAGAGGGATGACTTTGTGAGATATTTCACTTATAATGCAAATAGTAACTTTACTTTAGTTCCCTCTTCTTTCTTTAGTTGGCTGGCATGTTATGGGGACTCATCACCTTCAAACCCGGCCCCCATCCTTTAGTTAGGATATTTATGGCCTAGTTTGACCATTGACCACTTAAAGAAGTCATTTGACTCATTTTGGGCACTATTTGGGTACTATTCATAATTAGTGCACAAATTTGTGAACTTTTTTATTTCTCCTTGATTTAGGCTTCCTAATGTGATAATAAGTAGTACATATGTTGATTAAGGTGTAACCATGGCCATTTAGCCACTCAAAACCCACTTCCAAGACAATTTTTCAAAAATGTGCTTTAAGACTCCTTAAAGCACAATTTGTGTTTAAACTTGTTTTTGAGCTTGGTTTAGTTTTAGTAATTGATTTAACATGTTAATTAGCATGTTAATAAGGTCGAGGAATGACATTTAGGTCTTAAACAAGGTTACACCAAGTCTAGAGCAAGTATTTGCTTAAATTGACTTTATGGTGTTTTCTTGTGTTTTCTTTGGTTTAAATTGTCTACCAATGTTTCTTAAGGACTTAATTAGCTTTAGAAGTCATAATTACATAATTAATTAACACTTAAAGGTTTGGGGTATTTCAGTATAATAGCAGGTTGTTGGTAAATAGTCGGTAATACCAACTGTAACAGTGGTCGATAATTAGTCGCTAAAATAGAAAGTCGTCGTAAACAGTCGGTAAAATAGAAAGTCATCGGTAAATAGTCGGTAATACTGATAAGTCAGGAATTTACCTATTTCTGCATGGTCTTTTGATAAGGAATTCGTTACTATTTACTGCTAAATTCCTGTCTTTTGAGTATTTTTTATGTCTCTTGTTTGCAATTGTCTTCTTTTATGGTTTTTATGTACTTTTTCAGGTATTTAATCCAAAAGAAACTGTTCATATCATTGTTGGAGACCATAGTTTTTTCAAACAAACTAAATGGAGTCAAGAAATTCATCATCGACCCAATTCAGGCATGGTCCGGGACTGTTTCCATAACTTAAGTCCCGGACACAAAGCAGAACAAATCTCGAATGGAATACAGGTATGGTCCCGGGACCTTATACATAACTTAAGTCCCGGACCACATAGAAGGATACTCTCGACCCATTTCTATGCATGGTCCGGACTTCACACAGGACGTTTAAGTCCCGGACCATACTGTTGAAATCGACAGTCTGTAACGCGCGAACGTTAAGAGAAGAGATTTATTCTTTCATATTAACTGTCGCCCATGCACTACCGATTTCCTTTCCAGCTTTGTCTTCCACACTCGTTTTTGTCCCTTCCACTGCTACTTTCGACCCTCATCTCCACTAATCTAATTATCTCCCCAAATCCAGCAAAACACCCACGTTAAACACCCACCATTCCACTTACAAATTCCAGCATCATTGTCCACCACCATGCGGCTTCTGCTACATATTCAACAAACAAGTTCTATATAGAAAAAAAGAAACCTCTCTTCCTCTCATTCAACAGAATTCTCACGGAGAGAAAACACCACAACTCCATCCTCACCTATCACTCCATCCATCTCCATTTCAGATACCACGGTCCATTCATCTCATTACCCACCTACGTATCCACCTTGGTTTAAAAAAGCTCGCCTCAGGCGCGCCTGAGGCGTTCTGAGCGCAAGGCGTTGGAGATGTCGCCTCCGGTGTCGCAAGGCGTGTGCGGGTGGTGAGGCGGGCTGAGGCATCCAAGGCGTGGGAGGCGATGTGAGGCGACGCTTAAGGCGGTAGAGGAAGGGGAAAAAATTGCAGAGGGCGGATCGAGGAAGAAGAAGGGTACGCGGCGACTGTTTTCTTCTTTTTTTTTTGTTTATACTAATCAAAACGACACCGTTTTTTATTAGTTAGAATTTTTTTTAAAAAAAAAAAACTGAACCCTAAAATATCTCTGCTTCACCCGATGCCCCTCCACTCACATTTCATTTCCCCAATTTTTTTTCCTTTCCCTCTGCTCTCTCGGTCTCTCCCACGTTCCCCCCCAATTACACCCCTCCCACCCACCATTCAACCACACCAAATCGGTCCCCCCCTCCACTCACATTTACTTTTCTCAAATTTTTTTCCCTTTTCTTCTGCTCTCCCACGAATCCCACTCACCCAGACACCCACCATTCAACACAGCATACTCCCAGCCCCACCCACACAGCATAAAACGTTCAACAGAACTCAAAAGGTATTGTTCTGTTTTCTTTTTTTTTACAGTTTTGTCCAGTAGTATGTATAGTCTAAACAACATATATACCTCTAGTTTATTTTTTGTATGTTTCTACATAATTAGTAGAATGGTATTGTTTCTGTTTTCTTTTTTTTAATGTTTTTACAAATAAGGCTCAGCCATTTAGCAAGTTAATTTATATGTAGTTTAGTAGTTTCATTGATGGTATAACCATATCACAACCATAACAGATGCGACATTACACATCATTTTCTTACTTTGTTATTGTGTTTCCCTTATTTATAATTGTTAATTTATTATATATTATAGCTGATGGACAATGAAGATGGTGGGGGAGGAGGAACATCTAATGGAACCATGGATTTGGGTCACAAATATGCCCCCAAGGATCCTAATGATAGAAATGCTATGAAATGTAAATTTTGTGGCAAAGTGGTTAAAGGAGGTGTCTATAGCATTAAACAACATCTACATGGTGGATTTCCGTGTGTTCTAAAGTGTAGCAATTGCCCTGAGCATGTGAGATTAGAGGTGAAGGACTTCATGCTAATGAAAAGGGCGGTAAAAGATCAAAGTCAAAAGTTGTTTTCAGCAATGCCAACTTTTGACGATGTTGATATTGAGGAGGAGGAGGATTGTGTTGAGATAAACCAAAGATCATCACAACAAAAGAGACCAAGACAAAAGGGTCCGATGGATATTTTCTTTAGACCCAATCCCGAAGATGTTCTCAAAGGTAGGAAAGGGGGAGAAAGAAGACAATAAACCATTAATGAGGTTTGTAAGAAAGAGTTAAGAGGCAAGGTTTGTAGAGATATTGCTAAGTGGTTTTATGATGCGGGAATTCCTTTTAACACGGCCACCTATGATAGCTTTTCTATCATGATTGAGTCTATTGGACAATATGGCCCGGGAATGAAACCACCTTCAATGCATGAGATTAGAGTTCCTTTGCTTAAAAAAGAAGTGAATGAAGTGGTAGAAGCAATGGAGTTGAACAAGAAAGAGTGGAGGGAAACCGGTTGTTCAATTATGTCCGATGGATGGCGTGATTCAGTTGTCCAAAAGGATATTATCAACTTTCTTGTCAACTCCCCCAAAGGTTCCATATTTGTAAAATCCATGGATGTCTCTGATGTTGTGAAGGATGCTAATATGTTGTTTAAGGTCCTTGACGACATGGTTGAAGAAGTTGGTGAGGAGAACGTGGTCCAAGTGGTGACGGACAATGCTTTGGCTTATGTTAAAGCGGGTAAGGAAGGAAACATCAAATTTATTGTTTGATTGACTCTTTGAAGTTTATAAGTTATATTTATTATGTATTTTATGTTTCTAACCGTTGATTTTGTAACTTTTTATTTTGTAGGAAAGAAGTTGGAACAAAAGAGACCACATCTATATTGGACTCCATGTGCGGCTCATTGTCTTGATCTCATGTTGGAGGATATAGGTAAGATTCCAAAAGTGAAAGGAACACTCAAGAAGGCAATGTTCATGAATGCTTACTTCTACAACCATGTTTCTCTTGTGAACATGATGAGAAGATTCACAAATCAAAGGAACTTGCATAGGCCAGCTGTCACACATTTTGCAACCTCTTTTATCACTCTTTCTCAAATACATAGCCAGAAGAACAACCTCAGATTGATGGTCACCTCCGAAGAATGGACTTCAAGCAAATTTTCTAAAGAAATTGGTGGGAAAAAGGTACATGCTACTCTTATCCAAGAATCTTTTTGGAGAGATGTGATATATGTACTTAAGTTGACGGGGCCACTTGTTAGAGTCCTAAGGTTGGTTGATGGTGAGAAGTCACCGGCTATGGGTTTCATTTATTCGGCTATGGAGCATGCTAAAAGGGCTATTGCTAAATCATTTGGCAATATGGAGCATGGATATGAGACGGTGTTTCAAATCATAGATAGAAGATGGGAATGTCAACTTCATAAACCTTTGCATGCAGCTGGACACTTCTTGAATCCCTCGGTATTCTATGCTAATCCCGATCATGTTGGTCGGGAAGAGATTATGGATGGACTATATGATTGCATATCTAGGTTGAGTCCTAATGATGAGGTTGCACAAGAGATTGGAGATGAGATAGTGAAGTATCAAACAGCTGAAGGAGTGTTTGGAAAAGCAATGGCTATAAGAGCAAGGAAGACATCATCTCCAGGTGTGAACTTTAATTCTTTGTTGTAGTTGTTTTCAACTAGTATATTACTATATTATAAGTCTATGATTTGAAATTATTCTATTTTTCATAGCTGCGTGGTGAAGAACATATGGCTCATCTGCTCTAAATCTTAGAAAGTTTGCAATTAGAGTGTTGAGCTTAACTTGTAGTGCCACCGGCTGCGAGAGAAACTGGGGTGTTTTCCAAGATGTAAGTTTTTTAATTGTAGAGTTAACTCTTTCAATTCACATTATCTTCATGATTATGTTTATAACTCTCATTTATTTATACACTTTTTTATTATTATAATAGCTTCATACAAAGAAGAGGAATAGATTGGCTCAAGAACGATTGAATGATTTGGTGTTTGTGAAGTATAATCGTGCTTTACAACGTCGGTCAAATTTGAGTAAGGATCAATTGACCGGTGATATGATTTGGAGAGATATTGATGAAAGCAATGAATGGTTGATTGGAGTGATGGAAGGTGAAGGTCAAGATGATACCTCATTTGTATTTCAAGGTGAAGACTTAACATGGGATTTGGTGGATGAAGCAATGGGTGCAAGTGAACCTCTCTACAACACTAGAGGAGCAAGGAGGGATGGAGCTAGCACTTCAAGAATAAATAGAGGAAAAAATGTTGCTTCTTCATCTAGTAGTAGAATGAACTTGATTCAAGAGGAGGAGGAAGAAGAGATTGAAGAGGATATTGGTGTTCCGAACAACAATTTGGATGATATAGCGGTGCTTGGTCCAGAAGATGATCATGATTTGGATGATCATATTTATGACTTCACCATTTAGTTGTTGGATTATTATTGTTGGAACAAGTCTTTTGTAGTTTGATGACTTTTGAACTTGTGCATTTTGGTAGGTTGGGGCTCCTTTCCTTGGTCTCTTCTTGAGAAGATCCATTTGTATGCTCCTTCTCGTAAGAGACCAAGGCAAATTCATATTGATAACAATTTGTATGGATTGCTTGTGCTATTTTAGTGTTCAAAGACCCACTTTTGAAGTTTAATGGAGTTATATATTATTGTAAGCTTTTATATTATATAATGTGATATTATATTGTCATGTATGTACAAAATGTATGTTCATAACAATCTATAGGTGATTCTATAAAAACAAATGCCTCAACTACGTGATGCGTTCACCTCAACGCCTCATGCATCACGCCTCGCCCCTGGCCCCTCATCGCCTCGGAGCGCCTCACGCAGTTTAAAACCAAGGTATCCACACACCTCCACAGAAGTCTGGAATACACAAGCAGATGAAGACTTCACCATTTTCTGGAGATTGAGCAGAAGAAAATGCTGGTCCTGCACAAAGACTCCATCAAAGAGTCTTAAATCAGAGTTTCTTCTTCTCTTCTTCTTTAATGTTATTTATATATTTTTACAGTATTTTCATTTCCATGGCTGAGTAATTTCTATAAATTTCGGTTTACTATGTAATCCAAATTCAAGGTTCCATTATCTTTGTGATTTACCATTTTAATAGATTGAAGTGTTGTTCCTTATTTATTTTTATAAATCTTGTGATTTTGCCAATTACTGGATTTTATCAGTTTATCTGCTTATAAGTGAGAACTGCGGTAGATAATAGACAACAGGAACAGCACCGGTTAATTTAGAGATGGTAATTCCTCTAGGATATTAACTGATCATTAAAACTGGATTATTCTTAAAGCTGTTAGCAATTAGTGAATTTGTAACGAGAGTTAAGATTTGTTAGCTGTTAATTAGATTCCACCGAGCGGGAGACCGAACGTGGAATATTTCAGATCTGGGATTTTAATCTAAATTTTGGTAAACACATCGAGAAAGGAACCGAAGAATTAGGAGGATTAGTAAACCGGAATTTTCCCTTTTTATTAAATCAAAAATATCATTATTTTGCTCACTATCTTGCATTTATTACCTTTGCTCTTATTTGCATTCTTGTTTTGTACTTTAGCAATTCAACAAACAAAAAACCCCCTGTTACTTGAGTTATTTTATCATCTCGATTTAGATATTAGTTAAACTAAAACGCTGCCTCCCTTGGATTCGATAACCTGGAGGGAATCTTCTAGGTAAACTTGCTACAATCGACCGGTATACTTGCTGTTAGGTTAAACCTCCCAACAACAATTTACCGTTAGGTTTTTACCCAACAAGTTAATGGCGCCGTTGTCGGGGAGGCACGGTTGCTTAGTTTAATTTTTATTTTTTATTTTTTATTTTATTTAATTTTGTTTTGTTTTTGTTCTTTTTAGTTTATCCTTGTTTTATTTTATTTTGTTCATTTTGTTAGCCTTGTGCGAATTGTTTCTTATTATTATCGGTTATGATAATATCCGATTGAGCTATTTTTACAGCTACATTACTGTTAATTATCTGATTTTTGTTTTATGGTTACAACTTGTTCTGTAGGAAACCCTGAATTCGAAATTGAACCAGAAATAGACAGAGTAACAAGAAGGATTCAAAAAAGGTTAGAGCTGGATCCTCCAATTGAGCAGGATGTGCCTCTAAAAGATTCACCAGTAGAGGAGATTGCTTCTGAGTTACTAGTTGAAGAAGAGATTCTAAACAACACCTCAGGAACCAATATGGAGAATTTGAATTCGGAGAAGCACATGAGGGATTATACCCGCCCAAGCGTCGAAGGGCTTATTTCACCAATAGTAATTCCTGCGTTGCCAACAGGAGTGCAGTGGCAGTTCAAGACGCACTATGTTACTATGGTCATGAACGCACCCCAGTTCAGCGGGACAGTCACCGAAGATCCCAATGTCCATCTCACCACTTTCTTGAGATTGGTAGGCGCATGTTCTACACCAGCTTCACAAGAGGTTGCTAGATTGACTCTCTTCCCATTCTCCCTAAGAGACAGAGTTGCAGAATGGTTAAACTCATTGACGCCCAACAGTATCGCTACCTGGACGGAGTTAGCAAATGCATTCTTGGCGAAGTATTTCCCTCCTTCTCGAATGCTGACTATGAGAGGAGAGATCACCAACTTTAAGCAGTTCACCGGTGAAACATTATCCGAGGCTTGGGAGCGTTTCAAAGGGATTGTGCACAGAGTACCACACCATGGCTTGGGAGAGGAGGTAATTTTACAGTCCTTTTACAAAGATTTGGATCATTCAAGTCGTTTGTTGGTAGACACTTGTGCAGGAGGAAGCCTCATGGAGTTACCAATAGCTAGAATCAAGGAATTATTGGAGACCATTGCCAATGCATCCAATCAGTGGGGAGGTGCGAGAACCGGAGAAGCTGCACCGAAGAAAACTGCTGGAGTTTATGAAATGGATTCGAATACTTTTCTGGCTGCCAAGATGGAGGCGATGTCAAAGCAGTTTGAGCGTATGTGTGCAGCGATGAACCCGCAGTCAAATGCAGCAGCATCTCCTGAGGTCTATCCACCTTGTGAATGTTGTGGTAGAAGCTCAAACTTGTGCCAGTGTACATCTCCACCAACTGAAGAGGTAAATTACCTGGGGAACAGACAAGGAAATTTCTATAACAACCAAAGCAATCAGGGATATCAGCAGTAACGATTTCAGAGCAACAACTACAATCAGAAGGCACCACAACAATATAATCAGTCCTATCAGAGACCCCCTCAGAACCAACAGATGCAAAGTCAAGGAGCTAGTAGTTCCTCAAACTTGGAAGCCATGATGTGCGAATTCATTACATCAACAAAAGCCAGATTCAATGAGCAAGATGAAATCAACAACAACCAAAAGGCATTCATGCAAGAACAAAAGGCTTACAATAAGCGAATGGAAACTCAATTGGCTCAAATTAGTCAGAAGCTTTCAGAGAGACCTGCAGGGTCTTTGCCTAGTCAACCAGAGATGAATCCAAGAGAATATGCTAAAGCAATAAACTTGAGAAGTGGTAGACAGCTTGATCATCCGATCCCTGAAGCTGTGGATACTCCCAATCAACCCGATAAAGAAAATGATGCGGGTCAAGAGGTTGAGATTGTTGAGCAACCAATGTTGGAAAATGTGCCGGCTGGCGAACCTAAACAGTCTGAGCATGAGACATCAAAAAAATCTACCCACAGCCCCAAACCATCACAGAGAGCAGCTGTTGAGTTGCCCATTCCATTCCCGAACAGACTAAAGAAGAAAGACCTTGATGAGCAGTTCGGTAAGTTTTTGAGCATCTTTAAGAAACTAACCATAAATATTCCTTTTGCAGATGCGTTAAAGCAAATGCCTATCTATGCAAAATTCATGAAGGACATCCTCTCAAATAGAAGGTCATTGATAGAAAAGGAAACGGTCCAGTTGACAGAGAGAGTTTCTGCTGTGCTCACTAAAAAGCTTCCCCCGAAGCTCGATGATCCAGGTCTTCCAATCATCCCATGTTCTATAGGTAATATCGACTGTGGTAAGGGACTATGTGATTTGGGTGCTAGCATCAATTTAATGCCCATGTCTATGTACCTTAAACTTGGATTGGGTGAATGTGAACCCACCCGTATTACTCTTCAATTAGCAGATAGGTCCATTATCTTACCGAAGGGAGTAGTGCGAGATTTGTTGTTCAGTTGGTACTTTTGTTTTCCTGCTGATTTTGTGATCTTAGATATGGAGGAAGACAAAGAAGTACCACTAACTTGGGCGCCCATTTATGCGAACAGCCAGAACCCTCATTGATGTTGAGGGTGGTAAGATAATATTGAGAATGCATGATGAACAGCTTGTTTTTGACATGTCAAAGGTTACAAAACACCCATCTGATGTACATGCTTGTTTTAGTTTGGAATCTATTGACTCTCTACTGCAGGATTATGTATTTAGCCCTGCTGACATCGATGAGTTAGAGAAATGCTTAGTGGAATCCATAGATGGAATCCATGATGACCCGGAGGTCTCTGCTGTGGCATTCCAATTATCAGCAGGAGGACGATATCGAAAAGGTCCCACAATAGAACGTGAAAAGCTAGAAAGGGAACCTCAGGAGTTGATTCCCTCTATCAAAGAACCACCATCCTTGGAGCTGAAACCTCTCCCCAGCCATTTAAAATATGTTTTCTTAATTGAACCCTCTAGTTTGCCTGTCATTATCTCTGCAGAACTAACTGATAAACAGGAGGCAACTAGTGCAGGTGCTTAGGAAGAACAAGAAGGCGATAGGTTGGTCAATCGCTGATATCCAGGGGATAGCTCCTCACTTTTGTACACACCGCATCTTTCTTGAAGAAAACTATAAACCACTAGTCAACCCCAGAGAAGATTGAACCCAAACATGAAGGAGGTGGTAAAGAAGGAGGTCATTAAGCTTCTCGATGCAGGTATTATTTATGCAATTTCTGATAGTGAATGGGTGAGCCCTACACAAGTAGTGCCCAAGAAAGGGGGATTTACTGTAATTCCCAATGATAAAGGTGAGTTAGTTCCTCAGAGAACTATTACAGGGCATAGAGTGTGCATTGACTATCGAAAGTTAAATGCTGCAACTAGAAAAGATCATTTCCCCCTTCCTTTCATTGACCAAATGTTGGAGAGACTTGCAGGGCATAAATATTACTGTTTCTTGGATGGTTACTCTGGGTATTTTCAGATACCTATTGCTGAAGAAGACCAAGAGAAAACAACTTTCACATGCCCTTATGGAACGTATGCCTACCGACGCATGCCCTTCGGTTTATGTAACGCTCCAGCTATCTTCCAGCGTTGCATGACAGCCATATTTTCCGACTACACTGAAAAATGCATCGAGGTATTCACGGATGATTTTTCAGTTTTTGGACTAACTTTTGACTCTTGTTTGGAAAATTTGGATCATATCTTAGCCAGGTGCAGAGAAACCAATCTAGTCCTAAACTGGGAAAAGTGCCACTTCATGGTGCAAGAGGGCATTGTGCCGGGACACAAGATCTCTAGTAGAGGTATTGAGGTGGACAGGGCTAAGGTTGAAGTGATCGATAAGTTACCACCACCAGCTACAGTAAAAGATGTGAGGAGTTTCCTAGGACATGCAGGCTTCTACAGACGGTTCATTAAAGACTTTTCGAAGATATCTAAGCCGTTGTGTGACTTGCTGGCCAAGGATGTGAAATTTGACTTCACTAAAGAATGTCTTGAGGCATTTACCATCATCAAGGAAAAGCTAGTATCTGCACCGGTTGTTGTTGCGCCTGATTGGTCTCTACCATTCGAGATCATGTGTGATGCTAGCAATTTTGCTATGGGAGCAGTTCTGGGGCAAAGACATGACAAAATGCTAAAGGTAGTCTACTATGCAAGCAAGACACTTAATGATGCACAAAAAAATTATGCAACAACAGAAAAGGAGTTGTTAGCCATTGTCTTTGCATGTGACAAATTCAGATCGTACATCATTGGGAGTAAAGTCATAGTCCATACAGATCATTCCGCCCTACGACATTTATTCAAAAAGGCAGAAGCAAAACTGAGGCTGATTCGATGGATCCTACTCCTTCAGGAGTTTGATATAGAGATAAAAGACAAGCCCGGAGTACAGAATGGGGTAGCTGATCACTTATCTCGGATTAAATATGCTGGTGATGGTATACCAATTAATGAGTTCTTCCCCGATGAGTATGTGTTCAAAGTTGGTTCCACAGGAGATCCTTGGTACGCGGATATTGCAAACTATCTTGCAAAACAGATAGTACCCCCAGCATTAACATATCAGCAGAGGAAGAAGTTCTTCTCCACTTTAAGCACTACCGTTGGGACGATCCATTTCTTTTCAAGGTTTGTGTGGATGGGATGATTCGTAGATGTGTTCCTGATACTGAAATAAGAGATATCCTTGTTCATTGTCACTCAAGAGAAGTAGGAGGTCATTTCGGTCTTGCTCGGACAGCTGCAAAAGTTTTGGAAGCAGGTTTCTTTTGGAAGACCATGAACAAAGATTGCTATCAGTTTGTATCCACATGTGACCAGTGCCAAAGGCAGGGGAACCTATCTAGACGCCATGAGATGCCCTTGAATTCTATATTGGAAGTTGAACCATTCGACCTTTGGTGCATTGATTTCATGGGACCATTTCCATCATCTCAAGGTAATCTCTACATCTTGGTAGCAGTGGACTACGTTACAAAATGGGCTGAAGCAATAGCAGCACCAACTAATGATGCAAAAGTAGTGCTGAAATTTTTGAAGCGAAATATATTCACTCGTTTTGGTGTTCCGCGAGCAATCATTAGTGATGGAGGTACCCACTTCTGCAACAAACTGTTTGAAGCTCTTCTACAGAAGTATGGCGTACGGCATAAGGTTTCTCTACCGTATCATCCACAAACAAACGGGCAAGCCGAGATTACAAATAGAGAAATCAAGTGGATCCTTCAGAAATCTGTCACATCCTCTAGACGCGATTGGTCGCTCAAGCTAGATGACGCCTTGTGGGCATACCGCACTGCCTTCAAAACACCCTTAGGTATGTCTCCATACAAGTTAGTTTATGGCAAGGTGTGTCACTTACCTGTGGAGCTGGAGCACAAATCTTTTTGGGCAATTAAGGCATTGAATTTTGATCTCCAAAAGGCTGGTGAGAAGCGTAAGCTACAGCTATGTGATCTGGAGGAGTTTAGAGAGGAAGCCTATGAAAACGCCAAGATCTATAAGGAGAAAACGAAAGGTGGCATGATAAGCTGTTGGTCAAGCGTGAGTTTCACGTTGGAGATAAGGTGTTTCTATTCAACTCCCGCTTGAAACTATTCCCAGGAAAGTTGAAATCTCGTTGGTCTGGACCGTTCACAGTAACGTGTCTCGCCCTATGGAGCCATAGGTTTAATCAATACAGAAGGGAGACATTCAAAGTCACGGGTCTCAGTTGAAACACTATCTAAGTGTGACATCGCCGAAGTCCATTCAATGATCACGTGCATGATCCTCCATACTGATCTTACAGTTGCACGGTCTAGCCAAAGACCGAAAAGACGGGCAGCTCATTGGGAGGCAACCCAATCTTCTTTCATTTATCTTCTTACTTGTAGTCGCTCGGGAATTTAGCCCATCAGACCGGTACAATGTATGTGTATTAGCCTTGTTAGCCACGTGGGTGGTTAACGGCGTGTAACACCAGCGAGTTGGTTATTTGAGAATGTGTATTCCGCTGCAGATTGTTGTTATGTATTTGTTGTTGGATGGGGTGTTACAAAAAGTGGTATCAGAGCGAAGCATCGCTCTGATGACTGAATTACCGAGCTTAGGAAGTACCGAGTTAGGATTTTAGTACTTTGGGTTAAGGGTTGAGTGATAGCGTGAGAGATACGCTAGTTAGGAACTACCAGTGACTACTGGAAACCTACAATATCCATCCCACCCTCCACAATCCCTGTTTGATAACTTGGGAAAGAACGCCAGAGAGATGGAAGTCCTCTCTTACTCGGGAATACCCGATCTGGCTGTTATTAAGTACCTCTAAAGGTACGGAGAACCTGTCATACGGTAGATTCCGAAAACTGGGAATCCCAAAGACGGTCTCCATCTGAACAATGTCAACCGCATTTAATAGCGAAGAATGAAGGATTTTGTGTATAAGAGAATATAATTTCCGGCAACCTGGGTCGACATGCAAAGCAGTCGAGAGTAACCAGCTTGCAACGCACTGACCGTGCAACAGGCAAGAAGTGGATTAGTAAAACCCGAGACGAGTGTCTACGGGAACACAGTTGATAAATAATACACCAACGGTATACCAACCGACAAGGGAACTACAACGTATTGCCCAGACAAGAGACAAGTCTCAGTAACCACGACAATGCGTGGAACGGGCTACGAAGAGAATACAATACTAAGACAAGGGGGTCTCCCAGAATGGGAAACACCCTAGTTGATGATCGTCAGGTGAAGACAGTGAGAAGTCACCTAGAAGAGTTATTATCAAGGCAGTAAGATCAGTGAGGGCCAACAAGGCCACTGTTGACAGTATGGGTAAAGACAATACCATAACCAGTATGTGTTAAACCGATAGCCAATTAGCATGGCGCACTTGCCAATAGCAAGTGCTGCTATAACAGGGCTGTTCGGGAAATTTATAACCACTACAAGTACTTAGTAAAGTACCACGAAGTTAAGTGTGAACATTATAACCATGGAAGGGCTTAACAGCCTAACCTCTGTAATTGTAAGTACACCAGTCAGCAAGAAGCTAGACTTGGTTAAGGTAAGAAGATGTTGTGGAACCATGAGAATTTTCTTTCAACCCAGATTTATACAAACCCTTTTCTTTTCAAAACCAAATTTTCTTTCAAACCAACACTTCTTTCCAACCTTCTTTAAACCAAACCAGTAAGACCAAGGACAGTTCACAAGGATACAACAATGGATAAACTTTCCCGCGATTAAGTTCGGGAAGCATGGAATGAATATTGTCACGGGACATAAGGGAGTTGACAACAGAATACTTCACCTAGGCGTGTGACGGACACTACAAGTGTACCAACTGTGTTGTGGGACGACCGCACTCCGATAGGAGCATGTGGGCCCGACAGACCTACTTATAGGTTAGTTGGGTAAGTAGTAATGTATCGGTATGGTACCCCACATATGTATACGAGTGGAGTCCGAAACACGGGAAGTAGTCGACTCCGTTCTACGGTCAGCAGTATAAATCAAACAAGAGCTAAGGATTACAAGGAATAGTAGAAGCTAAGGAACTCAGTTAAGTTAACGAGACTAAAAGGATTAGTGAATTCCTCTCAAGGAAATGTTTAAGAGTTAGGAAGTGCGAAGGGCACTGACTGTTATGTAAAGACATCGTATATATCTTAAGGATCCTTAGGGATAAACATGATAGCTGGAACGGAGACTCAGCCTATGCATGGCAAGGCAGATGCCTAATGTGGACACATTAATGTGCAATGAACGGGATGAAACTCCCAGAATGAGTACCTACACTATCAGGAAGTGTTGATCTTCACAGAAGAGGATAATAAGTCAGTTAAGAACGCAAAAGGCGTGGCTAACGGAATGTACCAATAAGTGCGAACCTGATGTAAAGGCATAACTTAACAACACCCAGGAGCAATCCTTGAAGGGTGTTCACATCAACAATTGTTGCACGAAATGGCATGACAGAAACACAAGGGTTGAAACTAACACCCAGTTTAGACATAAGTTGTCAGGAGACGGACTGACAATCCTAAGGGGCATCCCATGAAAGGAAACGGAATGCAACGACCTTGTCATGGAGCTCAATATAATATCCAAACCATGTAATGTTGTACAGAGAAGTACATATGTGTGGACAGCCTACAATGAGCCCAGCTCAAGGCAAACAAGGCTCGTAAGCCATAAGCAAGATATGTTATATAAATTCAATTGATTGTAGAAGTTTATGTTGTATAAGTGAATAGGGTGGTAAACGAACCACTGCATTAAGAGTGGGGATACCTCTCGATATTGTGAGACCGCAGGAGCGGTAGTTATGTGTATCAAGTCCAAGAAATATGTTAAGGATTGACCATATTGTTATTGAAAGAGAGCAGTTAGCTTAGTAGTGTGTGTGTATAAAGTGAAACACCGAGCTGAATAATGCCGGCTTATGACTCGAATGATCGATGCTCAAGGAGCATTCAGTAGTCATCCAAATGAGGGATGAACCGTAATGTGAATAATGTAAATTTATGTGTGGAAGTTGAGGTGACAGTAGATACGATATAAGCTGATGTTATACAGGGAGTAAAAGCACGGTGCGCAACAAGCGACCATTGTATAAATGTCGTTAAACGATAATGTAACAGATAAGACCAGTTATGAGTTAAACTCAGTGGAGATGCAAGATAAGTGATGTTAAACAAACTGAGCAATAAGCCAGTGGTAGGTACTGTGTGATGAGGAACTCAGTGTGAATTCCATGGCGAATCGCATAAGGGATTTATTGTCAAGAGTTTACGCCTCTGCACTCTGTATGACTGAGTGTTTTGGTATTGCACTTGTGCAGTAATGATCGAATGAGATAGCTAGGAATTGGAAACATGTTAATTGTGGAGCAATAATGTTATGATGGCCGATGCATAGGAAATGCAAGACCACACCAATAAAAGAGTACTTGTACAAAACCGAATGTGGAGACATGATTAACAGTAAGTGACTACACTAGCACTAACTGCCAAATACCGGTATGGAATATACCCCAAATGTTGTAAATAGCTGAGAGAGCACTACACACTAGGTAGTAGCTCAAACTCAACCGACAGTAAGTCGGAAGGAAACAAGTCAATCATTGTGAAATACATAGTATGGAAGTGGATAGAAAGTTTATAACTCACCGAATTCACTAATGGTAAGAGATACCACGCGTCGGTTGAGAAACCATTGTTACCAAGATGAAGGTGACAATTGGGGATGTACAATACAGTAAGAATAACAAATGGAGCAATTAAGCTCTACAGTTATTAAAGTTCGCAGCAGAAACTAGTGAGCTAGTGATTCAAGTGTTGAATGTACATGGTGAACACGAGTGAATGGCTAATTATTAACGCCTAGAAGCCTAACAGGCCAGAATCGAAACTAACTAAGAGTTAAACAAACTCCAATGAGAATTCTTGGTTTAGGAACTAAACCGCCAATATGGTTAAGATCCTCTAATCAGAATCCATTGTGTAATGGACCGCGTGGAAGTTAAGATACTTCACGACGGCAAAACATTTTAAGCTAATGTTTAGTGATTGATTACGTGGGCGTAATCCCTTTTAAGGGGGGTAGAGCGCAAAACCACTTAGTGCATATTATCGTACAAGTGTACGTGATTTATGTTGTGCATAGTTATTGTTTGGATGATTGGTGTGTGTGTTACGTAAACATACACATCCATTCATGGTTTAATTGTGGTAATTGCGCACAGAAGATGCGAATACCATTGTGATAAGTGCGTGTATTTGTTAACAGTTGTGTGTGATAGTACAAGTGTGGGGAGTAGAGAAACTCCCGGGGGAACAAAAGCCCCGACAGTGTATAAATGTAAAACCAGGTGTTGTATGTTGATAAAATATATGTGTATATATATATACTTTATAGTGATGCATGAAAGGGTATGAAACCGACATAGAACCTAGTGAGAATAAGATTCCATAGGCAACGGGATTAAAGTGTATGGGAATAACTGATAGACGAAGTTCTATCTTTGGAGATGTATGATCATGATTAGAATGATTAAAAAGATAGAAAATTGGAAATGAGTGATTTATTTGATGCTTGAAAATGAAGTGGGAGGTGGAACTTGATTTGCATGTGATCAAGGGAAGCCGAACACAAATTGGAGTGGAAGGATAGTTCTACACTGATGCTGATCACATCGGGGTTGGATGATTCTTGAAGCTCCCTATAAGTGGTCACAAATAACCACGCTAATAAAAGAAGCAAAGAGCTTAAGTTGGACTTGGAGTTGTGTGTGTTTTCAAAAGGATTTTAAATTGGCATTTATAAAACATTGATGGATACTTTACATAATTAAAGTCTTCTTACTTAACCTCACAAGGAAATTTTAAATTTAAGTGATTGTTTTAATCTCCCAAAGGCACGGGGACGGAAGGTGTCCATCGCGACCGGGTTCTGCGGGATCACAGTGTATATCAAGGATATTTTTGATTGCTATACATGCTCTGACATGTCGTGTGGTATGTGTAATGAATGTTGTTTTGACTTGGATTTCCTAAAGTGTATACTATCAAGGCCTATGAGTCTAAATGTGTGGTGTTACATAGACCTATGTGTCCAAATGTTGTTATGTTACCCAAGACCAGTGAGTCAAAGGGGTTGTTATGTATGTGTAAGTGTTGTTAAGATACCCGGACCAAAGAGTCCGAGGTTATCATGTGGATATGTTATGTTATGTGTGGATGTGAATGTGTTGCCCGGACCATTAAGTCCGAGGTTGTGATGTAAAGTGTGTTTGGTTATGGAAGTTTATTTCCAAGTGATTCCTGTGTTCTAATCTAATGATGTGTGGAAAGTGTGAACTTCGAGGACGAAGTTCTTTTAAGGGGGGTAGATTGAAATACCCCAAACCTTGATATGTGGTTTAAATATCAAACTATGTTATATAAAGGCTAAAAGTGCCTTAGAAACATCAGCGGACAATTTAAAATATAGTAAAGTGCAATAAAGCACTAAGACACAGTATGAGCAAAAACATGCTCTAAGCTATGAGTGAACTTGGTTAGGACCCAAAGAGCCTACCAAGACTTAATAACATTTAATTATGATTTAATAAGGCTAATTAAGTCCTTAGGAAACTTTGGTAGACAATGAAACCAAATAAAACACAAGGAAATACCTTAAAGTCAATAAGAGCAAAATGTGCTCTAAGCTTGGAATAAATTTGTATAAGACCTAATGGTCATACCTATACCTTATAAATATGTTAATGAACATATTAAATCAATTACCAAAGAAAACCAAGCTTGAAAACAAGTTAAAACACAAAAAGTGCTTTAAGGAGTCTTAAAGCACGTTTTTGAAAAATTGTCTTGTAAATGAGTTTTGAATGGCTAAATGTCCATCATTACCCTTTAATTAACATTTGTACTATATAGTATCACATTTGGGTGGCTATATCAATGGGAAATCAAAAATTTCACTTCTATGTGCCTTAGTTTGTGAATAGTAACTTTTATAAGCTAGTTTGTAACATATAATGTTATAAGTAATTAAATTGGTCAACAAAGACTATTATACCCTCCTAGGCATATGGGGGCCGGTTTTTCATGGTGTGAGTCACCAAGTTGTAAAAGAAATCAAATAAGTAAAGTAAAACTTAAAGTAAAGTACTATTTTGCTTTATAACATAAATATCTCCAAAAGCAAACTCATCTTCTCATTTCCTTCTCTTCTTTCATTTCACACGGTTTCTTCACCTTCTCCTTTCCTCCATTTACGATTTGCAACAGCCCCTCTCTTCTCCATCTTCATTTCCTTGCCAAATCCAACTCCATGCTCCAAATCAAATTCTAAGAGCATATTTGTCTTAGTTAGGTCAAGCTCTACATTTCTACCTTTCCAAATCTTCAAGAGCTCAATTTTGGTGCCATGGAGAATCACCATTGATGGAGCTTGAGCTTGTGTTTCTACACATTATTGTTCTCCTTTGCTTCAAGGTAAGGAAACTCAAAGAAAAATGACATTCCCTCCATGTTTTGTTGTTGTCCGAAAATTCACCATTGATGGAGCTCTTATATTGCCTTGTTCTAGCTCCATTTGAATCTTTCATGGACTAGGTGGAGTCCCCTCTTCATAGATATTCAAACACCCTTCAAAGATCAAGGTAAAACAACTACATTAATGTTTTTGAAATAATGTAAACCTAGGGTTTACAATGAGATGGAGCTTAAAGCTTGAATACTCATTATGTTGTTTGTATAATGTTTAGTAGTTGGCAAGGAACCAAATGCCCTACCGGTTTTGTAAGGAAACAAGAAAGAAATTTGTGAGGAAAAGAGGTAAATATGCTATCTCAATGTGGTTTAATGCCTTAGGAGAAATAAGCTCATAATGCTTGTTAAAACTACCTAAAGAGCAAATGGTGAGTGACCTAGTAAAGTGTTCTCAAGGAGACTAGTAAAAGAACATATGTATTGGTGTATGTATTTGCAGGTCAAAGGCATTACTTATGTGGGAAATTCAGTGTTTAAGGTTATGCAATTTAAGGGCCTAAGAGCCGTGTTGTTTAAGGGCCTAAGTGCCAAGCAATTTAAGCTTATGCACTATATTGTGATGCAGTGCTAAATGTGTGAAGTTTGTGTATAAAATGTGTTTGATGGATTTTAGGTGTTCTTGAATGAAATAAGGTAAAAACCTAAGTGTTTGGATGTGAGGATATACAAGAGAAGCTATGGCAAAATTTGGAAAATGTATAAGGAGTTCTAGGTGTTTTAAATGAGTTTTGGTGAACTAGGAAGTGTTAAAGGTGAACAAATGTTTTTCTAGTGAAGAAAACATGTATTAAGGTGATTTAGAGTGATGCAAGGATTTAGGTATTATCTTGGAAGTTCTAGGAATTCAATGTGTGTTTTTGAGAGTGTATTCAAGTCTTGGAGAAGTTTGTTTAAGGTTTAGGAATGTTGATGTACAAGGAAGAAGTGATGTTTAGGCAAGATGTGAAAAGGAGATTTAGTTAGTAAGAGAAGAAGTTTGAGAGATGATGTTAAGGTGTAGAGGAAACACCTTGGTATAGTGGTCAATATTGGTGAAGTACCACTTAGAAATCCTAAGGAGGAAACATTCCAAGTGCTAGGGATTTTGTAAGGAATTTGTGAATGATAAGATGGTTTTGGTGTGTGATTTAAAGAGTTTAGTACATGGCTAAAGGTGTGTTTGAGGTGTCAAATGGTGTTGCAACACATTGGGAGACTTAAGGAAAAGTTTGGAACAATTTGGACAATTCTTAGGAAGTTTCTGCAGCCGACCTACCCAGGGGACCGACCCCAGTCTGGGTCGGTCGGGCAGAAACTGTGAAGTTGGATGTTCTCTGCAGCCGACCTACCCAGGGGGTGGGTCGGTCGGTGGGTCGGTCGGACCATAAAAAAAAAAAATTAATTTTAAGAATGTTAAGTGGTATTAGTGGTATGCCATTAAGAGAGTATTGATGGTTAGATAAATATATATGGACTTGAGAGATTAAGTTAAGTAAGATGATTTAAATGTTAAGGTTATAAAATGATATGTAATGAGGGGATTGTTAAGTAATGATGTTATAAGATTGTTAAGGACATGTTAAGTAAGTTATAATGATAATTTGGTGAGGGAAAGATTGTAGCAAAATGTAAAAGTAAAACAAGTTAAAATGTAAAGTTATGTAACTAAGTTAACGGGGAAAAGTTATAAGCATTAGACATTAAATAATCATGCTACCCCGATGTTAATAAAAGTACATGTAATGTTATCAGTTGTTCGAGAATTGCTCGAGGAACATAAGTGGACGTGGTAAAGTGGACTCCGGTGACAGGTATGGTTTTCTTGCAACCTGTGTCCTACCGGATTACACCGGCTTGTATGCCAATGTGTTTTCTGTATGTTTGCCACGTTATGAGATAAATCATGAAACGAGTTTACAGTCGTTATTGTTATTGTATGTTTACGTGCCGATACCGGTAACCTCGAATGCGCTTGAAGGGCTAGTTAACCACTATTAGGTAAACGTAGGAGAACGGTATCCGGTAACAACGTTTCCGACTTAAGGAACGTTCTAACCACGGCTATGCGTGAGTTGGTTATGTGATGTTTGTGTGATGTTTGTATGTGAATGTACTCTCTCTTCCCTTGTGTATGTCTAACAAGACTTAACCCAATGTTTGTGATTGTTTAATAAAGTTCAAAGTTGAACTTCTAACAAGTGCTAACGGGGGAGTGAGGAGTCCGGTCTGTTCCGGCCACGCGTGTGAGTATGGGGGTCGTTGTCATAGCAGGTTCGATCCTCTCTGTATGTTATGGTTGTTTTCCAATTTGGTTCCCAGCCTTCCCTTTAGCTTAACCAAGGCTATTACTGACTCACGTCGGGCCACAGGGGCATACTATTGTTATGTTTGTTTCGGTGTGCTTGGATCACTATATCCGAGACACCTTGTGTTAAGTTAACCGTTCATTTAACGAGACGGTAACGAGTTATGTAACGAGCTTATCATGAGACTGGCAACACTCTCTAGGCTCACCAGTGTATAAACAATGTTTGGGTCGGTTCCTCAGAGGACCATCCCCGTTATGTTATGTGTCTTTGTTGTGATGCAATATCTATTGCGGTGTTATGTTGTGCACGTGGAAACGTGCAGAGTGTTGTTAAGTGTTGTTATGTAGTGTATGTTATATGTTGTAAAATGTGGAGTATGTGGATCATGGATATGAATCCCAGTTTGTGATAAGAGGCGTTTAAGGATAACCCGATTTAAGGGTAAGTGTCGTCTGTTAAGGAAGTAGCTCCATTAGAGGAGGAACACTCTAGGGATATTGAATACCTTGAGTGACTTATTAAGTAAGGATGTATTGTCCGCTTGTTGAGCCGTTGAGGCGAAATGATTATGTGTTGTGTGTTTACAGTTGCATGTATGATTTAAAAATAATCAACCGCATGCTAAGACGACAATTAGTTGTGCGTGGCCCGGTAGCATGTGGGCTGCGGGATTACCATACCAGCAAAGGTGCTGAGCCCCTTGGGGGCCACCCTTTCTCTTCTTTTCCTATTTCAGGTACGAAGTGCTGGAAGCCGTTCGAGAGTAGGACGGGTAGTCGTTGTACATGGGTAATCATTTAAGTATATATATACAGTAGGTGTAGTAAGACCGAAATTGTTGTCGGCACCAGTTTATAAATACTCGGTATAGTGAAAGTTGTACGTTGTTGTTGTTGTTAATGGAAAGGGATAGTAACGTGTAGTCGCTCGGGAATTTAGCCCATCAGACCGGTACAATGTATGTGTTTTACCTTGTTCGCCACTTGGGTTGTTAACGGCGTGTAACACCGCGGTTGATTATTTGATGAGATGTGTATTCCGCTGCAGATTGTTGTTATGTATTTGTTGTTGGATGGGGTGTTACAGTTTTATTAAATTATAGGCTCGATGAAGGAGGAGGAACAGAGTACAAGGAAGCAAATTATCAGTGGATTAAATGGGGTGGTCCGGGACATTGTCCAAATCCTAAGTCCCGGACCGACTAAGACGCAACTCTCGGTGAGAAATATGGGGTGGTCCGGGAGTTCGTCCATAACTTAAGTCCCGGACCCACGAGTGCGAGAATTCCCGAGAATTGAAGACGGTGGGCCGGGACTTCAGCCAAATCTTAAGTCCCGGACCCAGAGCAATAGAGACTCTCGACCTATTTTTACATAGTGGTCTGGGACCTCACCCATATCTTAGGTCCCGGACCAACACAACTTAAGAAGAAAAAACAGAACCCGTCATCTTCATTCTTCAACCCCATTTCTCATTTCCGAAATCCCTAACTCAACTCCCGACCTAATAGCCCACCTCCGACTTCGCACTCACCCCTTACCTCTGTCGCAACCACCACCACTAACTCCCTCTCTCGCTCTCGCATTCGCCAGTCACCACAACCACTCCCCTCCTCTGTCGCATTCACCCGCCATCGCTACCGCTTTCGCCAGCCAACCCACGCACCACAAATTCGACATCTTCCGTCCTCGCTCCACACCAGCACCACCACCATTGATAGCCACCGCCCACTACCCACAACCATCTCCGCCCTCAACCTTTCCCTCTGATAACCCGTCACCACCTTTCTCTGTCGCCCTCCGGTTACCCACTCACCCCCACGCCTGCTACACACCACCCACTCCAACCTGTTCCTACGTGCAACCCAAACACAACCCTTACCACATCCTTAATCCAAATTTTACAATGGCACCCAAACGAGCTCGACGCACCAACACGGCAGGCGCTTCTTCATCCGCCGCTGCTCCACCATCCCCCGATGCAGCTCCGATCCGAGTCCGGGAGATAGTTGACTCCGAATTCATCAACGAAGCCGCTAAGAACTGGTACCATGCACGCGAGAGGAAAATCATTTATGAAAGGTCAGTTTGTCCAACCTTGATTGCTGAATTTGATCTGGAAACACTGTTTAGTGCACGCAGATGGTTATGTCTGCTGAATAGAGGAGGGAGATTCTATCCAAGGTTGGTGAAGCTATTTTATGCTAATGCGACGGTAAATGAGGCAAGGGATACTATAAATTTTGTGGTTAAAGGGGTGGCTATTTCCGTGACTGCTAGAACCATTAGGCTCTCCATGGGATTACCTTTAGTTGTTCGGGTCCCAACTGCAGAGCAGAGGGCAAATATGGCGTTATTAGAGCGCATTACATAAATTTGATTGTCAATGATCCGGAGGTTCAGAACAGGCAACGGCGGAATAACCGGGACAAACAGGTTGTCACGGGGGATAAGTTGCCCACACCGAGAGAGAGATTGATTTTAGGGGTGCTTATGTATAATGTTCGTCCCCGTGAGTGCGCTGATCTGAATACATATGACTGTTGGTTGCTACGCTACCTCTTGGATGACAACTATGCCCAGGCAGGAGTTCCACCCGCTATGCATCAAGTTATCTTTAACTCCATGGTCCGGGTGGTTGAGACCGATCACTCCGCTTCTCTTCCATTCCCACACCTCTTACAGTCGCTGTTTGCTGACCAGGGGGTGGATGTGTCTGATGAGGAGCCTCAGTATCCTCGTTCTACCCTCGATATGACGATGATGCGATTCTTCCAGTGGGAGAAGATAGACGGGCAGTGGGTGAAGCGTCGACGCGCTGCACGAGCACCCAGAGTTGCTGAGGTTGCTGATGAGGCTGATGAGGGTGCTGCCGTTGCTGATGAGGCTGATGCTGCTGGTGGTGAGGCCCCAGCTTTCCCGTTACCTGCTGGTCCGGCCCCGGGCTATGACGAGTTGCTACATGAGTTTAGAGACTGGAGGGGGACGGCCACAGCTTACTTTGACGGTTTTACGAGTCGTCTGGATGGGTATGGTGAGAGACTCTCAGCTTTAGAGACCCGTCAGACTGACTATGAGGCCTGGCGGGATGCTCAGTTTGCTGACTATGAAGCCAGGCGGGATGCTCAGTTTGCTGACTATGAGGCCAGACGGGATGCTCAGTTTGCTGAGTACCAGGCTCGCCAGGACGCCCGTTTCCAGGCCTATGACGAGCGCTTCACACTGTTGGAGTCTTGGCGCATGCCCCGTCGGTAGTACATGAGTTGGTTTACACTCCCTCCTACATCAGTCTACCTATCTTTTATTGCACTTGTGGATTTTCAGCTGACTTTGACATTTGTGATATTTTGATGTCTTTTAGATTAGTAGGCTGCTACTTCTGGTACCTTTCTTTTTCTATTTGGATTGTTTTTGATTCGGTACTTGGGTTATTCTCGACTATTTGGTTATGCGTGATCTCTTTTGTTGCAACGCGCTGTCTGCTGCTTTGTGATATTCAAACAGGACTGCCATTTTTGTGTGCGCTATCGAAAGAAACCAAAGGAGACTCTGCTGAAATTTGCACAACCCTCCTTAAGTCTCCCGTTCCTTGTCATGAGTGTGGGGACATCATCTTCACCGATTATTCAGGGAGTCCTATTCTTTCTTTTGCACTATAATCACATTCTAGTAGCAATGAGGGCATTGCTATTATCTTAGTGTGGGGAAGTAGTAAGGGGGTTGCACATCTAATTGTTTGTTTTCTGTGGCTCCTGACAAGACTTATTCTCTCTTCACTAACCTTTGATGACCCTCAACACAAATTTTTATTCTGACATACTTAGTTTTCATTTGTGGTGCGATACGTCAGTCGGGAATAACGTACAAGTAGCAAATATTTCTGAGATTTAATCTGTAAACTTCGGTCATAAGAACTTTGGTTATACTGCTTGTATTGTCAATTTTTGGTTAAAATTTTTATCTATTTCCTTCAATAAAAGGTGAGACCATTTTGTGACTATTTTGTTTGAACTAACTTGGGGCTTTGGGAAAGTTTTGGAATGAATGGAAGGAAAGGACAAAGGCAAGGTACTCCGCTAATCTATTCTGAACCGAAACAGACCTCTCATATTCGGTAATTAAGCCCATGGAGTGCCTCATCACTTATCTACCTAAGATCACCTGATCTGGGATAGAAGGCCCAACACCGCTACAAGGATGGGGAGAAAAAGTCTGGGGGGATGAAATGAATAATGCTTACTCAGAAAAATTGGAAGGAAAGTTCTTTCATACTAAACAGTTTACTGCAAATTCTTCCTTGATTATGAGTATGTGGCAATGAAAGGTAATGTGGAATATGACATTACTTCTTGCCCCTTGTCGTCCAATGAATTGTGGAAAGCAAATGGAAAGTAAAGCCCTAAGTGATGTTTGGATTAAATAGTTATGATGATAGTCTCATGCATTTCTCAAACACCCTAGCTTCACTGTTTAAGAAAACCTGCAGTACTAATCGTTGTTTCTTATGACTGTTGTTCTGCATTAGATCTCCTTGTACATTTTTTTTCCTGACCTGATAAATCCCCGCTTTTGAAATTCGGGTACAATTTGATTGCAGTAATTGCTTGAGGACAAGCAAAGATTAAGTATGGGGAAGTTGATAAGTCAGGAATTTACCTATTTCTGCATGGTCTTTTGATACCGAATTCATTGCTATTTACTACTAAATTCCTGTCTTTTGAGTATTTTTATGTCTCTTGTTGCAATTGTCTTCTTTTATGGTTTTTATGTACTTTTTCAGGTATTTAATCTCAAAAGAAACATGTTCATATCATTGTTGGAGACCATAGTTTTTCAAACAAACTAAATGGAGTCAAGAAATTCATCATCGACCCAAAATTCAGGCATGGTCCGGGACTTGTTCCATAACTTAAGTCCCGGACCACAAAGTAGAACAAATCTCGAATGGAATACAGGTATGGTCCGGGACCTTATACATAACTTAAGTCCCGGACCACATAAGAAGGATACTCTCGACCCATTTCTATGCTATGGTCCGGGACTTCACACAGGACTTAAGTCCCGGACCATACTGTTGAAATCGACAGTCTGTAAGCGCGCGAACGTTAAGAGAAGAGATTTATTCTCTTCATAATTAAACTGTCGCCCATGCACTACCGATTTCCTTTCCAGCTTTGTCTTCCACACTCGTTTTTGTCCCTTCCACTGCTACTTTCCACCCTCATCTCCACTAATCTAATTATCTCCCCAAATCCAGCAAAACACCCACGTTAAACACCCACCATTCCACTTACAAATTCCAGCATCATTGTCCACCACCATGCGGCTTCTACTACATATTCAACAAACAAGTTCTATAAATAGAACTCTCTTCCTCTCATTCAACAGAATTCTCACGGAGAGAAAACACCACAACTCCATCCTCACCTATCACTCCATCCATCTCCATTTCATATACCACGGTCCATTCATCTCATTACCCACCTACGTATCCACCTTGGTTTAAAAAAGCTCGCCTCAGGCGCGCCTGAGGCGTTCTGAGCGCAAGGCGTTGGAGATGTCGCCTCCGGTGTCGTAAGGCGTTTGCTCTTATTTACATTCTTGTTTTGTACTTTAGCAATTCAACAAACAAAAAAACCCTGTTACTTGAGTTATTTTATCATCTCGATTTAGATATTAGTTAAACTAAAACGCTGCCTCCCTTGGATTCGATAACCTGGAGGGATTCTTCTAGGTAAACTTGCTACAATCGACCGGTATACTTGTCGTTAGGTTAAACCTCCCAACAACAATTTACCGTTAGGTTTTTACCCAACAAATACCAACCGTAACAGTTGTCAGTAATTAGTCGGTAAAATAGTAGGTCGTCGATAAATAGTTGGTAATACCAACCATAACAGTTGTCGGTAATTAGTAGGTAAAATAGCAGGTCGTTTGTAAATAGTCGGTAATGAAAGTCGGATATTGTTGTCGCTATGTCGTCTGTAAATTAACCGATTGTCGGTAAATAGTCAGTAATCAACGATGGATATATTTGTCACTATTTCGTTGGTAAAAAAATTTACCGATAACCTGTATCGGTCGATAAGTCGTCGGTAATTACCGACGACTGGCTCCCTTTTGGTTTGCATTTGAATTACTGACGAGGGGATTACTGACGACCAAATTGGTCGGTAAATACTGTTTTTCTCGTAGTGTCAGTGAAAAAGAATTATCTTAAAAACATGGAGAAGTTAGATTATAGAATCTGAATATAGATTAGCTTGGGATCTTCCACCATTTCATTCCTCTAACCCTTGGATGACAATCGTGTGAAGTAACGCCTTATTTCATGATACCTTTCAACACCACATACAAAAACTCATAATCAGAAACAAAAATTAAACTACAATTTAATTTTTCGCATGCAAAAACTTTCTTCTTCAAGAAATATATACAAAACAAATGAATTATTGTGAATTGTAAAGTTGTTCCGCAACCCACACTTTTTCTCTCTATCCCTGTAGTGGTGTTGGGTCAACTATTTCAGATCCCGAGACCTTAGGTAGATAGGTGTTAAGGCACCACTAGGACTTAATAATCGGATAGACAAGGCCTGCTTTGGTTAGGAAAATTTTTGATCAGCGGAGTACCTTTCCTTACCCTTTCATTCCGAACTTTCACATCAATTCCAAAATCCCAAGCTACACTGATTCAGATTCCACAATCAGCTAAGCCACCAACTTTCAATGAAAACAGATTGATTTGAATAAAACTATATATATAAACAACCTAAAGTAGAAAGATTCTTGAGGTGGTCACCAGGCTTGATTTCAACAATCTCAGTAAAAAAATAAAATTTTCACCCTAGAATTCGACATTTATAAGCACTCAGAGAAGTGATTCACTCAAAGCAAGAAGGCAATAAAAAACAACCGTGGCATTTAAGTGCAACTGGCATATTTAGAAAGATCTTCTACTTCCTCACACTCAAGATGAGCAATGTCCTCATTGTTCACAAATTAATCAAGAAAGAGCTTTTAAAATATACTAAACTCATTAAGGATTCATTCAGATTCCATGGACTGATTGTAAGAATGAAAAACATACACTGAACACTAACAAAAAGATAAAGAAACTGAGACTCCCCTGATATCGTCAGATTGAGGAAGGTTCCCTTTCGCACACTTATAGCTTTTGCTGGGGTAGAAACGTTCCTCACACTTGCATCCAGGCAAGTGTCCAGCCTTGAAGAGATTCCATAAAACTTGTCACCTACACACACTTAATAAAACACCACAAACGCTTGAAGCGTTGCTTTAGTAGCACGGGCGCCATTGCCACTTCTGAAAGAAATTAAAATAAACCAAGAAAATACATCATTCTAGTAAGTAAAACTACCTAAAACCAAAGTAATGCAGAAAAGTAGAAGAAAAAAAAAAGAAAGTATTCATAATTTAGGTGTATTTGGACATATGTCCGGACCTGTATGTCTGGACACTGCTCTTGCGCCCATGTCTTCCTTCTCGCACCGTGTCCAAACATTAAAGTTTGGACGTAAGTTCGGACATCTTCCCTTATTTCAAGTTTCAGCCGTCTGCTTTCACACCCTGTCCTGACGTCGCTGTCTGGACGCATGTTCGGACAGGGCATAAAATATAGCTCTTGTTCCTTTTCTCAGCAAAACCAAGGTAAACACACTGAAAACAATATTAAGCTAGAAAAACCAAAAATAAAACATGAATTTTTACCATTGGGTTGCCTCCCAGTCAGTTGTCCGTCTTTATAGTCTTTGGCTAGACTTCCACTTCGTTATCCTGGATCAAAAATAAAGGTAGAAAGTGGCTTCGTTGGGAACACGATGTGGGCAACAAGCATTATCAAACCACCTGGATCAAAACAAAACATTAACTCGGTAAATAAAATAGGAAAATAAGTACTCCATGAAACCTATTGTTGTAGGAGGTACTACTGGTAACGTAGTACTAACAAGAGACCATGTGCGGATGACTCTTCTTCCTCAAATTCAAGGACATAAACATCATCTTCCTCTTGGTGAGGTTTCTAGAGGTGAGGTTGAAGTTGTTGACGACTTGGTGGTGGTGTTTTCTCCTCAGATTCGAGGATATATATATATATATATACTCTTCTGGTTGGTGAGGCTCAATAGAAAAGTTATGCAGGCACATAATTGCGGTAGAAGCTTCACCTTTTTCATCCTCTATGAAATCAACCACAACTGGCGTTTCTACCGGCTCGTAGATAGGTGCAGGCTAAATATCTTCAAATACCGGTTGCTTTGTTTGAGTTGGGGTTGGAGAAGGAGGGGAATTGATACTCCCAAACAATCACTTCAACTCTTCGTTGGATAACAAACTCCTGATAAGTTGCTCCATCTCTTCATCATACACCATAGCTTCAAAAGTATCCGGCTCGAATCGATCTTCACTCCTCGGAATCACCGCTAGAATCTCTTCTAACGGCTCGGCCTGACCCGGAAGGAATTTGTATGGCCTCTGTGCTAACTGTTGTTTGTTCTGATTAAAATAATTATTCCCCAACTGATTTTTATTGTATAGCTGAATAGACAGCTCAACCTCCCACCAGTAGGGTTCTCGATCAGATTGTTGAGGTGGTTGGTAAACCTCAACCAATCTTTGATAAAGAGATCTTTTTCTGCATATACTTTTATTCCAATTCGGCCAACAATCTTCTCACCTCATCCTTGCACAAAAATAAAAAACAAAAATTAGAAAAAAGGAGACACAAATGGTAACCAAAACAAAATAGCTAAAACAAAGAAAACAAAATAGAAACAAAAACAAATTACTAAAATAAATAATAAATAAATAAAAACGAAATTAAAAATAAAAATAACAAAATCATACTATAACTTTTACTACTCGTAACGCTTTTGTGGAGTGTAATTTATTATTGTTGACCGAACATCTGAAGAGTGCAATGATCCTCTCTCAGTAGTCAGTAGTAATATTGGGAGCAAGCGATGTTTTAGCTTGTCAAGAATCAAGATGGCCGTTTGATATCAGGAGGGTTTGAATTTCAAAAATTGGGAGGGTCGGTTGATGTCCAATTTTCCGCCTTCTATTTCTATGTCCGATTGCCCAAACACTCGACACTGATACGTTTATTTCTTCGATTTCCCTCCTCCCGATTCTTTCTCCTTCTTCCGTTTCGGAACAGTTCTATTTTGCCTTCATCTCGTGCTCGCTCTAACATACACATCCGTACCTCCACTAGTTTTGATCAAATGCCTTTGAGACACTGTTGCTGCTGTCTAACGCTTCTGTGGAGATCAGTCCGAGCTATGGGACGACTATTCGGTTGCTTTCGAGTCCACGACGACAATGGTCGTCGGCGTCATCCATACCTTTCACTCTCCATTCGATCTCGCTCACTTCCCAGAGTTACGTTATGTCCCTTCGATTCCTCTCCGACTCTTTTTTTTAGTTTGTTGATTGAAAGGAGCTGGAAAGAAATGGACAAGAGATATAGTTTCTCGTTTGCTTCCAGTATTTGCTTCCTGATCTGCTTCGACTTTCTTGATTTGAGCATTTTGTGCTCCTAGGTTCTTCTCGAAGAAATCTTTTCGATCTTTTAGTGGTTTCTTGTTCAACTGCTAACATTTTCTTCACTACAAATAGGAAGCACACGCAACGAATCAATTGCCTTCCCTAGATCAAGTTGAAGGTGCATTTTCTTTACCCTTTCAAGCTTCTAGTTTTGCATCTTCTGTTTTGTTTCCTTCGAAACAGAAACTTTGCATTGTTGAGTAATGAATTATATGTTTTTCTCATTTGATTGTTGGGGTGCAGAGAGTGATGACCGGCTTGTGAAAGACAGGGAAAACCTAGTCCGTCGGTCTGGAAAGCTCGATATTTACGAATCAGAGCTGAGGGAACAGGTATGACCAGAGTAGTAGCTACTATTTTATGTAGCCGTTCATGGTTGGTCATATAATTATAAGATGAAATGCCGACAAGACAAAAAATAAAGAATGGAAAAGATAGAAGATAATCTTCTATGCTTACTGTAGATTACATGTATGAAAGAACAATAATCTCTGAAGATTGTTATCTCTAAAAACAAATTATCTCTGTCGAGGTCTAAGATAGTAGGTAGCTACAAAATGTTCTGGATAAATTTAGATTGTGCTGAGTTTCAAAAGTTTGGAAAATGTCCCCGGTGGGGTGGTACTTAGTGCATGTTCACGATGGTAGTTCATTGCAAGATAAAACAACAGGATCAGGGATGTCTGTGCTGTACTTATAGTTGACACCTTTTTTTCTCTTTCCCTTTTTCTGGAAAGCAAGAACTAGTTACTACTTCCTACGTATAATTAGCTAGAAACTTTTTATGTAGGTCCACAGAATCACCACATAAGTCCTTTAGCTTACCTTTGCTTGAACGTTCTTTTTGCATTCAAGTTTCTTTTTCTTCGACTAAGATATGTAAAAGTAGAACTACTTTTGCAACTTCTAAGTATCCATCGGGAAGAAACCAGAGATAAGAACTAAGTAGTAAATATAAGCAATTTATGCTGTTATCTCGATAGGTAGCATAGATTAAAGACTGATTATTGTAGAATTGAGTAAATAGATGAGACTAACTGGGTGAGGGACATTTCAGCGTCCTCTATCAAATGAAAACAACAAAACCTGGCTTCGATTTATTCCGTAGTGCTGATTTTGCATTCTCGTATAGTATATTGGCTGCAAAGGCAGCCTTGGCCACATAATTTTGCTGTTGTTGTTATGTATCTTAAAGTGGCTAAAATGCTGCATGTTGGGACTGAATTGTTCAACAGGCCAGGTTTCTCAAGGCCTGTGGTGTTCTGCCGGAGACCCCTGCTGAAATCAGGAAGCTTTCAAAGAAGCCTAAAGATAACTCACCGGGACATGATTCAGAGCAACTTACACTTCAATCTTGGTTTCCTGAATCTTTTGCCTGCAGTATTCATGAGAATGATAAACCACCACAATTAGATCCAACAGGCGGCCATACTTCTAACAGGTTGAATATTTATGTTTTGACCAACTGTTGTTTAATTTAACTTGATAACTATTATGTTGTGTCCATTTTGGATATCTTAGAATTGTGAAACTCCTATGAGTGGTTAATTTTATTGCTTGAGAATATGTCTTCTAGATATCTGAAATGAAACCTGTTACATTATTTTTTCTTTCTATTATCATGATCCTGATTATGTTTCTTCTTCCAGTTGCCAACAGAGTGAAACAGAGATTTCTTCTGTCAGCAGTACCCCTACCAAAGGTGAGACTGCAAAAGGAGGATGTATAACCAGTGTCAACAACCTTCAAGATGTAACTCCAGTGTTGAAATCTATGCTGGTGTCCTCTTCTAAAACGGCACAGCATAAGCAAAAATCTGTGAGTTTCAAAACCGAATCCAAAATGGGACCAGGAGCTGGTCTTCAGAATGAAGTAAACTCCGAGTGGTTGAAAACGGGCGACAGAAACACCAACCACCGGCATTCTCCTTATCCTACACCACTGAAACTATGTGATGAAATGCAAACACCTGCGACAGTCTATAACAGTGGTAATAAAAGTAAAGCTCGGATCAGATCAGAACACGTCCATGGAGTCTTGAATCCAATTGATCAGAATCTTTGTTACTGGAATATTTTAGAGGAAAGTGTGGATGATCATTCATCTTTTAATGATGAAGTAGATCTTGGTCGTAGTCATCTTAACAACTCTACTCCTCCGGGCTGTGAGTTTGGCGGGAAGGAAAACATGATCCAGAATGCTACTGTCGGAGAGGCGAGCTTGGCTTCTTGGTTGAGACCACCACTTCACCTTGATGATGAAGAAGGCGATTATCAGGTGCAAATTCATGGGAACAATGAGGAGCAGGAGGTTCCTTATATCTCACCCAAAAGATGGGATATTAATGGTATCCTAAATACTACTACTAAGTACAATGAGGTATATTATGATCTCTCAGTAGACTGCAAACCTTAATTGCGGCGATTGATTTAGTACTGACGTAGTCTACTTGTTTTTGTGTTTAGGACCAAAAAGTCAAATGGCATGCAACTCCATTTGAGGAGAGGTTGGAGAAAGCTCTATCTGAGGAGAAAAAGATCTTTGTCCCCAAGATGGTAATTGCAGCAGATTCACTCGCTTCTAATTTCTCTCCTATAGCACAGTGATGATGTTGGAAAAGATAATTGAGTTTTCTGAAAAGATTTCACCTGAAAAGTAATGATTAAATGTAGTAACATTTGGCATATCATATTAGAATGTTACCTTTTGTTAGTGTTCTCTAATGTATATAGTTCCATAGTTGCTCTACTTAAACTGAACTCATCTAGTAGCTTCATTTTTTTCACAGGAAGCTTTGGTCAATGAACCCTGAGATGTTTGAAGAGGAAAGAGTGATACAGCAGATGCATTTCACTTCAGTCCTTGAACCACCCAAAAATCACTCAGTTTTGATTTTCGATCTCTACTGCTGGCGATGATTTTTGTCTCTTGTTCTTTTTCTTCTGGAGGGAACGAGGGTGTGGTTTGGAAATTTTTCTTAGGTTTATCCAGTGGAGCACACACAATACAAATCGGGAGAATGCCGGTCATAGGTTTACTTCTCACTATAGATGCATACTATTGATTATACACAATTGTTAATGCAGACGATATAAACAAGGGGTTAGCAATTATTCTATATTACCAGACCAAAAGTGACGTTTGTATAATATCTATCCGCTACCATCACAATTCCTTGCGTTATGGAGCGTTTGGATGTAGACCGACTGACTTTAGGTGCATATCGTGAGGCAATTTAAAGTGTTTTATTTTTTAAGTATGTAATCTACCGAAAAAGAAGAATAAAAAAAGATAATATATTATATAACGATACATAGTTGGGATGATTTATTTAGAGATAAGAATATTAAATTACCACAATTTAAAGTGTTTTTTTTTTATCTATGTAACCTACCGAAAAAGAAGAATAAAAAAAAGATTATATATTATATAACGATATATACACACTTGGGATGATTTATTTAGAGATAAGAATATTAAATTACCGCAATATAGATATAAGTGTTTATTAAATTACCGCAATATAGATATAAGTGTTTTTTAAGGAACATTATACTAATAGTCATACGTTACATAACCTAAGAATAAACTTTGAAATTTCATCTGTTGATCATTGTTTGTGAGATTGAAAGACGCGAATGTGATTTGCTAAACAATATGCTGACATATTGTCAAATCGCGGTATATAAAACTAAGCTACGTCATTGAGATTGCCAAGATTAGGAAGTAGACGACTAAGGGTATCTTTGAAATACCCGTGAATTCTGGCTTAGGATTAAATTAGTATATAGTCGAGAATGTTATTGGTAAGAGTAATAAAGGCCCAGAGAAGCAATATATATATATATATATTACGTTCATTTCAGATAACTTTATTATGTTCAAGAATACAAATTTGATTTTACTTCTCTCTAAAATAATTTCCTCTTCCTAATTTATTCAGCTGCTATGTATTTATTCTTTTATCTGATTGTTGAGATAATTCTTCTCATTCTTCCCCAGCGATAAATCAGCCTTCTTCTATTCTATTTTAACTAAATATTTAATTATCTCTTTAATCTCGAATCTAGATCCTTCCAAGATTTGACGTTATTCAATGGCTTTTAAATTGGGAACTTATTTGAAAACTCATTTCAAGTTATTTTACAACATTTACTTATAAATTTTCCTCTCACTAATCTAAATACATTTATTAGTTAAAACTAATCCTTTAATTATTTCCATATTGTTTCTATTTAATACCACGATCGCTATCACGATCGCTTCCATCTTCAACCTACTGCCTCCACTCTTCTCTCTTTCTTCAAGCTCTCAACTCTTTTGAATTCACGCTCTTATTTCCATCGTCGTTAGGCCGCTTCTCTGGTGCCGTTCGTGTAGAAGGGTAAGGGGAATCCATTGGTAAGGTTAGGTTATTAATTCTTTGGTTTGAGTAGATCCTGATTGTATTTCTGCTTGCGATTCTAGACACCGAGTTCCCTGACGAACGCTACTGCTGACCTTGCTGAGTAATTCGGTGGCTGTGAGCGTATCCAGGTAAATGTTGTGCTCAACATCCTTACCTCTGTGTTTTGTGAATATCGATGATTTGGATTCACTGTGGTTTTGAGATTGTGGAAGTTTGGGATTTATTTCCCCCGTGTGTTTTCTGGTGTGATGTTTTGCGAAAGGGTTGATTAACGTTTTGGGAGACTTTCTTTGAATTGGTTATTGGATTGATTGGTACCTTCTGGTGCTCCGTGTAAATTATTGGTGCCTTGTGGCGCTCCGTGTAATATTGGTACTGTACCCCGTGGATATTCTTATTACTTTTGCCTGCAGACATAACTTGCAGTTAAGCTCTAATGATCTACTCCTTTGGGTCATAAGTTACCTTCTGGGGGGTGTGCACACTTAAGGACGTAGAGTGAGGTGGGATTCTTATTATTGCGACCCGGATTGGGGTCGTCCGTGTAAACCATTGATTTGATTCTTGGAAAGTTCTCCCCCGAAACATTTTTCTAATGGTGATTTGGTGTTGGTAAAGCTGGTTAATATTATGGTGTGAGTTAATGTTTTACAAATGTAAATTGGGTTTCAAAATGTATTTTACAGGTTGAGACAATGTTTACTCAGTTTCACTGATTTGCGCGATCCCTTCGCGTTTTCCATTGTTGTTTTATGATCGCAGGTACTCATGGCTGAATTGGGGATTGGGGACACGCTGCCACATAGCTTAGGATGACTGAATAATTGCTACGTTTGGAACAAGTTGAGTTATGTTTTGGAATTGTTATGTTTTACAAGTTTTGGAAACGTTTTGGTTTTGGTTAGTGGTTTAAGCCTGAGCACTCTTTGTTAGAGTGTGGCGGTAACGCCCTTAAGGATTTTGCTATTCCGCTGCTATCTAGTTGATGTGTTTTACTCGAATAATTCTTTAAGAAGTCTTGGATTTGATGAAGAGATACTTATTGTGTATGAGATCTTGCTGGTATATTTTGCTATCATTTGAGGTACTAAGTTATTGGAATGATTCTCCTTTGATTTGAGTTTTATGGTTGATTTTGATGTTAATCTGGTTCTGTTTGCGCTGGAAAGGATGCCCATCAGGACTTGTCCGAACGTCCGTCCGGACATCCATGTTCGGACAGGTCCCGAATGTTTAGAGGCTCTCTGTTTTGGTGTGTCCGAACTTCGGTCCGAACGTCGATGTTCGGACACGCCACGTTAAATTTCTCGGACTTTTCAAACTTACTTGTGTCCGAACTTCCAAGTCCGGACACAAGTTCGGACGCCTTTGGTTTTCAGACCTTTTAACTTTCGACTTGTGTCCGAACATCAATGTCCGGACACAAGTTCGGACAAATGGATTTCTGTGGTTTAACTTTCTCGACTTGTGTCCGAACTTCCCATGTCCGGACACAAGTTCGGACCAAGCTTGTTTTGCACCTTTAGGGCTCGTTTGGAGTCCGTTTTCGAAGCCGTTTTCACCGTTAGCTTTGTTATTTTATTTCCTATGTTTTAAGGCAAAATCCAGGGTGTTACAAGGTGGTATCAGAGCTAGGTTTGGTAAATAAGATAAAATTTGGATTATAAAGGAACTAAAATGTGGGGTAAGCCGTTTGGGGAATTGTGGTGCCTGCGATGCTGTAAGTATATTATACTGTATGGATATTGAAGTTCATTTCCTGTTTGTGTACTACCATGATTGTGATGATGTTAGCATGACTGATTGGGTGTTGTGTACTAGTATTGGAGCTATTAGGTGTGTTAACTCCTAATATGGGGTAGAGGTAACCTATGGGGATATGGGTGGATGTTGCTTACCTTGCTTAGTATATGTAATCAGGAGTTCGCATAGAGCTCTAGGGAGTGCAGGACTGGCTGACAGACTGAGTTTTCAATACCACACCAGAAGCAGGAGTCGCCAAACTCAGATGGCCGCCAACGACCCGATGAGGCAGTTGCAGGAGTTGGCTCTCAACCTGGGACAGATAGTCCAGAGGCAGGCTCAGAGGGATAATGTGCCGGAGGACTACACTAAGAGAATTGCCCATCTGAAGCCCACATCCTTCAAGGGAGAGGAGGACCCGGTGCTACTTGAGGACTGGATAAGGGAATTTGACAAGATCTTTGAAGCAGTCAATTGCCCAGCTGACCGGAGGGTAAACGCAGCAGTTTACTATTTCAAGAGTGAGGCAGACATCTGGTGGTCCGCCAACAGGGATGTGCTACTAGCTGGACCTGATTTTGGTTGGGATGGCCTGAAGGAGGCCATGAGGAGGCGCTTCTACCCCGAGCATGTAAGAATGCAGAAGTATTTGGAGTTCTCCGAGCTTAAGCAGTTATCTCTGAGTGTCAAGGAGTACCATTCGAAGTTCCTGGAGCTGGCCAGGTTCGCTCCTACGATGGTTCCCGACGAGGCGTCGAAGGTGCAGAGGTTTGTGGGCGGGCTAAACTGGAGTCTGCAGGAGGCCCTCAGTGTACTGACTATCCCGACGCTCCAGGATGCGTACGGGAAAGCTGCTAACCTGTACAGGGTGCAGCAGAAGAGGAAGGAGGTCCTGGCTGGTAATAAGAGGAAGATGGAAGGAGGAGATGAGCCCCGAGGACGGGAGGACCAGTCCCACAGACATCATCAGCAGGAGAAAAGGTGGAAGCCTTACTCGGACCGCAGAGATGGGAGGCCGAGACATGGGGGAGATCACAGGGGTGACCAGAGACGAGGTGACCAGCCCCAGCACCAGACTCAGAGAGGAGAGACTAGACCGGAGAGGCACTTCTACTGCAAGAGGTGCAATAAGGATCACCCAGGGAAGGATTGTGAGGGGAACTTGGTCACCTGCTTTCGTTGCGGAAGGCGGGGACACCGGTTGTTCGAGTGTCTTCAGAGTCCCCAGCGAGGTAGTCAGCAGAGGAGTTACAGTGGCGACCGCTCATCCAGGCAGCCCGACCAGCAGGGCAGAGGCCCGAATCAGAGTCAGCGCGGGGACGCTCCTCAGCGCGGTAATGGAGAGGGCGGCAATGGTGGCAATAGAGGCCAAGGGGAGTACCGAAGCAACCAGCAGCGGGCTCCAGGGAAGATCAATGTGATGAGTCGGGCCGAAGCCGAGGCCGAGGCGGACGTGTTAGCAGGTACCTTTACTGTTCTTGGTACACCTGCGCGTATTCTTTTTGACACTGGGGCTACTTATTCTTTCATATCTGATAGTCTAGTTGGGAAATTGGGAATAGAGACTAGTGAGACTTCCCCTATAGCTGTATCTATACCATCGGGACGGGTGATCACTTGTAAGAATGTAATGAAAGACGTAGGCATAGATATCAAAGGGGAGCAATTTGTAATAGATTTGATCCAATTCGCCTTGACCGACTTCGATATAATCCTGGGGATGGATTGGCTGAGTAAATACAAGGGAAGGATAGACTGCAGCGAGCAGAAAATTATTCTCAGAGGACCGTCGGGACGAAGAGTCTCGTACAGAAACGTGGAGGAGAAGCCCGGAGTGAAGCTCGTATCAGCAATGACCATTCTCTCCAAAGTAAAGAAGGGACAGCAAGCATACCTTTGCTATGTCCAAGATCTGAGCCAGGAGCCAGACGAAAAAGGAGATCCGAGTAGTAAGCGAGTTCCCAGACGTGTTCCCAGAGATTCCGGGTATGCCGCCAGACCGAGAAGTGGAATTCAGCGTCGACCTTGTGCCAGGCTCAGCACCGATTTCGAAGGCTCCTTACCGGATGGCACCCTCAGAGTTGAAAGAATTGAAGACCCAGTTGGAGGACCTGTTGATAAGGGATACATTCGCCCGAGTGTATCGCCTTGGGGAGCCCCAGTTTGTTTGTGAAGAAGAAGGGGAGTATGAGGTTGTGTATCGACTACAGGGAACTGAACCAGATCACAGTGAAGAACAGATACCCCTTGCCGAGAATAGACGACCTCTTTGACCAGCTGCAAGGGGCAGGGACCTTCTCGAAGATCGATTTGAGGTCAGGGTACCATCAGCTCAGAGTGCAGAGAGAGACATCCCGAAGACAGCCTTCCGGACTAGGTATGGGCACTTTGAATTCTTGGTGATGCCCTTTGGACTTACCAATGCCCCAGCTGTCTTTATGGACCTCATGAACCGTATCTTTCACCCATATTTGGATCGGTTCGTGGTGGTTTTCATAGATGACATCCTTATATATTCCAAGGACGAACGGGAACATGAAGAGCATTTGAGGCTAGTATTACAGACATTGAGGGAGCAGCAGCTGTACGCGAAGCTGTCCAAGTGTGATTTTTGGTTAGACCGAGTGGCATTTCTGGGCCACGTCATCACTAGTGAAGGCATCTCAGTAGACCCATCGAAGATTCAGGCCGTAAAGGAATGGCCAAGGCCCAGTAGCCTGACTGAAGTGCGAAGCTTTCTGGGCTTGGCAGGGTATTACAGACGTTTCGTGAAGGACTTTTCGAAGATAGCGAGACCTCTCACCAATCTTATGAAGAAAGTGATCAAGTTCCAGTGGGACAGCGACTGCGAGAAGGCGTTCCAGACGTTGAAAGAGAGGTGACCACAGCTCCAGTTCTGACCTTGCCTCAGGGACAGATGGGTTCGAAGTTTTCAGCGATGCTTCCAAATGGCTTAGGGTGCGTTCTGATGCAGCACGGGAAGGTCATAGCTTACGCGTCGAGACAGTTGAAAGAGTATGAGACCAGATATCCGACGCATGACTTGGAGTTAGCAGCCGTGGTTTTTGCACTCAAGATCTGGAGACACTACCTCTATGGTGTCTCGTGCAAGATCTTCACCGACCACAAAAGCCTCAAGTATATTTTCACCCAAAAGGATTTGAATATGAGGCAGAGACGATGGCTAGAGCTGATTAAGGACTATGATTTGGAGATTCTATATCATGAAGGGAAGTCCAATTTAGTAGCAGATGCGTTAAGCAGGAAGAGGAGTCATTCAGTGAATTCCATGTGGGTCCTTCCTGATGAGCTAGCTCGGGAGTTTCAGAGGCTGAATTTGGAGGTGATGGAGTCTGGAGGAGTAGACTACGAGGTGAAGCTGTACCATATGAGTGCCTCTTCCGACATCTATGGGGAGATACTCAAGGGACAGCCGGATGATGTTAAATTGGAACGAATCAGAGAGAAGTTAAAGGAAGGGAAGGCAGAAGGATTCGAAATCCACGCTGATGGCAGTCTGAGATTTAGAGGCCGTTGGTGCGTCCCTCAGAGTTGTGCAGATGTGAAGGAGAGACTGATGAAGGAGGCTCATAATACTCCCTATTCAGTCCACCCAGGCGGAGATAAATTGTACAAGGATCTGAAGAAGCTGTTCTGGTGGCCGAAGATGAAGCGGGAGGTAGCAGAATTTGTATCTAAATGCCTCACCTGTCAGAAGGTGAAGTTCGAGCACAAGAGGATGGGAGGATTGTTGCAGCCCTTGGAAGTACCCAAATGGAAGTGGGACTCTATTTCTATGGATTTCGTAGTCGGACTACCGCCAGCGAAGGGTGGAGTCAACCAGATATGGGTGATCGTGGATCGACTCACCAAGTCCGCTCGATTCATACCTATGAAGAGCACTTGGTCTATGAGTCAGTTAGTGGATGCATACATTAAGAATGTGGTCAGATACCATGGCGTGCCTCAGACGATAGTATCTGATCGGGACTCGAGATTCTTAGCACATTTCTGGCAGCAGTTTCAGAAAGCTATGGGTACTAAATTGAAGTTGAGCACTGCTTTTCACCCGGCGACAGATGGTCAGACGGAGAGGACTATCCAGACCTTGGAGGACATGCTTCGGGCATGTGTCATGGATTTTCAGGGGACTTGGGCAGATAGACTTCACCTGGTAGAGTTCTCATACAATAATAGTTACCACTCTAGTATTAAGATGGCTCCCTATGAAGCCTTGTATGGGAGGAAATGCAGAACCCCTTTATGCTGGAGCGACATCAGTGAGACAGTGATATTGGGACCCCAGCTGATAGAGGAGACGATGGAGCAGGTCCGAATCATCCAGAGCCGAATGAAAGCAGCCCAGGACAGGCAGAAGTCATATGCCGACTTAAAGAGGAGACCGGTTGAATTCGAAATTGGTGATAGAGTCTTCCTGAAGGTGTCTCCTGTGAGAGGAGTAACTAGATTTGGGAAGAAGGGGAAATTAAGCCCCAAATTCGTGGGTCCTTACGAGGTCCTGGAGAGAGTTGGAGAGGTGGCCTACAGGTTGGCACTACCTGGTGAGCTGGAGAGGGTCCATAATGTTTTCCATGTCTCTCAGCTGAAGCGTTACGTCCCCGACCCATCCCACGTTTTACAGCCTGAGGTGCTGGAGTTGGAGCAGAACCTATCATATGAGGAGTACCCTATTAAAGTATTGGACACCAAGACTAAAGAAACCTGATCGAAGTCCACCCGGATGGTTAAGGTGTTGTGGTCGAATCATGGGACTGAGGAGGTACGGTGGGAGGTCGAAGAGGAAATGAAGAAGAAATACCCCCAGCTTTTCGAGTAGGTAACCGTTTAAGACTTATGTCAAGTTCAGTCGGATTCATCTTTCAGAGTCAGTCTTTTGGTTGGGATATCACCTAGGCTTAGCTTCGAGGGCGAAGCTTTCTTTTAAGGGGGATGAGATGAAATACCCATGAATTCTGGCTTAGGATTAAATTAGTATATAGTCGAGAATGTTATTGGTAAGAGTAATAAAGGCCCAGAGAAGCAATATATATATATTACGTTCATTTCAGATAACTTTATTATGTTCAAGAATACAAATTTGATTTTACTTCTCTCTAAAATAATTTCCTCTTCCTAATTTATTCAGCTGCTATGTATTTATTCTTTTATCTGATTGTTGAGATAATTCTTCTCATCCTTCCCCAGCGATAAATCAGCCTTCTTTCTATTCTATTTTAACTAATAATATTTAATTATCTCTTTAATCTCGAATCTAGATCCTTCCAAGATTTTGACGTTATTCAATGGCTTTTAAATTGGGAACTTATTTGAAAACTCATTTCAAGTTATTTTACAACATTTATTTATAATTTCCTCTCTCACTAATCTAAATACATTATTAGTTAAAGACTAATCTTTAATTATTTCCATATTGTTTCTATTTAATACCACGATCGCTATCACGATCGCTTCCATCTTCAACCTACTGCCTCCACTCTTCTCTCTTTCTTCAAGCTCTCAACCTCTTTTGAATTCACGCTCTTATTCTCCATCGTCGTTAGGCCGCTTCTCTGGTGCCGGTTCGTGTAGAAGGGTAAGGGGAATCCATTGGTAAGGTTAGGTTATTAATTCTTTGGTTTGGGTAGATCCTGATTGTATTTCTGCTTGCGATTCTAGACACCGAGTTCCCTGATGAACGCTACTGCTGACCTTGCTGAGTAATTCGGTGGCTGTGAGCGTATCCAGGTAAATGTTATGCTCAACATCCTTACCTCTGTGTTTTGTGAATATCAATGATTTGGATTTACTGTGGTTTTGAGATTGTGGAAGTTTGGGATTTATTTCCCCCGTGTGTTTTCTGGTGTGATGTTTTGCGAAAGGGTTGATTAACGTTTTGGGAGACTTTCTTTGAATTGGTTACTGGATTGATTGGTACCTTCTGGTGCTCCGTGTAAATTATTGGTGCCTTGTGGCGCTCCGTGTAATTATTGGTACTATATACCCCGTGGATATTCTTACTACTTTTGCCTGCAGACATAACTTGCAGTTAAGCTCTAATGATCTACTCCTTTGGGTCATAAGTTACCTTCTGGGGGGTGTGCACACTTAAGGACGTAGAGTGAGGTGGGATTCTTATTATTGCGACCCGGATTGGGGTCGTCCGTGTAAACCATTGATTTGATTCTTGGAAAGTTCTCCCCCGAAACATTTTTCTAATAGTGATTTGGTGTTGGTAAAGCTGGTTAATATTATGGTGTGAGTTAATGTTTTACAAATGTAAATTGGGTTTCAAAATGTATTTTACAGGTTGAGACAATGTTTACTCAGTTTCACTGATTTGCGCGATCCCTTCGCGTTTTCCATTGTTGTTTTATGATCGCAGGTACTCATGGCTGAATTAGGGATTGGGGACACGCTGTCACATAGCTTAGGATGACTGAATAATGGCTACATTTGGAACAAGTTGAGTTATGTTTTGGAATTGTTATGTTTTACAAGTTTTGGAAACGTTTTGGTTTTGGTTAGTGGTTTAAGCCTGAGCACTCTTTGTTAGAGTGTGGCGGTAACGCCCTTAAGGATTTTGCTATTCCGCTGCTATCTAGTTGATGTGTTTTACTCGAATAATTCTCTAAGAAGTCTTGGATTTGATGAAGAGATACTTATTGTGTATGAGATCTTGCATTGGTATATTTTGCTATCATTTGAGGTACTAAGTTATTGGAATGATTCTCTTTTGATTGCTGAGTTTTATGGTTGATTTTGGTGTTAATCTGGTTCTGTTTGCACTGGAAAGGATGCCCATCAGGACTTGTCCGAACGTCCGTCCGGACATCCATGTTCGGACGGTCCCGAATGTTTTAGAGGCTCTCTGTTTTGGTGTGTCCGAACTTCGGTCCGAACGTCGATGTTCGGACACGCCACGTTAAATTTCTCGGACTTTTCAAACTTACTTGTGTCCGAACTTCCAAGTCCGGACACAAGTTCGGACGCCTTTGGTTTTCAGACCTTTTAACTTTTGACTTGTGTCCGAACATCAATGTCCGGACACAAGTTCGGACAAGTGGATTTCTGTGGTTTAACTTTCTCGACTTGTGTCCGAACTTCCATGTCCGGACACAAGTTCGGACCAAGCTTGTTTTGCACCTTTAGGGCTCGTTTGGAGTCCGTTTTCGAAGCCGTTTTCACCGTTAGCTTTGTTATTTTATTTCCTATGTTTTAAGGCAAAATCCAAGGTGTTACAATCTTCAACAAGTTGGCGCACTTCATGAGAAGTCCTCGTATTTAGGTAGTCGATGATAGATTTGCAGTCGAAAAGAATTTGCAGAGTGGTTGCACCTGAGTTGAGCGCAGCTTGTGCACCAAGCTCCAATGCACCCTCTATCTCTTATGGACTAAAAGTGTTGTGGTTATCCTGGCAGCCTGCTAAAGTAAGCTTCCCATTTTGAAAGCCAGGGTATGCACATCCCATTTGTTCATAAGGATCCAGACTTCCATCAACAGAGACTTCCAACCAGCTGGGATGAAGTAGGCGATGTTGTAACAAATTTTGTGGCATAAGAGATGTGCATGGATTACCATGGGCTAGATAGTTATCAGCTTGGCACCAACCCTTAGCAAAAGAATTCACCTTCAAATGGTTACATTGACATCACACAAACCAAAGCCTCGAGAGTAGTTGTGTGATATTTGATAACAGTGGAGCTGGTTCTTTAAGGCATTCATTAAGGTACCAATCCGTGAAAGCTTGATCTAAATGGATAGAAGATGGGCAATTGATTTGCATCATTTGTCAGTAACATTGTACCCGAGGACAGTCCACTAGAGATGCAAAATTTTCTTAGGTTTGCCACAAAACATACACTGGGCATCAACTGCAGTTGTGGCCATCTTCATACGTTGACGGGTTACCATCTTACAAGGAAGAGCACCATGGAGTATTTTCCATCCAAATATTTTAATACGTGGTGGGAAATTGAATGCCAACAACCGTTTGTAAGTAGAGCCTATCAGAGAAGTTGATGGCAAGCCATCTAATGGAGGTTTACGTAGAACAAGGTATGCATGATAGCCAGTCTTAACTGTGAAATTACCTGAAGAGGTTTGAACCCCAATACCAGTAATCATTCTATGGAGGAGTTTCATATTAGGAAGTGCAGAAATGGAAGGCGAGGGCACTTATAGGATTGCAGATACGTTCGATGGAGTGAACCAATCATTAAGTAGAGTTGTATTCCACATGGAAGGGTAAGAGTAGCCACTGTGGCATAGTGACGTGCAACCTGCGGGAGTTTCCAAAGATATGGCCGGCCTCCTGCCTTGTCCTTGATCCATCTATTTGTGATTTTTGTTGTTTCTCCAGATGATGCATCTGCGTCCACTGTACTCAACCAGGTCTTTTACACTTAACAAAGCCTTCCATAGGGGACTAGCATTGGGATGTGGTTGGGCGTTAAACAAGGATGTATTATCCAAGTAACGGGCATGAAAAACTTGGGGTAACAATGTGTTGGGTTCTGTCATGATATACGTCATAGCTGCTTTGCAAGTAAGGCCCTATTGAAGCTAATCAGGTCTCGAAAACCCAACCCACCTGAGGATAAATCTTGACATAAATAAGACCATTTCAACCAGTGGAGACCCTTCTTAGTCGATGACCTAATCCACTGAAAACGAGCTAAGAGGCTCTGAATCTGTTTCAACAATGTAACACCCCTATTCCTAATCACATACTAATTGGAATCGCGTAACTTAATTAAAGACGGCTCGCAGCAGAAAATAAATGTAACTTCTAATACAGGTGTCACGTGTCATTACTCACCTATGTGAGTAAAGAAGAAAATATTTATCAGAATACTAGAATCGATAACCGCTATGATGAACCGAGATATTCTACTACTATCTTACACATACTAAATCCATGAACCAAAAATGTAGAACAGTGAGCATCTAAAACATTCCCAATACTTACATCAAGTGATTGACATCCGAGTGGTGGAGGATTGGAGTAGGGGACGGAATGTCCTGAGTTCGAATCCTCTTACCACCCACTTTGGTGGGGGAAAGGAGTTTATTCTCTTATTACTCATTCTGGGGGAGTGGAGGACTGGAGTTTTCTCTTCGATTACCCAATCTGGTGGAGGAATGGAGTGGCGTGAAGGACGGGTGGTGGTGTAACACCCCTCTTCATAATCACGTAATAATCTCTCACGTTGCAATAAATAAAACGTCTTATAGCGGAAGAATTAATAACAATAACAATACTCACTCGGGTGTCACCGGCCATTACTCGCCCATGCGAGCAACGAAGCCAAACTACATCCAACAACCAACCAAACAAACTATTAACCGCCGTGATAACGAGAATATTCCTATACATCAAACTAAGTCCATAAACCATAAACATCGACAAGTGAGCGTCTACCCAATCCCAAATATGCATAACCGTACCATATTACAACTCCATGTGCGGTAATTAAAATAAACTCTAATTACCCTGTTCCCGCACTTCGTCTTTGGCAATAGTCAACAACCTGCATAATTGTGTAGTATCCGCGATAGACGCTGAGTATGCCGGGCCTGGACCCTAATGGTCACTTAGTCATTTTAACCATCTTATTATTAGATCAGTTTCATGCCTTACCATTTTACAGTTATAATCAGTACTGTAATAAATATGCATAATATACATAATCATCCATCCAAACATTTATAACCACTTAACCATCCATCCAATTCAACAGTCATGAAAGATCACAAACAACAATTGTATATCGAACGTATCGAATAATAACAGTATAATGTACAATCGCCGTAGCGTACAGTTTCCATAGTTAATTTACCTTGGCCTTTAAGGCCCCATCCAAACCATGTTTAATTAATACCAGTTGGGCGTCATGTTGGGACAACCCGATGACCTCACCATGGACAGTAGTCCTCCCGTACACATAATGGTGCTCATTTCGCTAGAGGTCCGGAGGCCCCTGACTATTCACTTAGCCTCGTAAGGCGTCCATATAAAAGGCCGTAGCCACCTGACCCACGATCCAAATAGGGCTCGTTGGGTATAAACCTGGATTCCTCACCTCAACTCATACCATCTCTCTCTCATAATGTTTAAGATATGCTCTGAAATACCCCAAACCTAGTTATGTTGTTTAAACACCTAAATAGGGTGTAATAAGACTAAAAAGAGTCTTAGAAACCTCAGTAAACAAATTTAAACTAAAGAAAACACAAAATGTGCTTTAAAGTCAATAAGAGCCAAAATGTGCTCTAAGCTTGGGATAAACTTGGGTAAGACCTAATGAGCTTACCAAGACCTCATTTATACACTAATGAACATATTAAACCAATTACCAAAGAAAACCAAGCTTGAAAACAAGTTTAAACACAAAATGTGCTTTAAGAAGTCTTAAAGCACATTTTTGAAAAATTGTCTTGTAAATGAGTTTTGAATGGATAAATGTCCATCATTACTCTTAAATATATATGTGTACTATATAGTATCACATTTGGGTGGCTATAAATGGGAAATCAAAAATTTCACTTCTAAGTGCCTTGTTTAGGTGAATAGTGATTTTTATAAGCTAGTTTATAACATATGTTGTATTAAGTAATTAAATTGACAAACAAAGACTAAAATACCCTCATACTAATAAAGGGGGCCGGTTTTTAAGTGTGGTGACTCACCACTCTCTAGTTGATATAATAAGTAAGTAAAGAAAACTAATTAAACTTACTTTTTACTTTATAAGCATAAATATCTTCTTAAAGTAAATTCTATCTCATTCTCTCTTTCCTTCCTTCATTTCCCACGGTCACAATCTTCTTCTCTTCCTTCTTGCTGTTCTTCTCGGTAATACCACTACCACCATAGAAACTCCATCTTTGACCTCTTGCTAAATCAAGCTCACTTGTCCAAATCAAATTCTAAGACCACCAATCTCTTCCTCTCATCAAGCTCTTCATTCCTATCTTCTCAAAACTCCAAGAGCCCCATTTCGGTGCCAAGGTGTTCCACCATTGAAGGAGCTTGAGCTTGTATTTTGACATATTACTCTCCTTTGCTTCTAGGTAAGGAATCTCAAAGAAAAATCATGTTTCCTCCATGTTTTTACCTTGACCGAAAATACACATTGATATAGCTCTTTGTGTGACTTTGTTCTAGCTTCATTTCAACTCTTCATGGACTAGGTGGAGTCCTCTCTTGTTATATATTCAAACTCTCTTCAAAGATCAAGGTAAAACAACTACATTAATGTTTTTGAAACAATGTAAAATTAGGGTTTACAATGAGATGAAGCTTATAGCTTGAATACTCATTATAATGTTTGTATATTGTTTAGAACTTGACAAGGAATCAAATACCCTACGGTCTTGTAGTGAAACAAGAAAGGAATTGTTTGGAAAAGAGGTAAATCTACTAACCTAATGTTGTTTAATGCCTTAGGAGAAATGAGCTTATAAATGCTTATTAAAACTACCTAAAGAGCAAATGGTAAATGACCTAGTAAATGTTCTCAAGAGACTAGTAAAATAACATATGTCTTGTTGTATGTAATCGCAGGTTAAAGGCATATATTGTGGAAATTCAGTGTTTATGATTTAAGCACTTTAAGGGCCTAAGAGCCATGCATTTTAAGGGCCTAAGTGCCATGCAATTAAATTATGCACTATATTGTGTAGTGTGAATTTGGTGAAGTTGTGTAAGAAGGTGTTCTTGGTGTTCTAGGGTGTTTAATGATGATAATATTGTGCTAAGGTGTAACAAAATGCTAGAAGGACCTATGTCGAAATTTAGGAAATGCATAAAGGATTCAAGATGTTATAAAGGAATTTTGATGAACTAGGAAGTGTTCTAGAGTGTAATAAGGACTTAGGCATGATCTTGAGGTTTTAGTATGTACCAAAGTCATTTTGGACTTAGATGAAGGCTTAGGCAAACTTTGGTAAAATAAGGGGGAAGTGTAAGCTTAGAAAAAGGATTTCAAGGATGACATAAGGAGTTTTAGTTTGTAAGAAACGATGTTAAAGTAATGATGTTGTGTGGAAGAAATATCTAGGAATAATGATTGGAATAGGCAAGGAATGCCACTTAGAAACTTAAGGAGAAGATACTATAAGTGTTGGAGGCTTTGGAGAAATTTGGTTAAGTGTTTAAAGGCTTAGAAATTGGAGTATAATGCCTTGTCCGAACTTCCGTCCGGATGTGGAAGTTCGGACAGGCCCTGTTGAGTAAAGGAATTTCACTCGCGAGCAGTGTCCGAACTTGGGAAGTCCGGACACATGTTCGGACGTACCCACCCATCCTTAGGATTATCCTCGAACTGTGTCCGAACTTGGGAAGTCCGGACACATGTTCGGACGCACGGATTTCTGTCTAGATTTTTCTCGGCTCACGTCCGAACTTCCGAAGTCCGGACATAAGTTCGGACGTGTGTCTGTTTTCTGTCTAAAGTCACGGCTTGCGTCCGAACTTGGAAGCTCGGACACAAGTTCGGACAGGCCACTGTATGGACCAAAAATTATTTTTTAAGATGGAAATTGTTATCTAAAAATGGTAGTTGGTTAGTAATGATATTATAAGGTTATGTAAGACATGTTAGGTGGGTTTTAAAGGCAATTAAAAGGATGAAAAGTTGTAACAAGTGTAAAATAAAAATAAACTAGTAATGTTGAGTAGATAATGTTAATAATGGACTAGTGCGTTAATTAACCGACGTTACTAATGTGTTTAGGATTCTCGCAAGGTGGAAATCAGTCGAGGCAAGGACCAAGGTATGGTTTTCTTGCAGTCTGTTGCCTACCGGTTTACACCGGCTTGTGTGTTGTTTGTTTTTCTGTGTGTTTATGACTTTGTAAGATTAAACCATGTAAAGAGTTTACAGTTGTTAAATATATTATGTTGTTAAGTATGACTCTCTCTTCCCTTGTGTGTGTCTAACAAGACTTGACCTATTATTGTGAATGTTTGTTGAGTTCAATGATGACTACTAACAAGGGCTAACGGGGGAAGTGAGGAGTCCGGTCTGTTCCGGCCACGCGTGTGAGTATGGGAGTCGATGTCATAACCGGTTCGATTCTCTCTGTATGTTATGGTTAAGTTTCCAATTTGGTTTCTAACCTTCCCTTTAGCTTAACCAAGGCTATTTTACTGACTCACGTCGGGCCACAGGGGCATACTATGTGTTATTTCGGTGTGCTTGGATCACTATATCCGAGGCACCTTGTGTTAAGTTAACCGTTCAATCTAACCGGACGGTAACGAGTTATGTAACGAGCTAAGTATGAGCATGGCAACATTCTCTAGGCTCTCAATGGGGACTAACTGTGTTGGTTCTCTTCCTAAAAGGAATTGTATGTGTGTGATGTGTGTTATGATGTGTACAATACCCATGTTATGTTATATATGTATGAATTGTGTGTTTTAAAATAAATACCATGTCATCATGACAAATAGTTGCGCGCATTCCGGTAGTCGATGGGCTGCGCGTTAACCATGCCAGCCAAGGGTTGCTGACCCCCTCGGGGGATCCATATTTCTTTTACTGCAGGATGAGGATCGAAGAAGCGGAGTGGCTCTAGATCCTAGGGTGTAGTTTACTTTTGGAGTACTTTTGGATGTTTGCCCGGGATGCGCCTGTGCTCCCGTGGCGTATTATACTTGATTATGAGTTTACAGTGACGGTATACAGTGAAGGATTTGTAAACACTCGGTATTTTGTTGATGTATATATATGGTTATTAGTTCTATGCTCGGGAGTCTGATCATCAGACCGGTACACTTGTATTTATTCAGCCTTGTTAACCACGTGGGTGGTTGACGGCGTTGTAGCACCAATCGTTTAGTTACTGTTTAGTCGTTTTATTCCGCTGCGATTCAAGTAATGTGATGTGCGTAGTAGGGGTGTTACAAAAAGTGGTATCAGAGCGAAGTATCGCTCTGATGACTAGAATACCGAGCTTAGGGATATACCGAGTTAGGAAACCTAACTACAGATACCTAAGTGAACAGATTTGGAAAGGTTGACCACTAACTAAGTGTGGAGATACCTTATTATCGGGAAGCGTTACAATCGTTGGACCGATAAGTGTGCAAGCATAATGCTAATGAGATGTTCATATGAATTCAGATGGCAGGTAGACCACGAGGTAGAGGCCGCGGGCGCGGTACTGGAGGTATGGGTGACCAGGGCGATGATACTACGGCACAGACCATGGCTGAGGCAGTTGCAGCCGCCGTAGCCCAGTTGGTACCCGACTTGGTTGCTGCTATACAGCAAGGGCAACAGCCCGGAGTTCAGCCACCACCACCACCGCCACGAGAGACCAATTGGGTCAAGGCGTTGGCTGATCTGAGGCCGCCCTCATTCAGTGGGGAGACCGATCCCCGTAAGCTAGAGGCGTACATCTCCGAAATGGAGACCGCCTTCGAAACCCTAGCACCACCTGAGCAGGTCAAGGTACGACTTGCTGCTTACTACTTGAAGGGCTCGGCACAAAACTGGTGGAAGCTTGTGCGAGAGGGCAGAGTTGCTGACCCGACTTTTCAGTGGAGGGAGTACACGGCTCTGCTGCGAGCCAAATACTACCCTATACATGTGCAAGAGGCCAAGCGCCTGGAGTTGGACAATCTGAGGCAAGGGGATAAGATGACGGTAGATGAGTACTACTCAGCCTTCATCGGACTTATCCACCTGCTACCGGATCTGGGTTACTCAGACCGGATTCTTGTGAACCGTTTCTACAACGGACTGAACTATCGCCTACGCTACGGCATGGGGCCTACTGGATATACCACTTTGCAGGTAAAGGAACTACAGTGTAATGTGAATAAGTGTGTACGGTGTGTTAATGTGTTGTGATTTATTTGGCGGGGCATAACTGACACCCTAAATATAGGAGTGCTATCATGCCGCTGCTAGTGGAGATCACCGTCCGTCTGAGGGACGAGGAGAGTGCGCTCAAGCGCAAGGCTCAGAACGAGGGCCAAGGCACGCAAGGGCAGTGGGGAGGGAAGAAGAAGAAATCATACCCCCAGTCCCAGAAAGGACAGCAACAGGTGGCAAGGGCCAGACCCAGACCACCACTGCTGAGGAGCCTCTGCAGCTCACCTATGCGTATGCGGCCAAGCCCCTACGTTCTTACCCACCTAAGGGTAATTGTCTAATCTGTGTGATAAGTTAGAGTATATGTTGATAAGTTGTGGAACAAGTATTGATTGTGTATTGTGATAGCAGCTAGCACGGGCTCTGGACCGGAGCGCCACTATTACTGCAAGTGGTGCAACGGAGACCACCCCGGCAAGGACTGCAAGGGTAACGATGTTCAGTGCCGATACTGTAAGAAGATGGGTCACCGCGATCATGAATGCTGGCAGAACCCAAACAGTAGGAACTACAGGCCCAAGGGGCAATGGAAGGGTAAGGCCACTACGACCACCGATGGCCAGAAGACGGCAAACCAGCCACCCCCAGATCAGAGGTACACGGAGTCCCAGAAGGGGAAGGGGTCGGGGTCCAACAAGGCCACCCTGAATGTGGTGGACCGGTCTGAGGCGCCAGGGCCCTCTTCTAGACCAGGTACCGCCTAAACTGTTGAATGTAATAAGTGTCTGCATACCGCATTACATGCATGTGTGTGAGTGAGTTTAAATAAACAACCATGTGAGTAAATAAATAAAGTATAGTGTGAGATTTACCTAATTAGAGTACTCTAAACTTAAAGGAACTTTCAATATATGTTATCCAATCCCACCCACACCAAACCCTGAAGAAACCACCATCAACATCACCGACTTTCCATTGGAGCAATGTCAGGTCATCCAGCCAGGTATGATACTTTAAATGGATACCTGACACCGGAAGCACAAATCCATATCATCAGACGATGCGACGAACTTGGAGCAAAACCAGGAGGGTTCTACACACCCGAATACCCGAACGGAGCAAGGATGCAATTGAAGATGATGTGCATGGGTAAGGACTGGAACCCTTACACCAAGTCATATCAAGAAGTGCGAGCTGAAGATGGAGCAACAGTACCAAGTATACCAGAGGAGTTCCATGCGGTCGTTAACCACCGTGGGAATTGCTCAACAAGTTGAAACGGATTCAATTCCAAATGTGAAAGCAGATCTATGCGTTGTGAACTTCTAGCAGAAAGGTGGACGGTTAGGTATACACCAAGACAAGGACGAGTCACCCGAGTCTCTAAGTAAGGGAGTACCCGTGGTGTCTTGGTCCATTGGTGATACCGCAGTGTTTGTGTATGGCGAGCAGAAGCGTGCTGACCTCGCAAAGAAGTTACTGTTGAAATCGGGAGATGTATTAATCATGGGTGGGCAATCAAGGATGCTATACCATGGCATCAGAAAGATCAAACTGAATACCGCACCGTCGGCAGTGATCAATGCCACACACATGAAACCCGGACGTTTAAATTTGACCTTCAGACAGTTTTAAGCCTTGTATAATTATGTGATGTGATGAACCCGTGTGTATTAAGGATGTTGTAAGTGTGAATCATGGCGACAGTATAAGCCAATGAATGTTGTAAAAAGAGTGCGTTAATGAATAAAGTGGAGTTGTTTGAAGCATATAAATCGTGTTGTTACCCAATACTTATTAGTTTGCCAATGAATTAGGCTGTGCACTCGGAACGGGAGGTATACTGAGTGTCTGCAATAAGGCAGAAGCCGGCAAGAGCGGCACAATCCTCACCGGTACCTTTCCAGTGAATGGCGTGGATGCATCGATCTTGTTCGACTCTGGAGCCTCACACACATTCATTTCGCTATCATTTGCGAAGAGGCTGGGGTTAGACGGTGAAGAGATGCCAGACTTCGTGGTCACTCTCCCGTCGAAAGAGCGGATCAGATGTACCCGCTACTACCGAGATGCTATTGTTCGAATCAGGGGTGAAGAGTTTCCGATCGACTTGATAGAGTTCGACGGACTAGGCTTTGATGTGATTGTCGGGATGAACTGGTTGGAGCGGTACAAGGGCAGAATCCTGTGTGCCGAGCATCGACTGCTTCTTCGGAGTCCATCTGGGGTTACCATATCTTACCGCCAGAGGCCCAGGGAGCCTTCGACTCAGATCATCACCGCCATGGCTATGTATCACGAGTTACGACGAGGGAGTGATGTATACCTCTGCTATGTCCAGGACATAGAGAGAGACCCTGAGTTTAGCCCAGATGTGCCGGTAGTGTCGGAGTTTCCTGATGTATTTCCTAAGGAACTGCCGGGCATGCCGCCAGCACGAGAGGTTGAGTTTGAGATTGATCTAGTTCCGGGCACCGGACCCATTGCGAAAGCACCTTATCGTATGGCTCCAGCAGAGATGACAGAGCTCAAGGAGCAGCTGAGAGACCTACTCGACAAGGGCTTTATCCGCCCCAGTGTTTCACCATGGGGAGCGCCGGTCCTCTTCGTGAAGAAGAAGGACGGTAGCCTCCGCCTGTGTATTGATTATCGGGAGCTGAATGCTGTTACGGTGAAGAACCGTTACCCCTTACCACGCATCGACGATCTATTTGATCAGCTGAGGGGAGCATCAGTATTCTCCAAGATAGACCTACGTTCCGGATACCACCAGATTGCCATCCGTGACAGTGATATCGAAAAGACAGCTTTCAGAACTAGGTATGGGCATTATGAGTTCACAGTTATGCCGTTTGGCTTGTCAAATGCACCAGCAAAGTTCATGGACTTAATGAACCGTTTGTTCCAAGATCAGTTGGACAAATCAGTGGTAGTCTTCATCGATGACATACTTGTGTATTCGAAATCGAGAGGTGAGCATGAAAGCCACCTGAGAGATGTATTGCAAACATTGAGAAAGAATCAGCTGTATGCTAAATTTTCTAAGTGTGAATTTTGGTTGAACCAAGTATCTTCCTTGGACATGTGATTTCTGAGGCCGGGATCGCTGTTGATCCGGCAAAGATAGATGCAGTGCGCACCTGGCCTAGGCCGAAGACAGTTACCGACATCAGGAGCTTCCTCGGTCTGGCAGGTTACTATAGGAGATTTGTGAAGAACTTCTCCAGTGTCTCGAAGCCGATGACTTCCTTGATGAAAAAGGATGCACCATTCGAGTGGACAGTCGACTGTGAGAGTTCTTTCGCGAGTCTCAAGGATGCTCTGACATCTGCACCGGTTCTGACATTACCAGACGGTCCAGATGGTTTTGAGGTCTATTGCGACGCATCAGGCAGGGGTATGGGTTGTGTATTGATGCAGCACGGGAAGGTCGTAGCTTACGCCTCCCGACAGCTGAAGAAGCATGAGGAGAACTACCCTACCCACGACTTAGAATTGGGGGCCATTGTCTTCGCACTGAAGATATGGCGACATCACTTGTATGGGGTAAGTGTGACGATTTATTCTGACCACAAGAGTTTAAAGTACTTGTTCACTCAGAAGGAGTTGAACATGAGGCAAAGAAGGTGGGTTGAATTTCTGAATGATTATGACATCAATTTACAGTACAAGGAGGGTAAGGCAAATGTGGTAGCTGACGCATTGAGTCGCCGAGCACACTCTCTCCATTCGCTAGTCTCTCATACTGGCTTGGTTGAAGAGGTGCGGAGTGCTCAGATGACGGATCAGTACATGATGGAGATTAGGCAGAAGCTTATTGATGGCACATTCGAGGGTCAGAAGTACGACTTCAGACTCCACGATGATGACCTGATTAGGCTTAATGGCCGGTTGTGTATACCCAGGAGTAGCGCTGAGTTGAAGGAGCGCATATTGAGTGAATCCCATTGTTCTACTACTTCGATTCACCCCGGAGCTTCAAAGATGTATAAAGGTATGAAAAGATATTTTTGGTGGACTGGAATGAAAAAGGATGTGAATGACTATGTGTTGAGGTGTCTCACTTGTCAGAAGGTCAAGTTTGAGCACCGACGGCCTGGTGGTATGGTGCAGCCAATGCCAGTGCCGGAATGGAAGTTCCATGACATATCTATGGACTTCGTGGTAGGGCTTCCGCCTACAAGGGGAGGTCTGAATATGATTTGGGTTGTGGTAGACCGACTGACCAAGGTGGCTCGATTCATACCGATGAAGGACACCTGGAAAGTGGCAAGATTGGCAGAATTATTCGATAAAGAAATTGTAAGACATCATGGTGTACCAAAGACGATTGTATCTGACAGAGATACCAGATTCTTATCCAGATATTGGAAGTCTACACGAGAGGCATTGGGTACTGAACTGAAATTGAGTACAGCGTTTCACCCACAGACCGATGGTCAAAGTGAGCGCACTATTCAGACACTTGAGGATATGCTACGTGCATGTGCACTTGACTTTCAGACCAGCTGGATTGATAAGTTACATCTGATCGAGTTCAGTTACAACAACAGTTATCATGCATCGATCAAGATGTCTCCCTTCCAGGCATTGTACGGTAGACCATGCCGCACGCCATTATGCTGGGATGAGTCGAGTGAGACGGTCATTATAGGACCAGAGTATCTTGAGCAAGTTCAGGCAGAAGTTCGCCAGATCAGGGCTAATATGAAAGCAGCTCAGGATAGACAGAAGTCGTACGCAGATGTGCGCCGACGTGACCTGGAGTTCGCCGTGGGCGATCAGGTATTTTTGAGAGTATCCCCCATGAAGGGAGTGTTTCGTTTTGGCCAGAAGGGCAAGTTGAGCCCAAAATATGTGGGGCCTTATGTTGTGACGGAGCGGATCGGCCCGGTAGCTTATAGACTTGACTTACCCGCCGAGCTGGGCAAGGTACATGATGTATTTCATGTGTCCCAGTTGAAGAAGTATATGTCTCATCCGTCTCATGTGCTTCAGCCTGAAAGGCTAACTTTAGAGCCGACCATGCGATCAGTGGAGACTCCGGTACGGATTATGGACACTAAGACTCGAGACACTTGCCATAAGTCTGTGAGACTGGTGAAGGTTCTCTGGTCTAACCAGGACGTTGAGGAGGCCACTTGGGAGCTGGAAGATAAGATGAAGGCGAAGTACCCGTCGTTGTTTACTTCTTAGTGTTTGTATGTATAGGGTACGGGGCGTACCCCTATTTAAGGGGGGTAGAGCCGTTTCGGTTACGTGTATGACATGTATTTGAATACATTGTCTGTGTTGTGTTGTCATGTTGTTAATGTTACAGACCGCGGGTCTGAATGATGTTGTGATGTTTTGTTGTTTGGACCATGTGTCCGATATGATGTAAGATGTTGTTAATGATATAGAAGTGTTGTTGATATGTGTTCTCATGTTCTAATGTTTAGGTTATGTGGAAGTATGAACTTTGGGGACAAAGTTCTTTTAAGGGGGGTAGATTGAAATACCCCAAACCTAGTTATGTTGTTTAAACACCTAAATAGGGTGTAATAAGACTAAAAAGAGTCTTAGAAACCAGTAAACAAATTTAAACTAAAGAAAACACAAAATGTGCTTTAAAGTCAATAAGAGCCAAAATGTGCTCTAAGCTTGGGATAAACTTGGGTAAACATAAGACTTACCAAGACCTCATTTATACACTAATGAACATATTAAACCAATTACCAAAGAAAACCAAGCTTGAAAACAAGTTTAAACACAAAATGTGCTTTAAGAAGTCTTAAAGCACATTTTTGAAAAATTGTCTTGTAAATGAGTTTTGAATGGCTAAATGTCCATCATTACTCTTAAATATATATGTGTACTATATAGTATCACATTTGGGTGGCTATATTAATGGGAAATCAAAAATTTCACTTCTAAGTGCCTTGTTTAGGTGAATAGTGATTTTTATAAGCTAGTTTATAACATATGTTGTATTAAGTAATTAAATTGACAAACAAAGACTAAAATACCCTCATACTAATAAAGGGGGCCGGTTTTTAAGTGTGGTGACTCACCACTCTCTAGTTGATATAATAAGTAAGTAAAGAAAACTAATTAAACTTACTTTTTACTTTATAAGCATAAATATCTTCTTAAAGTAAATTCTATCTCATTCTCTCTTTTCCTTCCTTCATTTCCCACGGTCACAATCTTCTTCTCCCTTCCTTCTTGCTGTTCTCTCTCGGTAATACCACTACCACCATAGAAACTCCATCTTTGACCTCTTGCTAAATCAAGCTCACTTGTCCAAATCAAATTCTAAGACCACCAATCTCTTCCTCTCATCAAGCTCTTCATTCCTATCTTCTCAAAACTCCAAGAGCCCCATTTCGGTGCCAAGGTGTTCCACCATTGAAGGAGCTTGAGCTTGTATTTTGACATATTACTACTCTCCTTTGCTTCTAGGTAAGGAATCTCAAAGAAAAATCATGTTTCCTCCATGTTTTTACCTTGACCGAAAATACACATTGATATAGCTCTTTGTGTGACTTTGTTCTAGCTTCATTTCAACTCTTCATGGACTAGGTGGAGTCCTCTCTTGTTGTATATTCAAACTCTCTTCAAAGATCAAGGTAAAACAACTACATTAATGTTTTTGAAACAATGTAAAATTAGGGTTTACAATGAGATGAAGCTCAAAGCTTGAATACTCATTATGGTGTTTGTATATTGTTTAGAGCTTGATAAGGAATCAAAATACCATACGGTTTTGTAAGGAAACAAGAAGGAAGTGTTTTTGAAAAGAGGTAAATCTACTAACCTAATGTTGTTTAATGCCTTAGGAGAAATGAGCTTATAAATGCTTATTAAAACTACCTAAAGAGCAAATGGTAAATGACCTAGTAAATGTTCTCAAAGAGACTAGTAAAATAACATATGTCTTGTTGTATGTAATCGCAGGTTAAAGGCATATATATTGTGGAAATTCAGTGTTTATGATTTAAGCACTTTAAGGGCCTAAGAGCCATGCATTTTAAGGGCCTAGGTGCCATGCAATTAAATTATGCACTATATTGTGATGTAGTGTGAACTTAGTGAAGTTGTGTAAGAAAGTGTTCTTGGTGTTCTAGGATGTTGAATGATGATAATATTGTGCTAAGGTGTAACAAAATGCTAGGAGAACCTATGTCGAAATTTAGGAAATGCATTAAGGATTCAAGATGTTATAAAGGAATTTTGATGAACTAGGAAGTGTTCTAGAGTGTAATAAGGACTTAGGCATGATTTTGAGGTTTTAGTATGTACCAAAGTCATTTTGGACTTAGATGAAGGCTTAGGCAAACTTTGGTAAAATAAGGGGGAAGTGTAAGCTTAGAAAAAGGGATTTCAAGGATGACATAAGGAGTTTTAGTTTGTAAGAAACGATGTTAAAGTAATGATGTTGTGTGGAAGAAATATCTAGGAATAATGATTGGAATAGGCAAGGAATGCCACTTAGAAACTTAAGGAGAAGATACTATAAGTGTTGGAGGCTTTGGAGAAATTTAGTTAAGTGTTTAAAGGCTTAGAAATTGGAGAATAATGCCTTGTCCGAACTTCCGTCCGAACGTGGAAGTTCGGACAGGCCCTGTTGAGTAAAGGAATTCTCACTCTCGAGCAGTGTCCGAACTTGGGAAGTCCGGACACATGTTCGGACGTACCCACCCATCCTTAGGATTATCCTCGAACTGTGTCCGAACTTGGGAAGTCCGGACACATGTTCGGACGCATGGATTTCTGTCTAGATTTTTCTCGGCTCATGTCCGAACTTCCGAAGTCCGGACATAAGTTCGGACGTGTGTCTGTTTTCTGTCTAAAGTCACGGCTTGCGTCCGAACTTGGAAGCTCGGACACAAGTTCGGACAGGCCACTGTATGGACCAAAAATTATTCTTTTAAGATGGAAATTGTTATCTAAAAATGGTAGTTGGTTAGTAATGATATTATAAGGTTATGTAAGACATGTTAGGTGGGTTTTAAAGGCAATTAAAAGGATGAAAAGTTGTAACAAGTGTAAAATAAAAATAAACTAGTAATGTTGAGTAGATAATGTTAATAATGGACTAGTGCGTTAATTAACCGACATTACTAATGTGTTTAGGATTCTCTCAAGGTGGAAATCAGTCGAGGCAAGGACCAAGGTATGGTTTTCTTGCAGTCTGTTGCCTACCGGTTTACACCGGCTTGTGTGTTGTTTGTTTTTCTGTGTGTTTATGACTTTGTAAGATTAAACCATGTAAAGAGTTTACAGTTGTTAAATACTATTATGTTGTTAAGTATGACTCTCTCTTCCCTTGTGTGTGTCTAACAAGACTTGACCTATTATTGTGAATTATTTGTTGAGTTCAATGATGGACTACTAACAAGGGCTAACGGGGGAAGTGAGGAGTCCGGTCTGTTCCGGCCACGCGTGTGAGTATGGGAGTCGATGTCATAACCGGTTCGATTCTCTCTGTATGTTATGGTTAAGTTTCCAATTTGGTTTCTAACCTTCCCTTTAGCTTAACCAAGGCTATTTTACTGACTCACGTCGGGCCACAGGGGCATACTATGTGTTATTTCGGTGTGCTTGGATCACTATATCCGAGGCACCTTGTGTTAAGTTAACCGTTCAATCTAACCGGACGGTAACGAGTTATGTAACGAGCTAAGTATGAGCATGGCAACATTCTCTAGGCTCTCAGTGGGGACTAACTGTGTTGGTTCTCTTCCTAAAAGGAATTGTATGTGTGTGATGTGTGTTATGATGTGTACAATACCCATGTTATGTTATATATGTATGAATTGTGTGTTTAAAATAAATACCATGTCATCATGACAAATAGTTGCACGCATTCCGGTAGTCGATGGGCTGCGCGTTAACCATGCCAGCCAAGGGTTGCTGACCCCCTCGGGGGATCCATATTACTTTTACTGCAGGATGAGGATCGAAGAAGCGGAGTGGCTCTAGATCCTAGGGTGTAGTTTACTTTTGGAGTACTTTTGGATGTTTTCCCGGGATGCGCCTGTGCTCCCGTGGCGTATTATATACTTGAATATTGACAGTTTACAGTGACGGTATACAGTGGAGGATTTGTGTAAACACTCGGTATTTTGTTGATGTATATTTATGGTTATTAGTTCTATGCTCGGGAGTCTGATCATCAGACCGGTACACTTGTATTTATTCAGCCTTGTTAACCACGTGGGTGGTTGACGGCGTTGTAGCACCAATCGTTTAGTTACTGTTTAGTCGTTTGTATTCCGCTGCGATTCCAAGTAATGTGATGTGCGTAGTAGGGGTGTTACATGCTCTTAGTCTTATGGAGAATATAATTATTAATTAGCTGCCCAATGGCACGCTTACCTAGAAAGAATCTAGGTTATATTCATGTTCGAGATCCATGCTCTAGAGACCGATAATGTCGTGACTCATACCTAAGTATTTTACTTAGGTTACCATATACTTAATATTAATACTATGGTATTATATCAAGTAACCGTCTTGTCATCACAACAACGTATATGTATGTTTATATAAGTCGATCTATAGTCGACGTAGTGTTAGTCCCGTAGGACGCTCGTGCATAAATAATTAATGCAGTAGCCCACAATCACATACATGTATCCAAAACACTTAACACACAAGTGATATCAACCAAATCCGAGCCCAAGGAGTTTCCTTAGGACAACTCGGATCAAACCCCTTTACATACCGTTCACCAAGACTTAGGATGCGCAGTGTAGACCACTATCTCGTCAAGCGCCTTCGTCTGAAGTATGATCTAAACGGTAATAAAACTATAAGTCAGTCTCTATGACTAACTGCATCCGGTATTTCCGAATATCAAGTAACCCCGACAGTTCATCCCCGTATTACTACAGTTAATGGTTACGGGTTTCTCTAAACCAGTCGGCTTTGTTACTTAGACTCGTATGTCAAAATATTTCGACTGTTAAGTTTAATTCATTATATTTCTTTAATCTTATCCACCATTTAATTAGGTATATAACCTATAGTTGCATGTATGCATGCATTATTATATCATATTGTATTATTTTCCACCATCCATTATAATATATTGTATTATATAATCCATTACCTTTAGTAAACTATATTTCCTTTCAAAACTCATAACTTATAGTTTGTAACTATTTCCCATGTAATAACCACAACCATTATATTATATGGTTTCCAACCATAATATATATCCATCCTTATATACATTATTCTTGTATATGTATATATTTACCATATAGGTAAGTTCCATGAGTTAGAAAAACTCTTATATTATATGTTACATTTTATCATCTTATATTAGATGATTATTCCCATTAGTTGTATTATATTATACAACCTATATTAAGATTATTATCCTAATATTATGTAACATTTTATGTTGTATATTTACAACTCCTAAGGTTTATTCAATAAATACCTTAGTTTATAAATCCTATTTGTTTATAGTTTGTCACATTATTTAACGTGAATATCCTTACTTATAAATTCCTTTTAAAACCACATTATACCATATAATTGTTATAACATTTATAACATTGTAGACCATAGTCTAAAATTCATTTCCAATCTTTAATAATTCGGTACAGGCCTTTATTTCATTTAAATTCTATTTTGACCACTTAACATTATGTAATGTTATACCATATACTAATATCATATAATATGATATTTTTATCTCCTTTAACTTATAACCTATAGTTTTTATACAAAACTATATTATATTGCCGCGTAGGCACATATATTAAAACCTTATTCTTTTTCATATACCATAGTTTCCTTTATTTACAAATTCACCCCATTATTTATACCATGTTATATATATCATATAATATAACATTTTTAACTTATAAAATGGTATAACCTATGGTTATATTTTGTAAAATTTCCGAACAGACCTCATTATATATTCTATAATTGCCATTTGGCCCAATTTATAACATATAGTTTTATAATATCATTAAAACTATATATTATACATATATCTTATTAAATACCCTTATATAATTCCAAAAATCACCAAAGGGTTATAATTACCCTTACTAACCATATACTTTCGGTATATTTCATTTCCACCCCATCTTTTATTCCAAAGTGTCATAATAACTATATATTATACATATATAGTTTATTTTAATTCCAAAATTAACCCAATAAATTCCTAAAAATTCCTAATAGCCCATGGGTGTTTATAATACCATTTTACACCCTTTATTTTCGGTAATAACATATATACCACATATGTTATAAAATTGTTACAATTATATACTTATCTTATTATAAAACCTTAAATAAGATATTTAATTTATCTAATTTGGTCAAAACCTACCATATGGTCAAGGTTGACCACCTTAATATTTCCTTGACCCTTAATCTCCATATTTTACGGTTTATAACCATATCTTTTCAGAAATTACCATTTAACCCCAAAACTTTATATAATCTTATAATTTTTATATAAACTCATTTACACCTCTAATTTTCGGCTTTATTCTTATATAGCCCCCAAATTTAATTTAATTATGGTTTATACCATATTTCCATGCGGTAATATATATTCACCACCTAAACTTAAATAAAACCTTATAAATGCATAAATAAAATGGCCTAAAGTACATGGCCTTATTACAAACATTAGCTTATAAAATAAATTACACATAAATGCCCAAAAATGCTGTAAACTCTCGGCCCTTACCATATATTTTCATTAATTACCAATTTTCCACATAATGTCTTAAATTTGACAATTATGCTAATTAATTAGTTATAAAATTTACTAAACCATTTCTTAATCACCTAAGGTCAAAATAAGACCTTAATATAACCATTCACTCACGACACATTTATATACATATGTATAAACACATATTAATATACCAAGTGTAGGTTTAAGTGATTTATACCTTGTTTTTGCCAAGCTAAGGCCTTGTTTGGCCACGCCTGTTTGAAGATAATTTCTCCACAGCATTATTTACATGTTTTCAAACAGCAATTAAGGCATAGTTAGTCTCCAAGCAAGATCTAACCATAAGAAGTGTTTAATGTCAATTTTCAAGGTAAAATTTACCTTAGAATACCAAGGTAACCAAGGTTGATCTCGGCCTGTTTTTACAGTAGAGAAAGAGCATCAAAAGAGCTACTAAAACCAAGCTTTAAACTGGTATAACTCAGATTAGAAGATGGCTAATTTTTACCTTGATTAAAATGCCTAAAATGGTGTTTTTGGCTTGGATCTGGCTATACCTTGAAGCTCTTGATATACCAACTGAATAATTATGTTAAGATGAAGATAATAAGCCTAGGAAACAAAGTTTCCAAACCGGAATTGAAGGGAATACCAAGATAAGTGCTTAAAGCACATTTTTGTACCTTAAGAACAAGATTAGATTTCTCCACCTTCTTCCCTTGTTAATGCCGAGATAAACCCTCCATTTAACCTCCAAAACAACCTAGAAACATTGATGGAAATGGTTGATGCTTTGCTCCATGGAAAGAGGAAAGAATTGTAAAGAGAATGAACATTTAATGACTAATTAAGCTTACCTAGGTAGCAAGGTGTTCTTCTCTGCATATGGAGTGTTAGCCACGGTTTGGAGAAGCCAAATAGAGGCTGGAGCAAGCTTGTGTCGGCAGGGATTGAAGGCAAATGAGAAAGGTGAGCCAATTTTGCCTTATAAGTTACTTTAGCAAATAGTAAATGGTGAGTCATTAATTAGCTAGTTAATTAATTAGAGTTAGCTTAATGAGTGGGCATTACAGCTGTAGGAGGTCGGCAGCACATGGTCAAGGCAATGGGTGATGTTTGACCATAGTTTAAGTTTAGTAATTAAAATGTTATTTTTAGGTACTATTCATACTAAATTGCCCATTTTGATTTTATTTTCAAACTTTGATTTAGACTTATAATATAGTCTATCATGTCACATTAATGTTATAAAGAACTTAATATAGTCTCTTACAGTGACAGAAAGTCATTATCTTAGAGCTTATACACAAAAAACGTGCTTTAAGGAATTTTAGTGCACATTTTGAGTCACAGGGTGTTTCTGAGCTCAGTTTTCTTTGAGAACAGCTTTTTTGTGTTCCTTACATGATATTTGATCATGGTATCCAATTTTATATCATTATAGGTCATTAGACCTTTAAGAGTTTTCTTAGAGCACATTTTGCCCTACTTGACCTTGAAGCATGAAAATGCTTGTTCTTTGTGTTGGGGTGTGTCCAACATTCTAGTATGTTTAGTAATGTGTTAATAAGCTTAGGACAAAGTTTTAGGTCCTAAGAAGTTTCATTTGGGTTTTATTACCCTAAACATTCAAAGGGTGCAATATCTTGCTTTGTGTTGACCACTGTTGTTCTCAGTTGACTTTTAAGGCATGTTTAGGCCTTAATTAATGTGATTAGATATTTAATCCATATTTTACTAGTTTGGGGTATTTCAGGTGGGGGAAAGAAGTTTACTCTCCGATTACCCAACCTGGTGGAGGAATGGAGTGGCGTGAAGGACGGTTGGTGGGGGTAAGGAGTTTACTCTCCGATTACCCAGCTTGGTGGAAGAATGGAGTGGCGTGTAGGATGGTCCCAAGGTGAGCATGTCTGCCATATCATCAAAGATGCAAGGGAACAGTTGTAAGAAGTTTGCGATGGATGCTCGAGGGTCACCTCCAAGGAGAGGTCAAGGAAGGTTCCTAGGACAAGATCTCTAGGCTTTAGTAAGATGTCCCGTGTAATGTCTGTGTAAGACAGGACTAGAAAGGTATGTAAGAGTTGAGTCGGTGTTGTTTGATTTTCCCTTGCGGCACCCTAGGCCATGTGCCTATAATTATCAAAAAAATATATATATAATACAAACTAAAATTCAACGAGTGCAGAAATTAAAAGACGACGTAGACTACCCATTAGTCCCGCACTCCGGCTTCGTCACTCGATCAAGACCTATAATGTGGTGCCATAAAGGCTCAGCCAACTGCTGGTATGCTAAATGTGATCCTAGACCCTTTAGGCCACTTAGGTTGATTAGTCATCTTGCTTAACATGAGATTCGTTTAATGTTGTTCCGTTTACATGCTTATAAAATCCTGTAAATGCGGAATTAAACATACAACAGGCACTTAATTATCCACACAATGACTCACAATAGTCACATCATTAGCAAGATATCAACCAGTGTAGTTAGTAAGGATCACTAGTTAGTTGTAACTGAATTAAACTCACTTGTTCCATTTCTATCATACGAAGCCCCGCTTCCAACAAACCTCACATAACCTATACCATCTACCAGTGAGTAGACGGACTTACTTGTCTATAGTGGTAGACGTCCATATGGCCGAAGCCAAGGTGCCAACGGTAGCATATTCCGGCTAACGATCGTATTCGGCTCGTTAGACTTAACAAGAGTAGCCCTAAACGGGTAATAAACTATAGTGATCACTATGCGCAACCTGCTGGAACGTATGCAGACCAGGATTTACTAAACAATGTATCATTAATTATTACACTCTCATATGTTAGTGTATTTTAATTAGTCTCCTGGAGATTTAATCTCGTTATTGAAGATACACATTCATTGGATGCCCATCGTGAAATACCCCTAACCTTTAAAATATAATTAAATGATCTATTAATGATCTAAGATGATTAATAAACATCTAATTATTATTGGGGAACAATCTAAAAGATCTCAACAAGGCAAAACACGCCTTAAGATCGGTAAAGCCAAAATGTGCTTTAAGACACCATAAAGGTTGTATGACCTCAAATAGGATCCAAAGTGGATTCCTAAGTATTATAATGAAGTAAGGAACACAACAAAACCGTTCTCAAGGAGAACTAAGCTCAGGAACACCCTGTGACACAAAACGTGCACTAAAACACCTTAAAGCACGTTTTTGTGAGATTGCCTTCTAAATTGATTTTTAATGGGCTTAAAGATTATAATTACCCTTAAATATGATATTTTATCATATTATACCATATTAGGAATTTAATTCCAGAAATTTACGAATTTTTACAAATTTAATATTAAAATATTAATTAAACCCTAAAGTGGGGCCCGCATGAGTGAAATTGACCAAGTATGGTCAATGGTCAAGTAATGACCCATTTGACCCCAAGGAAATCGGCTGGAAAGAGAAGAGAGGAGACAGCTTACAATCATTATGAGACAAATTGATACCTAATACCAAATTTAGAATAGTAACCTTACCTTTTTCAATTATTTCAAACCTTTCCCATCTTTTCCTTCCTCCTTGTCCAATCCCATCCATCCCAGCCGAGTTCCTCCCCTTCCTAGAAGCTCTCAAGTCTGGTTCTTGAGCATGGAAGGCAGATCTAACTCCTAAGCTCTTAAGGTAAGTGTTTTAAGGTCATTTTTAGCCCTTTTTCTTCATCTCTTCACTACCTACACCTAGATTTCGTGGCTCATCAATTCCTATGGCTCATTATCAGTGTTCTAAGGTTAGAACAACAGCTAAACTCGGTTGAAGCAAGTAGAGGGACCAAGGTTGCTCAAAATTGCATTTTAAGGTAAAAACATACCTTAAGCCTCTCAATCCTTCAAGCGGTTTTCTTCCTCTGATTTTTATGCGTTTATACACTCATAATCTTCATATTAACATGTTCATTCAGTTGTTTAGCCATTTGGAGCAAGGGTGACCAAGATCCAAAGGAAATACCCTCTTTTATGGCATTTTCCAAGGTAAAACCTAATAACAAGGTAGCTTGTTGTGATCTAGCTATTTCCTATGTCAATATGGTGGATCTAACACCTTGTGGTGTGTTTGATTCAGGCTGAATCCACCTAGAAGTTTCCTTGCATTTTTAAGGTGATTTTTGCCTTAAATCTTACATTAATTATTCCTTATGGTTAAGCTCAAGCTTGGAGTATAACCATATCTTGTTTTGGTGTATTAAACATGTCTAAATGAAGTGGTGCATTTTCCTACAAGTGACGAGCCCATACAAGGAATAATCAAGGTATAAACACCTTAAACTTATGATTTTTATAATTTCTAAGCATATATATATATATATATATATATGGCCGAGAGTGAAATTATAAATATGGGTCATATTGACCTAAAAATGGAAAAAAAATGACTAAGATAAATTAAGCTAGTCATTTAAGAGATTTAATTAACATAATGGTCAAATTATGACATTATGTGGAAAAATAATTAAACCAAGGTGAGGCCGAGAATATATGCTATATTTTGAGACATTTATTGTGTAATTTATTTTGCAAGTTCAAGGTTGTAATAAGGCCATGTCATTAGGCCATTTTAATTTAAGTTTATAAGCTTATTTAGTTTTATTTATGCTTATAATTAAAATTGGGGCCAATTCGTAATTACTAGGAAATTAGAAAGCCGTGGGCTTAATTTAGAGAAATTTAGGGTTTTTAAATGAATTTAATAAAAATTATAACATTTTATAAAGTTTTGGGTCAAAATTGAAAAAATAGAAAAGCATAGGTTATTATTAGTGATTACCGAAAAATTGGTTCCCATTTGGTATTAGAAGTCAAAGTTGACTATATAGGAGACTTTGACCAAGTTTGGAGAATTTTTGAAATTAAAATACAACCTTATATTAAGATAAGTATTAATTTGTAAAAGATTTAAAAGAGATGGGGCTATAATGTAATTTCCGAAAACTTGGGGTACTAAATGGAGTTTAGTACAAACCTTAGGTTATTAGGAATTTTTTAGAAATTTATTTGGCTAAATTTGGAGTTTATATGAGTTATATAAGTATAATATAAGATATTTTGTAAAAATTTTACAAATGGGTAACATATGTGGTAAAACCGAAATTTAGAGGAAGTATAAGGTTAGTAATGATGTTTATAACCTCTTGGTATAGTTTGGTAATTTTTGGAGTTATATATAAGGTTTTATAAAGAAATATGTATAATATATAGTTGTAATGGAATTAGAAAACTATGTATTATAAATTGGGATGGAATTGTGATTTATAAAAGTTTAGTGGTATATAATGGAAGCCGAAAATATAAGGGGCTATTTGGTATTTTATAAACAAAATATAACTATAGGTTATAACTGTTTTAATGACTTAAATGTCATAATATATGTTATATAACTATAATGTAACATTATATTAATTAAGTGGTGGATTTTGTAAATATTTAAGAACATGGGTGCTGTTTGGAAATATTAACATTTTAAATGGAATTTATAATATGGTTTTAATGTTATAGGAGTTATAACATTTATAATATAAGAGGTATTCTTTAAAAAGAATGAATATATATTATAAGATTTACCATATAGAAAATAGTTCCACAAATACATACACATAAATAAATATATGTTATGGTGGAAAAATATAATATGGTTTAATGACCATGTGTTCTCATAATTAAAATGACATATGATAAAAGGGAAAAGAATTACAAACATTAGATGTGGAATTCTAATGTTAAGAGTATACATGGGATAATAAGGATTTATAATTCAAAGTATTGTTTACATATGAATTATACCACATTGAATTTAAAAAAAGAGACAAACCTTAGAAAAATAAATACTAAGGTGAGATGCATAGTGTAACACCCCTACTACGCACATAACTATACTTGGAATCGCAGCGGAAAATAAACAACTAAACGGTAACTAAACGATTGGTGCTACAATGCCGTCAACCACCCACGTGGCTAACAAGGCTGAATAAATACAATTGTACCGGTCTGATGATCAGACTCCCGAGCATAGAACTAGTAACCATATATATACATCAACATAATACCGAGTGTTTACAAAATCCTTTCACCGTATACCGTCACTGTAACCATCATAAACAAGTCTATAATACGCCACGGGAGCACAGGCGCAACCCGGGCAACATCCAAAAGTATTTCAAAAGTAACTACTCTCTAGGATCTAGAGCCACTCTGCTTCTTCGATCCTCATCCTGCAGTAAAGGAAATATGGATCCCCCGAGGGGGTCAGCAACCCTTGGCTGGCATGGTTAACGCGCAGTCCATCGACTACCGGAATGCGCGCAACTATTTGTCATGATGTGATAAGTGTGAAATTTATATAGTTTTATAGGTGCTTGGTCATTATTTTATGTAACTTTTTACGCACCTTCTCACACTTATCCTATGCTTTTTGTAACTCTTACTTTGGGTAGGAACTAATTCCAATTTATATGATAAAATCAGGAAATGATGACAAGAATACATAGTTCCTCTCACGAACTTTCCAACGCAACAAACGGGGACCAAAACGGACTTATAACGAAGAATCTGGGGCCGATTCAAGATTGGAGTACACTCGTGTATATATATAATACAAGACAGGCGCATACACAATAGGAGTGTCCGCCTGATAAGTTGCGGACTCCACACATGCCACCGCGAGGCGGACAAGAGACTCACAACCGCCTCATATGGCGAGTTCTCACAGGCGGACAAGAGACTCACAACCGCGAGTTCACCTGGCGGACACACACAGAGGCTTCCGCCTGATTAAGTGGCGGACAAGAGATGCAGGACCGCCTGTTAACTGGCGGTTCTCAAGAGGCGGACAAGCGCACGCCAGAACAGGATTTCAACACCGAACAGTTTTCTTCTCCGTTCGCGTGCGCCGCATTCGAACTGCTACTTCATTAATTGCTAACGTCGCCCACCTTAATTTCTGCACGCGTGACTAGCTCTGCAATCAATTGCTCTGCCCCCGATGAAATCTCTGACTCAAATCTTCACCGATCTGCACCAACTCCACCGCCTCTACGCTAGCTCACTATCCCTGTCACTTCTCTTCCTTGTGTTCCATGTCCTCCGCCTATATAAACCCACTCTGCAAGCTAAAAATCATCCAGTCATTCACCCACGATCCAATTGCTCCACTCCATTCACAAACCCATTCACAAAATCACCCGACACCATACTACTCCATCGCCCCCACCTTCACCTTTTCCATTTCACAAACAATTCACTTACGTACACATCCATTTACAATTCACAAATCATTCGACCACCACCACAAAACTCACGCCCCACCATTCTCCATATATTATCATCTGCCTCAATTCTATTCCGGGCTGTCAGAATAACGGAGCAGGAGTCAGCGAACAGATGATTTCTTTTACTCTTACTCTGCTCATTTATTTAACATGTCCGGTTAGATTATTATACTCTGGGAGATGGTTATTATTAGTTTGTTTTAATTGTGCACTTTATTTTACCGGTTTAAATTAATTATAATTTGATACAATTAATGTTATTCTCTCGCATTTTAATAAATTACATGAGTTTATTAAATTGCTTTACGAAATCTATTTTGATCAGATCCGTGATAAATAGATAGGTCATATTAATTGTTATGTCTGTGGAAAAATTTATTCTGATTGAATAAATCTAGTATTTCAGATGCAAAATTATATTCCTTTTAACTAGCCGTTTACATGTGTTTTGCCTGAGTTTAGATCAAACCTTGCATGTTCTGGTAAACGAGGTCGTTAGAATTTAGGATTTAAATCTAAAGACTATAAAAGGAATTTTGCCAAATTATTCTTAATTAAACCGGTAGAATAGCATAATTAATCAAACGAGTAAAACCTGAACCCAGAGTCCGTTCTTCCATATTCACAACCACTTTTATATTCTGTTATTTTAATTATTAGCTGTTATTTAAATTCTTGTTGTCTTTATTATAATTCACAGTTTAGAACAAAACAAAATTCCCCCTCAATTTATAACCTTTGCTAAGTCTAGATAATTATCACATAGTCCCACGGTTCGATACCTGGTTCCCATAAACTCTACTACAATAACCAGGATTTTTGCAACCTGACGGTTTTCTGATTTATTATTCTCTAAGATTATTTCTTGGTATTTAATAGGTCAAATCGTTTGCAAATTGGCGCCGTTGCCGGGGACTAGATTCCTGTCTAGTCCTTAGCTTGGGTTAAAAATTATTACTATTATTACTTTTACTATTTTATTTCTATCTATTTTTATTTTATTTTACTCTACTTTTAAACTTTTGTGGAATCTATTTTTCTTTTTTGCAGACTGTTGATGGTGTACACTCGTTCTTGGTCAGACACTCATCTCGACTGGGATAGAATCCTTGACCCGGAAATCGAACGTACCGCTCAGCTAGCCAGACGCCAACAGAGGTTCCAAAGAGAAATACAAATGGCAACTCCTACAAACGGTAGCCAAGCAATGAAGCAATTTAGCAGACCAGCAGCCATTCCAAGAAGAAGCCCAGTAGCTCTTCCTACGCTACCACCTGAATTAATGAAGGAATGGAAGGATCTGAAGCCATCACATCAGAACAAGGTCATACGAGAGATGCCCTCAGGCACATTTGACGGTTCCAACCCCAACGACGCCCTAGATCATCAACCGATTTCTAATAAATATTGATCAAATTGGGTGCTCAGATAGTCTCCTGGATGTATGCTAGAATGAGTTTATTTCCTAGCAGCCTCACGGTGAAGCAATGAAATGGTTCTACTGTCTTCCCTCTGGTATTATCACTAGTTGGGAGGAGATGACAACCAGGTTCTATGAAAAATATTATCCTATTTCTAGAACTAGGAATTTGGTTGTTGCTTTACTTGCTTTTAAACAGGGAGGTACTGAGACTATCTGTGAAGCATGGGATCGTTTTAAAGAAATGCTCCGACAGTGTCCTCATCACGGACAAGATCTCACGTGTATTGCTATGACATTCTTTAATGGTTTGCAGCATATACATCAAGCCGAAGTTAGATCAGCTTTGGGAGGAAACATCCTCAACCGATCCGGCAATGATTTCATGGCGGCCATGGAGACGTACATAGAAGAGTTCGTCAGTGGGGCACCGAAGGTGGCAGAACTATGACTATGGGTGCCAAAGGTGCAAGAAATATAGATCCTTGGATGGAGCAGATGGCAGAGTCACAAGCTCAACAATCCACACTGGTAAGCTCACTAGTAAAAAGATTTGACGATTTTCTAATTAATGGTCAGCCTTCTCAGCAGGTAAAGAGGATAGCTTCTTCATCCTCATCTGAGCCTCTGTGCTCTCATTGTGGTGGTGACCACTCGTTTGAAGTATGCCCTTATCTGGAGGAGATACGGATCGCTGAAGAAGCCAACTTTGTAGGACAAGGGAATTACCAACACCCTGGAACCGAAATCAACATCCAAATCTCAGGTATGGTAATCCCAACAATGCTTTTTAATCTTTTACAAAGTAATGCGCAGGGTCCCCCAGGCTTCTCTAGGCAACCATACAATCAAGCCGTCCTCAGATGCAGATGGGACAGGGCCAGAACTCTACCAGCCACCTGCCAATCAGCTTCTGATGAAAAGATGGGAAGCTCCAAGATATAATTACTTCCATGGCTACCAACCAGAAGGAACAACAAACTCTCAACCAATCCTTGATGGATAGCCAGAGAAATCTGGAGCAGCAGATGAACCAGCTACTTAACAACCAGCATCAAAGGCAGCCAGGCTCATTTCCATCACAATCTCAGCAGAATCCAAGAGAGACGGCCAAGGCCTTGAGGATCTGCAATTGTGGTGCATCTTCAGAGATCCAACCTGAGGATGAGCTCAGTGCAGCCGTGATGTTAAGAAGTGGCAAGCAGCTGGGAGATAATCAACAACAAGTGACTGCACAACAAACTGGTGAAAAGATCGCCAATTCTAATGAATCACCAGAGCCTTCGGTCCCACCAGTGGTAGTTTCTGAGGAGATACAGGCTCCAATCAATTCTTCCCCTTCTCCATCTTCTATTCAAATTGATGTACCTTCTTCTACTCCTAAGCGAATAGAGCTTCCATTTCCAAATAGGATGAAAAAGAAGTGTTTAGATGAGCAGTTCAATAAATTCTTAAGTATATTCAAGAAACTGACTATCGATATACCTTTAATTGATGCTTCAGGAGATGCCCAATTATGCAAAATTTTTGAAGGATCTCGTGACAAAGAGGAAGAAGAAGCAGGACAAGGAGACTGTCCACCTTACAGAAGAGTGCTCTACGGCGTTACTTCGAGCACTTCCCCCAAAACAGAAGGATCCGGGCACTCCTATTGTTCCCTGCTTTATCGGAGATATAGATTGTGGAAGTGGCCTGTGTGACCTGGGTGCAAGCATCAACATCATGCCATATGCAACCTTCTTGAAGGTAAAAGGAGGAGAGCTTCACCCAGTCCCTTTTAAACTCCAGCTGGCCGACAGATCCGAGATAAAACCGATGGGAATTGTGCGAGATCTTGTAGTGGGAGTTGACCGCTTCATCTTTCCTGCGGATTTTGTTGTTTTAAACATAGATGATGATGTGGAGGTCCCACTCATTTTGGGTCGTCCTTTTCTAAGTACTGCCAAGGCGGTCATTGACGTGCATGATGGCAGAATCACCTTGAGGTACGGAGATGAGAAGATAGAGTTTGATATGAAAAAGATGATGAAGTTAAGTTCTACTTCAGCTCATTCAGTTATGTCGGTAAGTATGCAAGATGAGGATGGCGAGGTATGTGAACTTTCTACTGATGATGAGATTTATTCTATACTTTCTTCTACTTTTTCAGATTTTGAACCTTTAGAACATGTTCTTATATCTTCTGTTGAGGATAAAACTCTTAATATGGATGTTAATACAGCTCTAGCACATGTAGAGAGAGGAAAACCAGGTTTTCAAGCCTATCGCCCTCCTTTGGAGAGACTTGATAAAGAAATCCAAAGACCTGTTCCTTCTATAGAGCAACCTCCAGTACTTGAGCTTAAGGAGCTCCCCTCTAATCTCAAGTACTGCTTTTTAGCTAATGATAATTACTTGCCTGTCATTGTTTCATCTTCTTTGACTTCTGGGCAAGAAAGCAGGTTACTTGAAGTCTGAGAAGACATAAGAGAGCCATCGGATGGACTCTAGCTGATATCAAAGGCATCAACCCGGCCTTCTGTACACATCGTATCTATATGGAGGAAGACTACAAACCTGTCAGACAACCCCAGCGTCGGCTCAACCCTAACATGAAGGAAGTTGTCAAGACAGAGGTGTTGAAGCTTCTGGACGCTGGGATCATTTACCCTATATCGGACAGCACATGGGTAAGTCCTGTACAGGTAGTTCCTAAGAAAGGAGGTTTTGAAGCTGTTATAAACGACAAAGGTGAGTCCATTCCCCAACGAAAGATCACTGGATGGCGTATGTGTATAGATTATAGGCGTTTGAATTCAGCCACCAGGAAAGATCATTTCCCACTCCCCTTTATTGATCAAATGCTAGAGAGATTGGCTGGGCAGGAATATTACTGTTTTTTAGATGGTTTTTCAGGGTACTTTCAAATTCCTATTGCACCTGAGGACCAGGACAAGACTACCTTTACTTGTCCATTTGGTACCTTTGCATACAAAAGAATGCCCTTTGGTTTATGCAATGCCCCTGCCACTTTCCAGCGATGCATGCAGGCCATCTTTGCAGACTTCATTGAGCAGAGTATAGAGGTATTTATGGACGATTTTTCTGTCTATGGCTCTGATTTTGATGTTTGTCTAGCACAGCTTGATCTTATCCTTGGACGGTGCGAAGAGACCAACCTAGTTCTCAACTGGGAGAAATGCCATTTTATGGTAAAGGATGGGATAGTGCTCGGCCACAAGGTGTCTGCTAAAGGGATTGAGGTTGACAAAGCAAAAGTCGAAGTGATAGAGAAGCTACCAGCTCCCACTTGTGTAAAGGAAGTAAGATCGTTTCTTGGGCATGCTGGTTTCTATCGAAGGTTTATTCAAGACTTCTCTAAAATTGCTAAACCTTTGACTGATCTGCTAATGAAAGATGTTTCATTTATATTTTCTGAAGATTGTATTTCTGCTTTTAATTTAATTAAGCAAAAATTGGTAGCTGCCCCTATCGTTGTTTCTCCTGACTGGTCATCGCCATTTGAAATAATGTGTGATGCTAGTGACTTTGCAGTAGGTGCAGCCCTGTGCCAAAAGAAAGATAAGGTGTTAAGAGTTATTGCTTATGCCAGCAAAACTCTAGATGATGCCCAGAGAAACTACACAACAACTGAGAAAGAGCTCCTAGCAGTGGTCTTCTCCTTAGATAGATTTCGATCATATTTATGGGGAAGTAAAGTGATTATCCACACTGACCACTCTGCTCTTAAATATTTGTTTGCCAAGAAAGAGGCCAAGCCTCGCTTGCTACGTTGGATTCTTCTTTTACAGGAATTCGATATAGAAGTGAGGGACAAGAGTGGTAAACTGAATGTTGTTGCTGACCATCTCTCTAGGATGGTAACTCCTGACGACGGTATTCCTATTAATGAATTTTTTCCCGATGAAGCCGTCTTCAGTTTGAAAAAGGTGCAAGAGCCATGGTATGCTGATATGGCTAATTTTCTTGTTTCTGGAGTTGTTCCTCATGATTTATCATATGCTCAGAAAAAGAAATTCCTTTCTGACTCACGCCATTATATCTGGGAAGACCCTCACTTGTTTCGAGTGTGTGCAGATAGCTTAATTCGCAGGTGTCTCCCTGATGATGAGGTACCTAGTGTTCTGGAGTTTTGTCACTCCAGAGAAGCTGGAGGCCATCATGGATCCCATCGGACGGCAGCCAAGGTTTTGGAGTCCGGATTCTATTGGCCCACACTCCATAAAGACTGCCAAACCTTTGTGGCTAGTTGTGATAGCTGTCAGCGCATGGGCAATACTTCAAGCGACATGAGATGCCTCAGCAAAGCATTTTGGAAGTCGAACTTTTTGACTGTTGGGGTATCGATTTTATGGGGCCATTTCCCTCTTCACAAGGTTATCAATACATTCTGGTAGCAGTGGACTATGTGTCCAAGTGGGTTGAAGCCATACCATGCCAAATGCTGATTCAAAGACCGTGGTCAAGTTTATCAAAAAGCACATCTTCACTCGCTTCGGAGTTCCACGAGCAATTATCAGTGATGGGGGATCACATTTTTGCAACCGTTCATTCGATGCCTTGTTGGCTAAGTACGGAGTACGTCATAAGGTTGCACTACCGTATCACCCACAAACAAATGGACAAGCTGAAGTATCCAATCGAGAGTTGAAGTGGATTCTCCAGAAGACAGTAAACTCTTCAAGAAAGGACTGGTCTCTACGGTTAGATGATGCTCTCTGGGCCTACAGGACAGCATTCAAGACACCCATCGGGATGTCTCCTTTTAGGCTGGTATATGGGAAATCTTGCCATCTACCTGTTGAGTTGGAGCATAAGGCGTACTGGGCACTTAAGGCCCTGAACTTTGACATACTTGCTGCTGGTGAGAAACGCAAATTTCAGCTTTCAGAGCTTGAAGAACTAAGAGATAAAGCTTACAACAGTGCTCGAATCTACAAGGAACGCACCAAGAAGCTCCACGATCAAATGATCCAGAAACGTGACTTCAAAGTTGGAGATTGGGTGCTCCTCTACAATTCTAGATTGAAGATCTTTCCAGGAAAGCTTAAATCTCATTGGGCAGGACCATTTAAGGTGGTAGGGGTTACTTCATTTGGAGCCTACGAACTGGAAAACAAGAAGGGTGAAACCTTCAAAGTTAATGGGGCCCGACTGAAAAGGTATACTTGTCCTGCTGATGTTTCTACTAACTTGCTTGGAGTTTCTTTTGTCCAGGTACAGCAGGACCTCTCTTCCCCTGTTTCGGAGTCGGCGCCACCTAAAAAGAGGTCTCTCCCATGGCGGTTAAAACATAAGTTCCGAAAGCTGCGCAACTTAGTTCTAGGAAGTTGTGGGACCCCTTCCCACTCCTCTTCCTCTTCTAATTAATCGGACTGCCGAGTCTAGCTTGAGACTATAAAACAGAGCAGCTTGGTGGGAGGCAACCCACCACTTATTTTCAATTTACAGGAAGAATTCTCTATCCTTTTTCTTACACTTACATTTACTTTACAGTTTTCTGTGTGCTTCAATAATTTGTCTAATATTATAAAAAAAAAATGTTATTAGTCTATTTTCTTATTTTCCTACATTAAGGAGTGGCAGCGCATGAGGCAGTAATAACTTGAGTTCTTCTGGCTGTATAGAATCTTCTTTACAGGAAACTTTTACGCGATTCTACAGCTGAACTCAAGTGTGGGGTGGACCGTGCAACACACCGTGAACGGACTCTGGGGAGTATTCTAAATCCTTTTCACTCTTTACTATTACACATACTCCCCTCTGAACTACTATATGTCTTACTTTTGTTTCCCGTTGGATTGCTTGAACAATGTTAATACTTCCTAAGCAATGAGGACATTGCTTCACTCTAAGTGTGGGGTGGGGTAACCTCCTTCGTAGCTTATCTTTTGTGTATCTTTGAGCTCTTTTCTCTTGCATTTGTTTGACTCATGCTGTGTTGCTCAACTTGGAAAGAAGCCATAGAGGAAGAATAATTGGTTAGCTGATCTTGGGGTGCAAAATTTTTAAATTTTTCTGGTTTTAATTGATTAAAAATGAAGTCTATGTTCTATTGATACTAAAATGATTGAGAATACTCACCATCTGAACCCTGTTTTTAGCCTTGAGCCTTGGAATGTCTGGATTGAAATGGTTGGAAAAAGAACAAGGCAAGGTACTCCGCTGATCCTAAGCATGCTTAATTTTAATTCTGATCCAAAGTCAGGCCTCGTCCACTTGGTTATTAAGTCCTTTGGGGTGCCTCATCACCTAGCTACCTAAGGTCCTTGTGATCTGGGATAGTTGACCCAAAGCCGTTACATGGGTGGAGAGAAAAGTCTGTGGTGAAAGAACTTAAAAGCGCTTAAATTGAAAAATGTGCAATCATTGTGCTAAATGAAAAAAATAATCTTCTCTATGGATCAAGAGTATGTGGCATTGAAAGGTATGATGGAATAAGATCTTACTTCATGCCCCTTGTCGTTCTAACGGTTTGAGAATGTAAAGGTGGATTGGCTCATTGCTAAAGGCGAGGTTCTTATGGTTTTGTTTCTCTATTATTAGCTTTGAATGACTTCTTGTTTTATGAAGAAGAAAAAAATGCCCCTGTATTGGTAAAACTAGTAATCTTTCTTCTGTGTCCTTCCTTTTTAGTTGAGTTTCATTCGCTTGACTTGAACTCGTGTTTGAGAGTTTTGCTTGAGGACAAGCAAAGAGCTAAGTGTGGGGTGATTTGATAAGTGTGAAATTTATATAGTTTTATAGGTGCTTGGTCATTATTTTATGTAACTTTTTACGCACCTTCTCACACTTATCCTATGCTTTTTGTAACTCTTACTTTGGGTAGGAACTAATTCCAATTTATATGATAAAATCAGGAAATGATGACAAGAATACATAGTTCCTCTCACGAACTTTCCAACGCAACAAACGGGGACCAAAACGGACTTATAACGAAGAATCTGGGGCCGATTCAAGATTGGAGTACACTCGTGTATATATATAATACAAGACAGGCGCAGACACAATAGGAGTGTCCGCCTGATAAGTTGCGGACTCCACACATGCCACCGCGAGGCGGACAAGAGACTCACAACCGCCTCATATGGCGAGTTCTCACAGGCGGACAAGAGACTCACAACCGCGAGTTCACCTGGCGGACACACACAGAGGCTTCCGCCTGATTAAGTGGCGGACAAGAGATGCAGGACCGCCTGTTAACTGGCGGTTCTCAAGAGGCGGACAAGCGCACGCCAGAACAGGATTTCAACACCGAACAGTTTTCTTCTCCGTTCGCGTGCGCCGCATTCGAACTGCTACTTCATTAATTGCTAACGTCGCCCACCTTAATTTCTGCACGCGTGACTAGCTCTGCAATCAATTGCTCTGCCCCCGATGAAATCTCTGACTCAAATCTTCACCGATCTGCACCAACTCCACCGCCTCTACTCGCTAGCTCACTATCCCTGTCACTTCTCTTCCTTGTCTGTTTCCCATGTCCTCCGCCTATATAAACCCACGCTCTGCAAGCTAAAAAATCATCCAGTCATTTCACCCACGATCCAATCTGCTCCACTCCATTCACAAACCCATTCACAAAATCACCCGACACCATACTACTCCATCGCCCCCACCTTCACCTTTTCCATTTCACAAACAATTCACTTACGTACACATCCATTTACAATTCACAAATCACTCGACCACCACCACAAAACTCACGCCCCACCATTCTCCATATATTATCATCTGCCTCAATTCTATTCCGGGCTGTCAGAATAACGGAGCAGGAGTCAGCGAACAGATGATTTCTTTTACTCTTACCTCTGCTCATTTATTTAACATGTCCGGTTAGATTATTTATACTCTGGGAGATGGTTATTATTAGTTTGTTTTAATTGTGAACTTATTTTACCGGTTTAAATTAATTATAATTTGATACAATTAATGTTATTCTCTCGCATTTTAATAAATTACATGAGTTTATTAAATTGCTTTACGAAATCTATTTTGATCAGATCCGTGATAAATAGATAGGTCATATTAATTGTTATGTCTGTGGAAAAGTTTATTCTGATTGAATAAATCTAGTATTTCAGATGCAAAATTATATTCCTTTTAACTAGCCGTTTACATGTGTTTTGCCTGAGTTTAAATCAAACCTTGCATGTTCTGGTAAACGAGGTCATTAGAACTTAGGATTTAAATCTAAAGACTATAAAAGGAATTTTGCCAAATTATTCTTAATTAAACCGGTAGAATAGCATAATTAATCAAACGAGTAAAACCTGAACCCAGAGTCCGTTCTTCCATATTCACAACCACTTTTAATATTCTATTATTTTAATTATTAGCTGTTATTTAAATTCTTGTTGTCTTTATCATAATTCACAGTTTAGAGCAAAACAAAATTCCCCCTCAATTTATAACCTTTGCTAAGTCTAGATAATTATCACATAGTCCCACGGTTCGATACCTGGTTCCCATAAACTCTACTACAATAACCAGGATTTTTGCAACCTGACGGTTTTCTGATTTATTATTCTCTAAGATTATTTCTTGGTATTTAATAGGTCAAATTTATCGTTTGCATGATGACATGGTATTTATTTTAAAACACACAACACATACATATATAACATAACACGGGTATTGTACACATCATAACACACTTCACAAACATACAATTCCTTTTAGGAAGAGAACCAACACAATTAGTCCCCATTGAGAGCCTAGAGAATGTCGCCACGCTCATACTTAGCTCGTTACATAACTCGTTACCGTCCGGTTAGATTGGACAGTTAACTTAACACAAGGTGCCTCGGATATAGTGATCCAAGCACACCGAAATAACACATAGTATGCCCCTGTAGCCCGACGTGAGTCAGTAAAATAGCCTTGGTTAAGCTAAAGGGAAGGTTAGAAACCAAATTGGAAACTTAACCATAACATACAGAGAGAATCGAACCGGTTATGACATCGACTCCCATACCCACACGCGTGGCCGGAACAGACCGGACTCCTCACTTCCCCCGTTAGCCCTTGTTAGTAGTTCATCATCGAATCACAACAAACAATTCACAATCACAGGTCAGGTCTTGTTAGGCACACACAAGGGAAGAAAGAGTCATACTCAACAACATAATGATATTTAACAACGGTAAACTCTTTACATGGTTTAATCTTACAAAGTCATAAACACACAGAAAAGCAACCAACACACAAGCCGGTGTAAACCGGTAGGCAACAGACTGCAAGAAAACCATACCTTGGTCCTTGCCTCGACTGATTTCCACCTTGAGAGAATCCTAAACACATTAGTAATGTCGGTTAATTATTTATTTAACTTCAGACTTACTAAGTATTTAACATGATTGTATGACATGTTTTAATGTCTATCTTACCCTAGGTTACCTTCATTATACACCCTAGGGTTAATTACATAAGTCACATTCTTTTCTGTTTTTTTTTTTTTTACAAGTTTTGGTCCGACCGGACTTGCCGACCGGACTTGTCCATGTCCGGTCGATTCCAGAGAGTTTCTCCCCTTCGGAAATTCAGCCCGACCGGACTTGCCAAGTCCGGTCCTATGTCCGGTCGATTCCAGTAACTCAATCCGTACACAATTTACAAGCCCGACCGACCTTGCAAGTCCGGTCCCAAGGTCGGTCCGTTCCAGAAGCCAATTTTCGCAGGGTAAACAGGTCCCGACCGAGCTTGCAAGTCCGGTCGCAAGTCCGGTCGGCCCCAAATCTTTGTTTTCCTTTTTACATTCAACTCCAAACTTCACCCCATATAACCTAGTACTTCCTAACCTCATTTGGGTACTTTAAACACAACTTAAGACATCTTTAAACACTCATAAAACTCATTTTCCAATTCCTTAAGCCTTTACTTATTCCTTCACAAAATTCCTAACACTTACAATATTTTCTCCTAGTTTTGCAAGTGGTGTTTCATACCTAAGATAGCCACTATCCCAAAATGCTTTCTCCTTATTTTAACATCATCTCCCAAGCATCATCTCTCACTACCAACTCCTTATATTCATCTTAACAATTCTTTTCCAAGTTTACACTTTCTCCTTATTACCAAAGTTTGCCTAAGTATTTACCTAAGTCCCTAAGTGGCTTTGGTACTTACTAGAACCTCAAGGTCATGTCTAAGTCCTTATTACACTCTAGAACACTTCCTAGTTCATCAAAATTCCTTTAAAACATCATGAACTCCTTATTCATTTCCTACATCATCTAACTCACCAAACCTTATGTAAACACTTAGAACTTCTTACTTCTTACCTAAATTTTGACATGGATTCTCCTAGAACATTACTAAGCCTAAACACTTTGTTTTCTCCATTAAACACACAAAAACATCTAGAACACTTTCTTACACAACTTCACCAAATTCACACTACATCACAATATAGTGCATAACTTAAATTGCATGGCGCTTAGGCCCTTAAAATGCATAAATCATAAACACTGAATTTCCACAATATATATGCCTTTAACCTGCGATTACAACAAAGACATATGGTATTTTACTAGTCTCCTTGAGAACATTTACTAGGTCATTTACCATTTGCTCTTTAGGTAGTTTTAATAAGCAATTATATGCTCATTTCTCCTAAGGCATTAAACAACATTAAGTTAGTAGATTTACCTCTTTTTCCAAAACACTTCCTTCTTGATTCCTTACAAAACCGTATGGTATTTTGATTCCTTGTCAAGTTCTAGACAATATACAAACATTATAATGAGTATTCAAGCTATAAGCTTCATCTCATTGTAAACCCTAATTTGACATTGTTTCAAAAACATTAATGTAGTTGTTTTACCTTGATCTTTGAAGAGAGTTTGGATATATAACAAGAGGGGACTCCACCTAGTCCATGAAGAGTTGAAATGAAGCTAGAACAAAGTCACACAAGGAGCTATATCAATGTGTATTTTCGGTCAAGGTAAGAACATGGAGGAACATGATTTTTCTTTGAGATTCCTTACCTAGAAGCAAAGGAGATCAACAATATGTCAAAATACAAGCTCAAGCTCCTTCAATGGTGGAACACCTTGGCACCGAAATGGGGCTCTTGGAGTTTTGAGAAGATAGGAATGAAGAGCTTGATGAGAGGAAGAGATTGGTGGTGTTTGTTTTTGATTTGGACAAGTGAGCAAGATTTTACAAGTGGTCAAAGCTAGAGTTCTAATGGTGGTGGTGGTATTACCGTGAGAGAACAAGGAAGAAGGAAGATGAGAGGTGGGAAACCGTGTGAATGAAGGAAAGAAATGAGAGAATGAAGATAGAATTTGCTTTAAGGAGATTTATGCTTATAAAGTAAAAAGTAAGTTTAATTAATTTTCTTTACTTACTTATATATCAACTAAAGAGTGGTGAGTCACACTTAGAAAAACCGGCCCCCTTTATTAGTGTGAGGGTGTTTTAGTCTTTGTTTGTCAATTTAATTACTTAATACAACATATGTTATAAACTAGCTTGTAAAAGTTACTATTCACCTAAACAAGGCACTTAGAAGTGAAATTTTTGATTTCCCATTAATATAGCCACCCAAATGTGATACTATATAGTACACATATATATTTAAGAGTAATGATGGACATTTAGCCACTCAAAACTCATTTACAAGACAATTTTTCAAAAACGTGCTTTAAGACTTCTTAAAGCACATTTTGTGTTTTAACTTGTTTTCAAGCTTGGTTTTTTGGTAATTGGTTTAATATGTTCATTAGTATATAAATGAGGTCTTGGTAAGCTCGTTAGGTCTTACCCAAGTTTATCCCAAGCTTAGAGCACATTTTGGCTCTTATTGACTTTAAAGCACTTAAAGCATTTGTTTCCTTTTGTTTAAATTTGTTTACTAAGGTTTCTAAGACTCTTTTTAGTCTTATTACACCCTACTTAGGTGTTTAAACAACATTACTAGGTTTGGGGTATTTCAATCTACCCCCCTTAAAAGAACTTTGTCCCCAAAGTTCATACTCCCACATAACTTAAACATTAGAACATGAGAACACATATCAACAACACTTCTATATCACATTAACAACATCTTACATCATAACGGACCCATGGTCCAAACAACAAAACATCATTCAGACTTAGCGGTCTGTAACATTAACAACATGACAATACAACACTAACAACATGACAATACAACACAGACAATGTATTCAAATACATGTCATACATATGACCGAAACGGTTCTACCCCCCTTAAATAGGGGTACGCCCCGTACCCTATACATACAAACACTAAGAAGTAAACAACAACGGGTACTTCGCCTTCATTTTATCTTCCAGCTCCCAAGTGGCCTCCTCAACGTCCTGGTTAGACCAGAGAACCTTCACCAGTCTCACAGACTTATGGCGAGTGTCTCGAGTCTTAGTGTCCAGAATCCGTACCGGAGTCTCCACTGATCGCATGGTCGGCTCTAAAGTTAGCCTTTCAGGCTGAAGCACATGAGACGGATGAGACATATACTTCTTCAGCTGGGACACATGAAATACATCATGTACCTTGCCCAGCTCGGCGGGTAAATCAAGTCTATAAGCTACCGGGCCGATCCGCTCCGTCACAACATAAGGCCCCACATATTTTGGGCTCAACTTGCCTTTCTGGCCAAAACGGAACACTCCCTTCATGGGGGATACTCTCAAAAATACCTGATCGCCCACGGCGAACTCCAGGTCACGTCGGCGCACATCTGCGTACGACTTCTGTCTATCCTGAGCTGCTTTCATATTATCCCTGATCTGGCGAACTTCTGCCTGAACTTGCTCAAGATACTCTGGTCCTATAATGACCGTCTCACTCGACTCATCCCAGCATAATGGCGTGCGGCATGGTCTACCGTACAATGCCTGGAAAGGAGACATCTTGATCGATGCATGATAACTGTTGTTGTAGCTAAACTCGATCAGATGTAACTTATCAATCCAGCTGGTCTGAAAGTCAAGTGCACATGCACGTAGCATATCCTCAAGTGTCTGAATAGTGCGCTCACTCTGACCATCGGTCTGTGGGTGAAACGCCGTACTCAATTTCAGTTCAGTACCCAATGCCTCTCGTGTAGACTTCCAATATCTGGATAAGAATCTGGTATCTCTGTCAGATACAATCGTCTTTGGTACACCATGATGTCTTACAATTTCTTTATCGAATAGTTCTGCCAATCTTGCCACTTTCCAGGTGTCCTTTATCGGAATGAATCGGGCCACCTTGGTCAGTCGGTCAACAACAACCCAAATCATATTCAGACCTCCCCTTGTAGGAGGAAGCCCTACCACGAAGTCCATAGATATGTCATGGAACTTCCACTCCGGCACTGACATTGGCTGGACCATACCACCAGGCCGTCGGTGCTCAAACTTGACCTTCTGACAAGTGAGACACCTCAACACATAGTCACTCACATCCTTTTTCATTCCAGTCCACCAGAAATATCTTTTCATACCTTTATACATCTTTGAAGCTCCGGGGTGAATCGAAGTAGTAGAACAGTGGGATTCACTCAATATGCGCTCCTTCAGCTCAGCGCTACTCCTGGGTATACACAATCTGCCATTAAGCCTAATCAGGTCATCATCGTGGAGTCTGAAGTCGTACTTCTGACCCTCGAATGTGCCATCAATAAGCTTCTGTCTAATCTCCATCATGTACTGATCCGTCATCTGAGCACTCCGCACCTCTTCAACCAAGCCAGTATGAGAGACTAGCGAATGGAGAGAGTGTGCTCGGCGACTCAATGCGTCAGCTACCACATTGCCTTACCCTCCTTGTACTGTAAATCGATGTCATAATCATTCAAAAATTCAACCCATCTTCTCTGTCTCATGTTCAACTCCTTCTGAGTGAACAAGTACTTTAAACTCTTGTGGTCAGAATAAATTGTCACACTTACCCCATACAAGTGATGTCGCCATATCTTCAGTGCGAAGACAATGGCCCCCAATTCTAAGTCGTGGGTAGGGTAGTTCTCCTCATGCTTCTTCAGCTGTCGGGAGGCGTAAGCCACGACCTTCCCGTGTTGCATCAACACACAACCCATACCCCTGCCTGATGCATCGCAATAGACCTCAAAACCATCTGGACCGTCTGGTAATGTCAGAATCGGTGCAGATGTGAGAGCATTCTTGAGACTCGTGAAAGCCCTCTCACAGTCGACTGTCCACTCGAATGGTGCATCCTTTTTCATCAAGGAAGTCATCGGCTTCGAGACACTGGAGAAGTCCTTCACAAATCTCCTATAGTAACCTGCCAGACCGAGGAAGCTCCTGATGTCGGTAACTGTCTTCGGCCTAGGCCAGGTGCGTACTGCATCTATCTTTGCCGGATCAACAGCGATCCCGGCCTCAGAAATCACATGTCCAAGGAATGATACTTGGTTCAACCAAAATTCACACTTAGAAAATTTAGCATACAGCTGATTCTTTCTCAACGTCTGCAATACATCTCTCAGGTGGCTTTCATGCTCACCTCTCGATTTCGAATATACAAGTATGTCATCAATGAAGACTACCACTGATTTGTCCAACTGATCTTGGAACAAACGGTTCATTAAGTCCATGAACTTTGCTGGTGCATTTGACAAGCCAAACGGCATAACTGTGAACTCATAATGCCCATATCTAGTTCTGAAAGCTGTCTTTTCGATATCACTATCACGGATGGCAATCTGGTGGTATCCGGAACGTAGGTCTATCTTGGAGAATACTGATGCTCCCTTAAGCTGATCAAATAGATCGTCGATGCGTGGTAAAGGGTAACGGTTCTTCACCGTAACAGCATTCAGCTCCCGATAATCAATACATAGGCGGAGGCTACCGTCCTTCTTCTTCACGAAGAGAACCGGCGCTCCCCATGGTGAAACACTAGGGCGGATAAAGCCCTTGTCGAGTAGGTCTCTCAGCTGCTCCTTGAGCTCTGTCATTTCTGCTGGAGCCATACGGTAAGGTGCTTTCGCAATGGGTCCGGTGCCCGGAACTAGATCAATCTCAAACTCAACCTCTCGTGCTGGCGGCATGCCCGGCAGTTCCTTAGGAAATACATCAGGAAACTCCGACACTACCGGCACATCTGGGCTAAACTCAGGGTCTCTCTCTATGTCCTGGACATAGCAGAGGTATACGTCACTCCCTCGTCGTAACTCGTGATACATAGCCATGGCGGTGATGATCTGAGTCGAAGGCTCTCTGGGCCTCTGGCGGTATGATATAGTAACCCCAGATGGACTCCTAAGAAGTAGTCGATGCTCGGCACATAGGATTCTGCCCTTGTACCGCTCCAACCAGTTCATCCCGACAATCACATCGAAACCCAATCCGTCGAACTCTATCAAGTCGATCGGAAACTCCTCATCCCTGATTCGAACAATAGCATCTCGGTAGTAGCGGGTACATCTGATCCGCTCTTTCGACGGGAGAGTGACCACGAAGTCTGGCATCTCTTCACCGTCTAACCCCAGCCTCTTCGCAAATGATAGCGAAATGAATGTGTGTGAGGCTCCAGAGTCGAACAAGATCGATGCATCCACGCCATTCACTGGAAAGGTACCGGTGAGGATTGTGCCGCTCTTGCCGGCTTCTGCCTTATTGCAGACACTCAGTATACCTCCCGTTCCGAGTGCACAGCCTAATTCATTGGCAAACTAATAAGTATTGGGTAACAACACGGTTTATATGCTTCAACAACTCCACTTTATTCATTAACACTCTTTTTACAACATTCATTGGCTTATACTGTCGCCATGATTCACACTTACAACATCCTTAATACATACTGGTTTGTCACATAATTATACAAGGCTTAAAACTGTCTGAAGGTCAAATTCAAACGTCCGGGTTTCATGTGTGTGGCATTGATCACTGCCGACGGTGCGGTATTCAGTTTGATTTTTCTAATGCCATGGTATAGCATCCTTGATTGCCCACCCATGATTAGTACATCTCCCGATTTTAGCAGTAGCTTCTTTGCGAGATCAGCACGCTTCTGCTCGCCATATACAAACACTGCGGTATCACCAATGGACCAAGACACCACGGGTACTCCCTTACTTAGAGACTCGGGTGACTCGTCCTTGTCTTGGTGCATACCTAACCGTCCACCTTTCTGGTAGAAGTTTACAATGCATAGATCTGCTTTTACACTTGGAATTGATTCCGTTTCAACTTGTTGAGCAATTCCCACGGCGTGGTTAACGACCGCGTGGAACTCCTCTGGTATACTTGATACTGTTGCTCCATCTTCAGCTCGCACTTCTTGATATGACTTGGTGTAAGGGTTCCAGTCCTTACCCATGCACATCATCTTCAATTGCATCCTTGCTCCGTTCGGGTATTCGGGTGTGTAGAACCCTCCTGGTTTTGTTCCAAGTTCGTCGCATCGTCTGATGATATGGATTTGTGCCTCCGGTGTCAGGTATCCATTTAAGAGTATCATACCTGGCTGGATAACCTGACATTGCTCCAACGGAAAGTCGGTGATGTTGATGGTGGTTTCTTCAGGGTTTGGTGTGGGTGGGATTGGATAACATATATTGAAAGTTCCTTTAAGTTTAGAGTACTCTAATTAGGTAAATCTCACACTATACTTCATTTATTTACTCACATGGTTGTTTATTTAAACTCACTCACACACATGCATGAAATGCGGTATGCAGACACTTATTTCATTCAACGGTTTAGGCGGTACCTGGTCTAGAAGAGGGCCCCGGCGCCTCAGACCGGTCCACCACATTCAGGGTGGCCTTGTTGGACCCCGACCCCTTCCCCTTCTGGGACTCCGTGTACCTCTGATCTGGGGGTGGCTGGTTCGCCGTCTTCTGGCCATCGGTGGTCGCAGTGGCCTTACCCTTCCATTGCCCCTTGGGCCTGTAGTTCCTACTGTTCGGGTTCTGCCAACATTCATGGTCACGGTGACCCATCTTCTTACAGTATCGGCACTGAACATCGTTACCCTTGCAGTCCTTGCCGGGGTGGTCTCCGTTGCACCACTTGCAGTAATAGTGGCGCTCCGGTCCAGAGCCCGTGCTAGCTGCTATCACAATACACAATCAATACTTGTTCCACAACTTATTAACATATACTCTAACTTATCACACAGGATTAGACAATTACCCTTAGGTGGGTAAGAACGTAGGGGCTTGGCCGCATACGCATAGGTGAGCTGCAGAGGCTTGCAGACGTTATAAAGTGAGTGGTTAAACTGGTGTGAAATTAAAAGAAAAGAAATTAAACTCAAAATAAACGTCGGGCTGCAAACAAATCCCGGTCGCAGTAGTATAGTGAAAATGTAAGCAATCGGATGTCGAACCGTGGGACTAATATACATATAATAGTACCTAAGCGTGTCACAGGAGGGGGGATTAATTGACTTGTAATATAAAATAAAAAGAAAAGATAAAATAAACTAAGTTGACAGACAAATAAAATGGAACTCTGGGTCAGGTTAATATGATCTGATTAACTATGCTATCTCTACTGGTTTAATTATAATTGTTTGGCAAAATTCCTCTTAATATCTTAAGGACTAAATCATAGACTCATAAGAACTCGTTACCAGAAAATGCTTGGTCTAATCAAGGTTCAAGCATCTCACATGTAACGGACGGTTTAGATATCAGGAATTATTTATGCATCTGAAAATACTAACTCATTAAATCATAATCAAGCTTTCTCCAGATTTACGGCTTAATCAACCTATCTATTTATCACCTGGTCTGATCAAAATAGACTTAGCAAGCAATTTAATTAATTCGCGAGATTTATTAAAAAGGCGAGAGATAAACTTTAAGCGTAACAAACTGCATATAAATAAAACCAGTAGAAATATTGCATAATTAATACAGATACATAATAACTATTCCCAGAGTAAATGTAAACTAGCCTAACATATTAAATAGAAAGATAGAGACGAGAGTAATAGAAATCATCCGTAATCACTCCGTCTCACTCTGCTATTTTGTGTAGGTAGGGCTAGAGGTGAATTTGTGGAATGTAAAATAAATAAAATGGAGAATACGGGAGAAGAGAAATGGGATGAATGTGTGAAGTGGTGAAGTTGGGTCGTGGATGGATTGTCTGTTTTGTGTTGAACGGGTGCTGGGTTTATATAGAGGTTTGGATCCGTACAAAATTGATTGCCGGTTGATTGCTTCTTGATTGCAGGGGACAGGAGCAGGATACGCGTGAGCGAAATAAGGTAGGCGACGGCGGGGTAGATAGATAAGCGAGTTGCAGAGTCGCGCGAGGAAGAAAACTATGTTCCGGCGCGATTTTAATCTCGTCCGCCTGTCAAGACCGCCTGATAAGTGGCGGTAGTGGTAGTGGTGTCCGCCTGGCGGTTGCATGTGAGGAGACCGCCTGATAAGTGGCGGTAGTGGTGGAGAGGACCGCCTCATAAGTGGCGGTAGTGGTGGAGAGGACCGCCTGGCGGTTGGTTGTGAGGAGACCGCCTCATAAGTGGCGGTAGTGGTGGAGAGGACCGCCTGGCGGTTGCACCAGAGAGGACCGCCACTTCTTGGGCGGTTTATTTTCCTTCAAACTTTGACCGGCTCTAGATTCTTCGTTTGGACTCCGTTTTTCGAGCCGTTTGCGGCTATGCGTTCGTCTCTTCGTCTACTTTACTTCCAGCTTGGTTTTCCTCATGTTAAACCAATAAATTTGTGAGATAATAATAAAACATAAACTAGAGGAAAACTAACCGAAGTGGAGAAATGAGCAAGAAAAGTGCTAATATTATATATGAAATACACCTATAAATCATGCTCATTTGGACACTTATCACACCCCCACACTTATCTTTTTGCTTGTCCTCAAGCAAAATCACGTACCCAAGTAAGTAAGGAATGCTCAATACTAACAAATATTATTATGAAGGGTAGGATAAACATGATCTTTTTAACTTATTGAGGAGTGTGAAAAATTAACTGCTGGTGGCATAGGTGTGCTCAGGGTAAAAATAAAATATAGAGTTTCGGGGTATGATCCAAGGTACTTCAATGTTTCTTTTTAGGTGACTCTGAGAACTTTTACCATGGCCAACTTCTCTCAAGAACGGGCATTTGAGGAGAAAACAAAAGGAAAAATAGATTCATGCATTTGTTTCACTTTTGCATAAGGGATGAGAAGATAATAGATAAGCATCAAGCTTTTGTATTTAAGAACACTCAACTCTCTTTTGTTGGTTACCAATGGTGTCTCGCAAGTACCTTATTTTTTTTCTTTTTTTTTAACAGAGAAGCACCCCTTAGCAATCCCTAAGAGAGAAGACAGAAAGAAACCTGAGCAATAAATCCAACCATTTGCAGATTATTTAGTCACACCGCATATAAAATGCTCCTCAAAAGTAACCAAAATTTTAAAATTTGTACCATTTATCCTACAATTCATAACAATATTTATTCTTAAAGAGAACAACCCACATATAAAGGGTCCACAATATTTGAATTGGACAAACGCATGATAAGGAGAGAGATTAAACATTTAAGCACAAAATGTCACCGAAAAGGGCACACTCCCCCATACTTAAATTGAACAATGTCCTCATTGTTCACCAGAAAAACAAGGGAAGGTTTCAGAAGACCTTTTTCGGTAAGTAGATAAAATAGAGATAACACAAAGACCACAATTATTCATTTAAGCACATAAACGCTCCTCTGCAGTTTTTATTTAAATAAAAAGCATAAATTAAAGAAACTGGTACTCCCCTGATTTTATTTTTGCTAGTTGGTAAAGGAGTTCCCCCACACTTGAGCTTCAGCCTCAAGTAGCGTAGCTTGGTTGCGGTGTCCACATGGAGGTGCACCTGCATAAGACACTAGAAGCAACCATTCTACAAATGGGGTTAAAAGTTAGCAAAAATAAAATTTTAAGAGAACCTTTAAAAGAGCATAAAAGCAAATAAATTAAAATTCATCCGGGTTGCCTCCCGGGAAGCTGCCCTTTTTTAACGTCTTTGGCTAGACGCCTGCTTTGTTATCCTGGATCAAAACAAAACGTTACCTCGGCATATAAAATAAGAAAATTAATACTCCACAAAATCTGACGTTTGAGGAGGTACTGCCGGGAACGTAGTTCTAACAGAAGACCCGGCGGTGATGATTTTTCTTCCTCAAATTGGAGGATGTAAACTTCCTCCTCTTGTAGGTGAGGCTCGTAGAAAGAACGCTGATCAATATCATCTTCAGAGAAAGTTAATTCTTTAAAGGTGATAGTGGCGTTCTGTTTGGATAATTTGGCGGGAGATGGTGGCAATTCCTTCTCTTCATTTCCGAGGATGTAAATATCCTCATCATCTGGATAGAGAACAGAGAAGGATGGAAACTGGCGGTAGGCGACCGTAGAGGGAAGAGAATAACTTACATCCGTAGTGGGGTGTTGTACCTCATGAATTATTTCGCCCTTCGGTTGCTGTTCTGGTTGAGCGAGTCTCTCCAGGTAATCTGGTTGATCTTCTAACCAGAGTTGTTCTTGGAATATGAGACAATCCTCATAATCATGAGTTCCCCCACATACGGAGCAGTATAAATACTCTGAATAGCAAAACTCTTGCTCGAATACCTGTTCCATTTCCATTTTTTTTTGTTTTTGTATATTAAATAAAACTACTGAAACAGATAGGAAAATAAAATGATTAGAAACAACATAATAATAATATAAACAAAATATAAAATAAAAAAATGAAGTAGAAACAGATTTAAGAAGTTGGAGCAGATTTGGAGAAGAACAGAATTAATTAATTTTTTTTTTTCGGAATTACGAGCAGATTGGAGATGAAATTTTTTTTTTTTTTTCGGAACGCGTCTTCTTTTTTTTTTTTTTTTTCGGAACGCGTCTTCTTTTTTTCTTTTCTTTTTTTTTTTTAGATACGCTACTTACTGAAACAATAACAAGTTAGAAAACACACATACTAATAATATAAACAAAATATATATAAAAAAATATAAAAGATAATTAATATAAACAATAGACAAAAATATAAAGATTATTAATATAAACAACAAACAAAAATAATATAAACAAAATATTCTAATATAACAAGTGAATAATCCGGGGCTTAGGGACTAGAATAAACTAGTCCCCGGCAACGGCGCCATTTTGCAGACGTTATAAAGTGAGTGGTTAAACTGGTGTGAAATTAAAAGAAAAGAAATTAAACTCAAAATAAACGTCGGGCTGCAAACAAATCCCGGTCGCAGTAGTATAGTGAAAATGTAAGCAACCGGATGTCGAACCGTGGGACTAATATACATATAATAGTACCTAAGCGTGTCACAGGAGGGGGGATTAATTGACTTGTAATAAAATAAAAAGAAAAGATAAAATAAACTAAGTTGACAGACAAATAAAATGGAACTCTGGGTCAGGTTAATATGATCTGATTAACTATGCTATCTCTACTGGTTTAATTATAATTGTTTGGCAAAATTCCTCTTAATATCTTAAGGACTAAATCATAGACTCATAAGAACTCGTTACCAGAAAATGCTTGGTCTAATCAAGGTTCAAGCATCTCACATGTAACGGACGGTTTAGATATCAGGAATTATTTATGCATCTGAAAATACTAACTCATTAAATCATAATCAAGCTTTCTCCAGATTTACGGCTTAATCAACCTATCTATTTATCACCTGGTCTGATCAAAATAGACTTAGCAAGCAATTTAATTAATTCGCGAGATTTATTAAAAAGGCGAGAGATAAACTTTAAGCGTAACAAACTGCATATAAATAAAACCAGTAGAAATATTGCATAATTAATACAGATACATAATAACTATTCCCAGAGTAAATGTAAACTAGCCTAACATATTAAATAGAAAGATAGAGACGAGAGTAATAGAAATCATCCGTAATCACTCCGTCTCACTCTGCTATTTTTGTAGGTAGGGCTAGAGGTGAATTTGTGGAATGTAAAATAAATAAAATGGAGAATACGGGAGAAGAGAAATGGGATGAATGTGTGAAGTGGTGAAGTTGGGTCGTGGATGGATTGTCTGTTTTGTGTTGAACGGGTGCTGGGTTTATATAGAGGTTTGGATCCGTACGAAATTGATTGCCGGTTGATTGCTTCTCTGATTGCAGGGGACAGGAGCAGGATACGCGTGAGCGAAATAAGGTAGGCGACGGGGGGTAGATAGATAAGCGAGTTGCAGAGTCGCGAGAGAAGAAGAAAACTATGTTCCGGCGCGATTTTAATCTCGTCCGCCTGTCAAGACCGCCTGATAAGTGGCGGTAGTAGGTAGTGGTGTCCGCCTGGCGGTTGCATGTGAGGAGACCGCCTGATAAGTGGCGGTAGTGGTGGAGAGGACCGCCTCATAAGTGGCGGTAGTGGTGGAGAGGACCGCCTGGCGGTTGGTTGTGAGGAGACCGCCTCATAAGTGGCGGTAGTGGTGGAGAGGACCGCCTGGCGGTTGCACCAGAGAGGACCGCCACTTCTTGGGCGGTTTATTTTCCTTCAAACTTTGACCGGCTCTAGATTCTTCGTTTGGACTCCGTTTTTCGAGCCGTTTGCGGCTATGCGTTCGTCTCTTCGTCTACTTTACTTCCAGCTTGGTTTTCCTCATGTTAAACCAATAAATTTGTGAGATAATAATAAAACATAAACTAGAGGAAAACTAACCGAAGTGGAGAAATGAGCAAGAAAAGTGCTAATATTTATATGAAATACACCTATAAATCATGCTCATTTGGACACTTATCAAGGCTCCTCAGCAGTGGTGGTCTGGGTCTGGCCCTTGCCACCTTGTTGCTGTCCTTTCTGGGACTGGGGGTATGATTTCTTCTTCTTCCCTCCCCACTGCCCTTGCGTGCCTTGGCCCTCGTTTCTGAGCCTTGCGCTTGACGCACTCTCCTCGTCCCTCAGACGACGGTGATCTCCACAATAGCAGTGGCATGATAGCACTCCTATACTTAGGGTGTCATTATGCCCCGCCAAATAAATCACAACACATTAACACTTTGTACACACTTATTCACATTACATGTAGTTTCCTTACCTGCAAAGTGGTAAATCCTGTAGGCCCCATGCCGTAGCGTAGGCGATAGTTCAGTCCGTTGTAGAAACGGTTCACAAGGATCCGGTCTGAGTAACCCAGATCCGGTAGCAGGTGGTAAAGTCCGATGAAGGCTGAGTAGTACTCATCTACCGTCATCTTATCCCTTGTCTCAGATTATCCAACTCCAGGCGCTTGGCCTCTTGCACATGTATAGGGTAGTATTTGGCTCGCAGCAGAGCCGTGTACTCCCTCCACTGAAACGTCGGGTCAGCAACTCTACCCTCGCGCACAAGCTTCCACCAGTTTTGTGCCGAGCCCTTCAAGTAGTAAGCAGCAAGTCGTACCTTGACCTGCTCAGGTGGTGCTAGGGTTTCGAAGGCGGTCTCCATTTCGGAGATGTATGCCTCGACTTACGGGGATCTGTCTCCCCACTGAATGAGGGCGGCCTCAGATCAGCCAACGCCTTGACCCAATTGGTCTCTCGTGGCGGTGGTGGCGGTGGCTGAACTCCGGGCTGTCGCCCTTGCTGTATAGCAGCAACTAAGTCGGGTACCAGCTGAGCTACGGCGGCTGCAACTGCCTCAGCCATAGTCTGTGCCGTAGTATCATCACCCTGGTCACCCATACCTCCAGTACCCCGCGCCGCGGCCGTACCTCGTGGTCTACCTGCCATCTGAATTCATATGAACATCTCATTAGCATTATGCTTGCACACTTATCGGTCCAACGATTGTAACTCCCGATAATAAGGTATCTCCACACTTAGTTAGTGGTCAACCTTTCCAAATATGTTCCTTAGGTATCTGTAGTTAGGTTTCCTAACTCGGTATATCCCTAAGCTCGGTATTCTAGTCATCAGAGCGATACTTCGCTCTGATACCACTTTTTGTAACACCCCTACTACGCACATAACTATACTTGGAATCGCAGCGGAAAATAAACAACTAAACGGTAACTAAACGATTGGTGCTACAATGCCGTCAACCACCCACGTGGCTAACAAGGCTGAATAAATACAATTGTACCGGTCTGATGATCAGACTCCCGAGCATAGAACTAGTAACCATATATATACATCAACATAATACCGAGTGTTTACAAAATCCTTTCACCGTATACCGTCACTGTAACCATCATAAACAAGTCTATAATACGCCACGGGAGCACAGGCGCAACCCGGGCAACATCCAAAAGTATTCCAAAAGTAAACTACTCTCTAGGATCTAGAGCCACTCTGCTTCTTCGATCCTCATCCTGCAGTAAAGGAAATATGGATCCCCCGAGGGGTCAGCAACCCTTGGCTGGCATGGTTAACGCGCAGTCCATCGACTACCGGAATGCGCGCAACTATTTGTCATGATGACATGGTATTTATTTTAAAACACACAACACATACATATATAACATAACACGGGTATTGTACACATCATAACACACTTCACAAACATACAATTCCTTTTAGGAAGAGAACCAACACAATTAGTCCCCATTGAGAGCCTAGAGAATGTCGCCACGCTCATACTTAGCTCGTTACATAACTCGTTACCGTCCGGTTAGATTGGACAGTTAACTTAACACAAGGTGCCTCGGATATAGTGATCCAAGCACACCGAAATAACACATAGTATGCCCCTGTGGCCCGACGTGAGTCAGTAAAATAGCCTTGGTTAAGCTAAAGGGAAGGTTAGAAACCAAATTGGAAACTTAACCATAACATACAGAGAGAATCGAACCGGTTATGACATCGACTCCCATACCCACACGCGTGGCCGGAACAGACCGGACTCCTCACTTCCCCCGTTAGCCCTTGTTATCAGTTCATCATCGAATCACAACAAACAATTCACAATCACAGGTCAGGTCTTGTTAGGCACACACAAGGGAAGAAAGAGTCAAACTCAACAACATAATGATATTTAACAACGGTAAACTCTTTACATGGTTTAATCTTACAAAGTCATAAACACACAGAAAAGCAACCAACACACAAGCCGGTGTAAACCGGTAGGCAACAGACTGCAAGAAAACCATACCTTGGTCCTTGCCTCGACTGATTTCCACCTTGAGAGAATCCTAAACACATTAGTAATGTCGGTTAATTATTTATTTAACTTCAGACTTACTAAGTATTTAACATGATTGTATGACATGTTTTAATGTCTATCTTACCCTAGGTTACCTTCATTATACACCCTAGGGTTAATTACATAAGTCACATTCTTTTCTATTTTTTTTTTTTACAAGTTTTGGTCCGACCGGACTTGCCGACCGGACTTGTCCATGTCCGGTCGATTCCAGAGAGTTTCTCCCCTTCGGAAATTCAGCCCGACCGGACTTGCCAAGTCCGGTCCTATGTCCGGTCGATTCCAGTAACTCAATCCGTACACAATTTACAAGCCCGACCGACCTTGCAAGTCCGGTCCCAAGGTCGGTCCGTTCCAGAAGCCAATTTTCGCAGGGTAAACAGGTCCCGACCGAGCTTGCAAGTCCGGTCGCAAGTCCGGTCGGCCCCAAATCTTTGTTTTCCTTTTTACATTCAACTCCAAACTTCACCCCATATAACCTAGTACTTCCTAACCTCATTTGGGTACTTTAAACACAACTTAAGACATCTTTAAACACTCATAAAACTCATTTTCCAATTCCTTAAGCCTTTACTTATTCCTTCACAAAATTCCTAACACTTACAATATTTTCTCCTAGTTTTGCAAGTGGTGTTTCATACCTAAGATAGCCACTATCCCAAAATGCTTTCTCCTTATTTTAACATCATCTCCCAAGCATCATCTCTCACTACCAACTCCTTATATTCATCTTAACAATTCTTTTCCAAGTTTACACTTTCTCCTTATTACCAAAGTTTGCCTAAGTATTTACCTAAGTCCCTAAGTGGCTTTGGTACTTACTAGAACCTCAAGGTCATGTCTAAGTCCTTATTACACTCTAGAACACTTCCTAGTTCATCAAAATTCCTTTAAAACATCATGAACTCCTTATTCATTTCCTACATCATCTAACTCACCAAACCTTATGTAAACACTTAGAACTTCTTACTTCTTACCTAAATTTTGACATGGATTCTCCTAGAACATTACTAAGCCTAAACACTTTGTTTTCTCCATTAAACACACAAAAACATCTAGAACACTTTCTTACACAACTTCACCAAATTCACACTACATCACAATATAGTGCATAACTTAAATTGCATGGCGCTTAGGCCCTTAAAATGCATAAATCATAAACACTGAATTTCCACAATATATATGCCTTTAACCTGCGATTACATACAACAAGACATATGGTATTTTACTAGTCTCCTTGAGAACATTTACTAGGTCATTTACCATTTGCTCTTTAGGTAGTTTTAATAAGCAATTATGCTCATTTCTCCTAAGGCATTAAACAACATTAAGTTAGTAGATTTACCTCTTTTTCCAAAACACTTCCTTCTTGATTCCTTACAAAACCGTATGGTATTTTGATTCCTTGTCAAGTTCTAGACAATATACAAACATTATAATGAGTATTCAAGCTATAAGCTTCATCTCATTGTAAACCCTAATTTGACATTGTTTCAAAAACATTAATGTAGTTGTTTTACCTTGATCTTTGAAGAGAGTTTAGATATATAACAAAGGGGACTCCACCTAGTCCATGAAGAGTTGAAATGAAGCTAGAACAAAGTCACACAAGGAGCTATATCAATGTGTATTTTCGGTCAAGGTAAGAACATGGAGGAACATGATTTTTCTTTGAGATTCCTTACCTAGAAGCAAAGGAGATCAACAATATGTCAAAATACAAGCTCAAGCTCCTTCAATGGTGGAACACCTTGGCACCGAAATGGGGCTCTTGGAGTTTTGAGAAGATAGGAATGAAGAGCTTGATGAGAGGAAGAGATTGGTGGTGTTTGTTTTTGATTTGGACAAGTGAGCAAGATTTTACAAGTGGTCAAAGCTAGAGTTCTAATGGTGGTGGTGGTATTACCGTGAGAGAACAAGGAAGAAGGAAGAAGATGAGAGGTGGGAAACCGTGTGAATGAAGGAAAGAAATGAGAGAATGAAGATAGAATTTGCTTTAAGGAGATATTTATGCTTATAAAGTAAAAGTAAGTTTAATTAATTTTCTTTACTTACTTATATATCAACTAAAGAGTGGTGAGTCACACACTTAGAAAACCGGCCCCCTTTATTAGTGAGGGTGTTTTAGTCTTTGTTTGTCAATTTAATTACTTAATACAACATATGTTATAAACTAGCTTGTAAAAGTTACTATTCACCTAAACAAGGCACTTAGAAGTGAAATTTTTGATTTCCCATTATAGCCACCCAAATGTGATACTATATAGTACACATATATATTTAAGAGTAATGATGGACATTTAGCCACTCAAAACTCATTTACAAGACAATTTTTCAAAAACGTGCTTTAAGACTTCTTAAAGCACATTTTGTGTTTTAACTTGTTTTCAAGCTTGGTTTTCTTTGGTAATTGGTTTAATATGTTCATTAGTATATAAATGAGGTCTTGGTAAGCTCATTAGGTCTTACCCAAGTTTATCCCAAGCTTAGAGCACATTTTGGCTCTTATTGACTTTAAAGCACATTTGTGTTTCCTTTTGTTTAAATTTGTTTACTAAGGTTTCTAAGACTCTTTTTAGTCTTATTACACCCTACTTAGGTGTTTAAACAACATTACTAGGTTTGGGGTATTTCACATAGTGCATGACAAAGGATCACACATGCAATAATGAAATAAACTATACGACATACAAGGGTGTGTTAAGTCACATGCGATAACAAGTTCAACAATAAGTATATTAATATACAAGGCAAACTACGCATGTAATGTAACACTTTTCCAATCTCGAGTTAAATCAAAAGCCCGACAAACATTGACAGTTTATAACGGGGGGTTAACCGGGAGTTGTTAGCGACGGTAAGGGGTACCGTAGGATTGTGTTGTTGTACAGTATGCTAATCAGTAGCATTATGTATTGTTTAGACTAATAGAGACGACACACAGAGCATAGGATCTTGCTGATTCATACTCCACCGTAATACATCAGGGTGAACGGTATGTTGTTATGTGTCTCTGATTGTCTTTGAGGGCTTCCTCAGTTCAGACTTCTGTGTGATCTGTGATAAGATTGTTTGTCTGAATGTGATAATTAATATGCATGAATTGTATACTTATAGCTGCTTATTATTACTGTTGTTGAGTTAACAGTACCGGTTCGTATATATGGACCTATATATATAAAACGAACTAGCGGCTATAGTGCTATCTTATATGAAATATAAGGATCGTCAGAAAAACGTTGTAGCACTAGGATAATAAGATATACATATTATCCGAGACTTTTATACGGAGCATTGGTCTTTCTATACGCCGCTCTTGTATCTAACACTGGATCCCGAGTTTACAGACTCCGGATTGGACTAATGACCTTAGTCTGTGTGTTAGGAAAATTTGGTAATGCGATGCGATGGAATAAATAATTAACTAAGGAAGGAAAGTAAAGCCAGGAGGATGTGGCTCTTGGTGCGTGCTGTGATCACAAAAACGATACCAGGATGTCCGCGTACGGGTCCGCAAGTATCAAGAAAATTTCCCGTGAGCTAGAATGGCTCGTTGGTCGGAGACTCTACCGTTGGAGTGGCTACTGCCGTGGGTGACCCGCCATAATATATGGGTAAACTAGAGACATGTCGTTTTAACGAGACATTGTCACTAGGTATAACTGAACAATTAAAACAATTGAGACTTGTACAGGGGCGAACAATATTGGTTTCCATACCATGGACGAGACTTAATACTTGTTATTTATTCTCATTGTTTCGCTTTGTTGTTCATTGGTTATACTTGTGGTTATTTTATTATGTGTTGATGGTTATGTTATTGTATGGATATTAATGTTATTTGATTTACAGTTTTAAATATTAAAACGGTATTGCATGTAATGAACCTCATGCTCTCGACCAAATAATTGAGGGGTCTTTGGGGGCATGACGGGGCATGTGATAACATACTCAGCAGGGGCTGATTCCATACCACAAACCATTTTCATGCAGGTGACTAGCTGGTGGGTCGTAGCGAGGCGTGACTATTGTGATATTACTGTTGGTTTAGACTTGGTACGGTGTGATACTCAGGTTGTTTTGGACTCAGGTTGTTTAACCGAGGTGTATTTGGTTTAGATGCTCACGGTCTGTAATAATTGGTTGTTGTTAGATTTGTTTTAAATTGTTTAAGTACTACTATCTATCTCTTGTGGTCACTGCGGGAATACGTTTCGCATGTTGATTATCAGGTAACTCATTATCACCCGTATGGGCGAGTGATAACTGTGACACCATTAGAACGACAATCTGTTATTTACCGCTGCGATTATATTATTTTTAGAAGCAGGATTAGTAGGGGTGTTACACATCGGGTCATACACATATATACCTAGAAGTCTGCTAGGTGATGTTACAGTTCGAGTCAACGCTCTAGACGATTAATACCGGGTTTCTAAACTAAGTTCCTCACTTAGTGTTTTAGGAGTAGTTTACTCTCACAAGTTAGTACTCGGAGTTTCTCCTAAAGGGTCACACACAAGTTAGGTGATAATCGGTATCACATGTCCGAACGACGTACGCGCACAATTAATAAACGCTTTGACGGTCGATTACATAAACACATACAATACATGCATAACACAAATATCGCTCTTAAACAGATAAATCACACAATGTCCGAGCCCAAGGAAACCCTCAGGACGTTCAGACCACACATTCACATACCATACACCGACCGAAGGGTAAGCAGACGTCCTAGCATGGGCGTCCTTAAATCTCTTAGCTCTAGAATACGATGCTAAGTATTAATACTATATAACTCATTAAACCATCTCGGTATCTCTTGTAAGGACTAATCCCTTGTAATTAACCCCGGTGATTATATATATATATACACATGTGCATATGTATAATTTACATTAAGCAAGATTTGTTTCATTTGTCATTTTCAAACAATGAAACTTGCATATATAATTTTTTTGTTCAACTGTAGCATTACAACACAAAGAAGAGGATAAATCAGTTTGTTGGTTAAAACTATATATATATATATTATTCACCCCTTTTTTTTAATGTCTATGCTCAAAATAACAACTTATTTCTTCAAGCTTAATTTAATCCCAATTTGGTACCAACCACCAATTTCACCATAGTTACCAATCGGCACCAAAGCTTTATATTTAAATTCACTTCCCAACTTATTAATTATCAATTTGTCATGTTCATATCCGATTCCAACTAGTTGTTCCCAGTAGAGCTTAAGCACCATTTATTTCTTACAGAAATTGTCATCTAGTGCACTCATCTATAATTTGACGTGTGTGGTTATAGTTGATTATATACAACTCTACCAAAACCTGTAAACCTTCATTAAGGTTGAACACCGGCATTATTTTATATTCTGATTGAAGCTGCTACATAATACCTTTATCCTCAATTTAACATGTGTTGTTACCGTGCAGTATTTATATATGCTATTGTAGTGTAATACTTTCAGGTTCAATGTGTTGTTTTCATAGTGCATAAATTTTAAGATTATTATGCTGTTTATATTGGTTAACAAGTGATTAAGAATCTGTGTCAATAGACCATATTCTGTTCAGCTATCCCACACTCCAGCACATCAGAACCAGATTTATTTTAGTGCTGATAAGAAGAAAAGAAGAAGAGCATATTTGGTTTCAGTAAGAAGAGAATATGAAGCCGAAGATGAAGAAGAAGACAACAAATTTCAATAAGGGGAACTCCATCCTTGCCATAAAAATTTGCTCCAAAGATTAAACTTCAACCTGGCTTTTGGATTTGGACACTATGCTACTGCTTGTACTGCTATAGTTTGGTTCAACCGAATATAGCAGATTCTGTAACAGCAGAAACAATGCTGTCGTATAATGTTTATCGTTTCAGCAGAGTGCAACAGGAAAACAAGACTTCCATTATTATAAATTATAGAGGAGATTAGATACAACAGTTTAAAAGAAAAGTTTGTGGAACTTATATGAGATAGCTTAATTACTTTGAGTTTTGATTGACATGAGTGTTGGCATCCTATATCTCCAGTTTCTGCCGTAACCGCTTATACATGTCAACCACATGGATTATCAACTACACCTGCACTGATTGCATCACAGCGCCTACCAGTGGCCAACCCGTCACTTGTATCAATTCCACCCAAGGCATCTAAACTTGTTTCTAAAGAATGAACGCAAGAAAGCTGCAACTTAAAGTGGTTGTGCAATTACCAAGCTGATTTTAAAAAGACAAAAACGATGGCTAAAATTCGAAGATGCTAACTATATAACAGTAGAAACATACTTCTTAATAGTCCGTTATTACTGAGAGTATCACCGACTTGGACAGAACTAACTGCTCGAGATAACTAGTTCTGTCACTATTATGTATAGTGCTTCTGGATACTAGCATGACTTTTGATTGTTGCAGTGATTTATCAAACCAGAGGCATATAGACACAAGAGGAGAGTGAAGTTAGCATGACTGTTCCATGTTTGAAATCTGGTGTGCGAACAGGAGTACTTTATTTGATTGTTGGTGAGCTTGGTAGGCTATGAACTAGTAAACCTCAAGTAGAAGCATTGGTAATAAAGATAATTGCATGATATTAACCGACATTTTAAGTGGTCACCACAAACTCCAACAGCGTGAATTCCTAGTCTTCTTAGTTTCTGGAGAAAGAAGTTAGATAGACAGAAGATATAGATGGAAGGTTTGATCCTCAAATCTGATTATTACTTTCGATCGTGCTCTAATGTTCTAGTGTTTCATTTGGATGGGGTAAGGACTTAGTTTCCAGCGTCCAATCACAACAAATGATTAATCACTTAGCTAGACATAGGATATCGCGGCCATTACAGCTCACAATTCAACAACGGTCCTAATCACTGCACTTTAGCACACTGGTTGGCTGGTTTAACTTCTTCTATCCTTCCGGCTGTAAAGAGTTGCTTTTTATTGCAATTACCGAAGAACCTATACAACTTTACCCATCAATTTATTCTTTACATTAAAACATCCGAAACCAGAATTGCTGCACATGACTAAAAATCACCTTAAACTAATTTTTTCTTAAAAAGTTATTTATCAATATAGAGGTGTAAATACAAGAAGCGAGTTGAACAGAGTGCAGAGCAAGTGTGTCCTTGCTTGCTGTTTAAGGTTGGAAAATTTACCGTGAGTGAAGGAGCACAAAGGCGTGGATCTATATGTTCCTTGTTCACCAGCTAGACACAAGGGAAGTGAAGAGAGCAGTACAACGAATGAAGGAATGGTGCAGGACATGTATGTTCTGTCCTCCCGTTAGGTTGGGTCTTGAAAGAAGGGATCAAGAATGGAGGAAGAATGTCTTCCCCAGTTTGAATGAAAGGGAGAGTAGCGGGGAGCATATATGCCAATGAGGGTTTGAAGAGATGAAGAAAGCTGCACAGAGCAAGTGTGCTTATCATATCAGTTAGGTTTCAGAATGTAAAGTTGGAATCGAAGGAGGATATGCGTCAGATGCGTATGTTCCTAGTTCACTTGGCAAATCTTAATCTTCCACCCCTTACATATATTAGCCTAGTGATTAATTAGATATGGCTATGTTAATAATATTAGTAATTTGGGTAGCTATTGTTTAGTAGCAGTAAACAGGTGTTCGTTTATTGATGTTTATTAATATATTAATTTATCTGGGTTGCTATTCGCAATACAAAATTAATACTCACCGCAGTACAAATTTTTTTTAAATCATATTAATGTTGTAAACATGTAATGTTATCGTTTTGGTGAGAAAGGCTTTGCCAAAGTATCACCTTATAAGCTGGTTCTCCAGCCATTTATAAAAAAAACATGTGATGTTATCGTGTTGTAAATTTTGTTTTTCGAAAAAATCATTTCGTTAGCGTAAACCGTAAAAAACGCACTCGTTGTAATAAAAGAAGTTAAACCCGTTATTATTGTGTTAATATAACGTTATAATTGTGACTCCATATTAGTAAACAACATTTTACTTTACATTTTATTAAATTACTAACATTGTTACACTTTCACAAACGTCGTACTGAAACGTAGTTGAAAACGCCAATTTTGGTTAAAAAACGCTCGTACTATATATAGTCGAAACAAGTTAGATTATTTCATTTCTCACATTACATCCATCTCTCTTCCTTCTCTCTCCCTCCTACTCTCCCCTCTGCAGACCAGCACCACCGCTGGAGCCGCCACACCACCAGCCGGACCACCGCAGCACCACCGCCGAAAAAATTTTCCGGTGAATTTTTCGAATTTTGTTTTCAAACTTATAGATTTGGGTGTCCTGAGTATGGATTTGATGTTAGTTTTTTGAAATTTAACATCAATTAAGCTAGATCTAGCATGGAAAATTCGGAATTAACATGAAAATTTTGAAAAAAAAATAACAATGGGGGTAGAGCACTGCCGCGGCTCGACCAGGGCTAAGGAGAGCCCTGCCGCGGCTCTACCTGGAATGGGGCGAGCAGCTGGGCGGCTCGAAGGTACAGAGGTAGAGCCCATGCGCGGCTCGCCTGGGCTGTAGTAGAGCCCTTGTGCGGCTCTCCCTGGCAGGATTAGAGCCCCTGCGTGGCTCGCCCCTATTTGTTTTTGAATTGTAGACTAGAGCCCAACAATAGGGCTTTACCCTATATTTTTTTATTTATTTTTTAACATTTTTTATGTTGAATATAATATTATAAATGAATTATAACTATGTGATATTCATATGCAGTGATGGATAGACTGAAAAAAGCAGCGCAACATGTATACACAAAGAAGAAGAAGAAGAAATACCGGACTATGGAGCAGCCTATGATGGCCTCGTACCGTCGTGCACGTGCTCCTGGTGAAGGGCCAAGTAATCCTACCCCCTCATGGAAGCACCACGCCACTCATCGTTCCATCCGGGTCAATCTTTCAACGACCCGGCGTTTCAGATACCTGCACTACCAAGGGAAGCGGTGGATGACTCGGCGATGTACGATCATATACCGAAGAGACGCATGCCAGTGTTGTCATCATCCAGTAGTGCTTGGTCTGAAGAACCACTGCACAACGCTAGCTACAATATCTCGGGCGAAGGAAGCCACCAGATTGAAGCTTAGACGTCAGGCGGTGGTAGTTCATCATGTCTACCACACCCATCACACGCACGTGCTGATGAGGACCAGTGATGATTGAGTGTTCTCCACGGGTTGATGACGATGGTGGTGGTGCTGATGATGAGGACTCACCCGACGTGGATGAGGAAGAGGATGATGAAGATGATGATGTCATGGATCAGGAGGATGAGACTGATGAAGAAGCAGCGCTAGCGATGGTTCCAGTGGTTCCTACCTCGTGGAAGTAGACAGAGGTGCTAGTTCCTGGTGGTCCACTACTCACTAGTGTTATCACTTGCTTCGGGGGTCATGTAGCGCTTGACTTATGGTCCTCAACTTAGGTATGTTCTCTATCTTCTCCTGTATTTGATCATGTAAATCACACTACGTTTTGTAAGTGCTAAATATTGGTCATTATCTAGGATCGTGGGGTTTTGAGTTTCAAATCCCGTAAGGGATGCTTACTAGCTGGCTAAAAGATCAAGTTTCTAGCAAAACAGCAAGGAACATGATTAAGTATTCTAGTATACAGCATCTACAGGATATTACAATGCCACACAACAATATGTTTAACACCCCAACTACAAACACCATACTTAACGACAATTCACAGCGGAAATACAACTCAACACCTAACTTGATCCATCGGGTGTTACACGCCGTTAGCAACCCACGTGGCTAACAAGGCTAATACTTACACAATGTACCGGTCTGATGGACTAGATTACCGAGCGCTACATGCAAACGGTGGAAAGTGATATGAAAATTACTAAGAAATAATCCTAGAAAATAACAAATCAACAGACCATCGGGTTGCAAAAATCCCGGTCACAGTAGTATAGCAATTAAGAAGCGACCAGGTATCAATCCGCTGGACTTGAAGAAAATAAGTCTAGCCTTAGGCAATGGGTAACGAAAGAGGGGTTGTTTTGGTTTTGGAATCAATAACAGACAAGAAAATAAATAGCAGATAAATTAAAGCGATAGATAGGAAGTATGAATGGAACTCTAGGTTCAGGGAGTTGTTTCACTAGCTAGGTTCTGCATATTCTACTACTTTAACAGAGACTTGGATCGGCTTGTAATTCTCAAATATCTATTCTGTATTAAGTCCTAATTCCAGGTAGTTCATCTAGACAGGACGCGTAGCTCTAATCTAGAGTTAACGGGTATACCTAGATGGTTTTATCGCACAGAATTACTAGTCCGGCTAGGAAACCTAGTTGGACCGGACTAAAGCACCTAACTGCTAATGCAATCTATCTGATTGCAGTTACCACGGGCAACAGGTTAATAGGACCGTCAATGCTAATCACCTTGTCTGATCATAACACGATTCGAAGGCTAATAATAAATTCATGACGTTTATTAAAAGCACATAAAAGCATTAACCTGAGCAATCCAAATAGTCTCAATTAAGCAGTAAAATAATGCAGAGTTTAACTAATTACAACATCCCTACCCCCAGAGTAAATCCTCGTAGCTAGACATAGTAATTGAAAACATAAATAAGAGAGAGTTGAAAGAAATCATCTGTTATGGAGATTCACTTGCTCTCTCTGCTTTCCGTCCCGTGCTACGCTGACTTGGAGGTTGGAAATGGTGACAATGAAGTGAATGTGATGGAAATGAAGTGAAAATGGAGATTCTGGAAATGTCGTGAGGCGTCCGGACCTGTCTGGGTCGGACGCAAATCTGGACGTGAGGTGTCCGGACCTGTCTGGGTCCGGACCTGTCTGGGTCGGACGCAAATCCGGACGTGTGGTGTCCGGTCTGTGTGGCTTAATTCCTCATGATTTAAGCTACAACTAGAGAAAGATATTTTTGTCTGAGGTTTTTGAGGAGCCATACAAATAGCATTTTCACTCTGATTTCTCCACACAAATACCATTCACATTACTTCGCATACACGCCACACAAAAACCCACGTCCAGATCTACGTCCGACCCAGACAGATCCGGACACCTCACGTCCGGATTTGCAACCGACCCAGACAGGTCCGGACGCCTCACGACATTTCCAGAATCTCCATTTCACTTCATTTCCATCACGTTCACTTCATTGTCACTGAAATACCCCTAACATTGAAATAATTAAATAATGGTAAATATATATTATTTAGGGGATTATTAAACCCTAAGAGAGTATATAAACACTCAGGCGTTAAGAACACACTTAAACTCCTTAAGGTAAAAAACGTGCGTTAAAGCCCGACCTTAAGTAAACAAGTTATATAAGCTATAAACTTCATATGAAGATAATCAAGGATCATTATATGACCCTTGGAACGCAGGACTTCATCAAAAATTGAATAAAAATACAAATGGCTCGGGAGTTCCCTTAGAGGCCCCTTAAGGCCCAAAAGTCCCGGAAATACCTTATTAAATAAAGTAAAGCATTACACCTCATTCTAAATGCATAATAGTACCTTAATGAACATTTAATATGAAGTTCTCAAGATAAATTCTCGGTTAAAGACAAAGTACTCGGGAGGATTTCTTAACGCTCCTTTTTGCCCGGGTAACCCGAGAATTGTGTTCCGAGTTGGTATAACTCCATATTACTCAATGTAACACCTTAACATATTATTATTGACTATAAAAATGTTTTAAACAACTTGGACACAGGGCTACTTATTTTCCAGGCCGAAATCCTTAAAGCACAAAAATGCACCTTCGGGTTGTCACGGAAAATGAATTTTATGCAAATGCCTTGAAGTTTTTGAGGAGCCACGAGTTGATAAATTAAAAGGATAAAATGACCATCTAAATCAATAATTCCAGCACTAAACTCATAGTACAAATGGGGGGCGATTTTTAGGACAAAAAGGTACCTAAAAACAGCATTTTTACCTTAAAACTTTCATCTTTTACCATAATAAAAATGTACCAATTAAATGCTGGAACCTATTACACATATTAGTATGGTCTTAGTAAAATATAGTGTAACAAAAATCAAATGAAAAATCAGTCCCATTTGATCACCAATGTGGGCGAGATTTAAGGCCATTTTTGGCTAGTTTTACTTCAAAAACATGTCATATTATATGATAACTCATCCCTACCTATATCATTTGTTAATGTATCTATATTTTTGTCATTTGGAGCTCTCACCCACGGTATACCTGCAAGAAAATCACAAAGATTAGCTTAACAAAAAAATAATGACATTAACATGCTAATCTAGTCACACTTCAACTAGACAATTATACAAGTAAAATTATTTGATCAAATGGCATATGATTGCCTATAATGGACTAGATGGTGGAGAGCTAAGTGTTGTATGATTGCTAATTAATTAACATAGGAAGACATATACCTAACTGACATTATCACATGTTTACAATTAACAAAGGAATAAGACATACCTATGTCTTCCATTACCGTGAGCCTCCAAAGAATTGGTGCTGTCTACCTCCACCATGCCGATCATATCTACAAGAAATACAAGGTAAGTGTCATTAATTAACTTGATAAATCATAAACCATTGTCTAGTATTAGGTAATCTAATTAATTCTCTACCATTCCTTTAGTCATAATACTACAATATTAGAAGATGCCTAATTCCACTATACCAACCAGCCGTAGACCTATCCAACTAAGAGATCTATGTAGCTAAATTTTGTAATCAAAGTAATAATAAACATAACAAATAAACAAATCAAATGTTAATTGCTCTTATCCCATTCTATTAAAGCCTTACGTGAGTCTTCTCCCTTCTTGCCATACCTTAACCAAATGGTAAGTTCCTCACCTAGCTCTCTCTTTTCTTCATTTCCTAAGTTACTTCCTAAGTGCTAATAAACTCCATTAATGGTGTATTAGTTCCTAACACCATTTTAATGTAATTTCCTAGTTAATTCTATCAAGTCTTGAAGCAAGAAATCATCCTAGCAACCTCTACAATTTTCGCCAACCATAGGTGTTCCAAGGAGGTTCCTAAATCCAAAAACAACACAAGGAACAACAAGATCAAGTTAAGGTATATTTTCATGTTGAAAATCTTAAGAAAATTCCTTAAGCAATTTCGAAATTTAAAACCTTCTAAATCCATATTCTCTTCACTATTTCATGAAGGGAATTTGGATCTACAATCATCTCAAGGTGTATCAAAAATACCTTGTTAAATTCTTAAGGTAAACTCTTGTAAAATTACTTCAAATATTATTTATAAAATCTTGTTAGAAGTCTAACAAATAGATCTCCTAAAATGTTTATAAGGAGCCGAATTATCTTCATCAAGATATCATTTAAAGAGCTTGTAAATTCAAGGAAAAATCAAGTACAAGAATTGTCTTGATTTAAGGGTAAGTTTATAAAAGTAAGGTTTATTAAGTTTAAGTTTAATTTAAACTTCAAACTTTGGTATAAAAATCATGTTTAGGCCATGTTAATACTAAGGCCGAAAATATTTAGCTAAAGTATCAAGAAAATAATTTATAACATATAAGGTAAGGTTATTACCTTAAGGTATATTTTTGGGTCACAAAAATTAATTATGTTACATATATATTAGAACCGAATGGTCTAGGGAGTTAATGTTCTATTTTGAGTTTATAATCATTCTAAGCCATTAGCATAATTTTTAGAAGTGTTATATGGCTTATATACATTTATATATACATATTATAAGGTTTAAAACAAGTTTCAAAACCATATGATAAAATTAAATTAGGGCCGAGAGCAATATATGAGATTTGATGAATTTTGAAATATATATAAGTGTATTAACTTATTTTATGAATTTTGGGAATATTAAAAATAGCTACAAGTATTTAAATGACTAGTTTAATAAATTATGTGGCTAAAATATAAATTTTGAAAAGTTTGGGGTGCTTAATAAAATTACCGAGAATGAAAGGGTGAGTTTGGTATATTTAAAACATAATATAAGGTAGGAATTAATATTATGAATTTTGGTAAATTTAAATAAGTTTAGATGTTAAGAATAACCTTTAATAAAGTTTTGGGGCTATTTTGTAATTTATGGAAAGTTTGGTATAAAACCGAATCATATATGATTTTATGGGTATATTGAAGTATTAATTATGAAATTAAGTCTTGGTCAAATTGTTGACCAAAAACTTTAGGTTAAAATGACACTTTGACCAAAAACTTTAGGTTAAAATGGTTTATGACATAAAATATTAAGTTTATAAAAGTTTTGGGGTGAATATGTAATTTATGAAAATATAAATGGAAAACCGAATTTAATTTGGGGCGAATACATGATTTGCAAAAGTATAAGGGTCTTTTCGGTATTTAAGAAAAATTAAATATTAAAACTATAGTTTATAAGTTAATATGTAACTTATATAAAGTTTTGGGGTTAAATTGTAATAAAGGAATTCTATATGTTGAAACCGAAAGTATTTGGGCCCATTTGGTAATTTATAAAAATTAGAATAATTATTTTGTAATTACCGAAATGTTAAGTGGTTAATTGGTGAATTATGAAAGAGTTATGTGTACAAAATATCATTACCGAAAATGTAACACCCCTACTACGCACATAACACTACTTGAAATCGCAGCGGAATTTAAACAACTAAACAGTAACTAAACGAATGGTGCTACAACGCCGTCAACCACCAACGTGGTTAACAAGGCTGAATAAATACAATTGTACCGGTCTGATGATCAGACTCCCGAGCATATAACTAATAACCATATATTTACATTAAACAAAATACCGAGTGTTACATATATCCTTCACTGTATCACATCACTGTTAACTGTCACAACCAAATATATATCACGCCACGGGAGCACAGGCGCATCCCGGGCCAACATCCACAAGTACTCAAAAGTAAACCACATCCTAGGATCTAGAGCCACTCCGCTTCTTCGATCCTCATCCTGCAGTATAAGAAATATGGATCCCCCGAGGGGGTCAGCAACCCTTGGCTGGTATGGTTAACGCGCAGCCCATCGGCTACCGGGATACGCGCAACTAATTGTCATGATAACATGGCATTCATTTATATACATAACATAACATAACATGTGGCATAGCATCAATAGTGCACAGCACAACATCACATACACAGTGGATCTTCGTTCCACAATAACAAACCACAAGGGTCAAATAACACAAGAGCCTAGAGAATGATTCACCCTCATGTTAAGCTCGTTACACACACTTATTACCGTTCTGTTAGTCGAACGAGTAACTTAAGTCACACATGGTTCGGATTTAGTGACCCGAACACACCACACAAACACATGTTCCCACTAAACCGATCATAAGTCAGAATAGGTAAGCTTTGGAGGAAGCTAGCGGGAGATCGAACGCCAAATTAAGGAGAACAATCTTAACAACATAAGAGTCGAATCTGATTCAGATATCTACTCTTAACTTACATGCATGACCGGACAACCGGATTCCTCACTTCCCAGTTAACACTTGTTAGAAGTTCATGGTGGAACTTAGCAACCAATACACAATAAGTGGTAAGTCATGTTAGACACACACAAGGGAAATGAGTCACATGATAACATCACAATTATATGAACAACTGTAAACTCATTACATGTTTAGATCTTATAACGTCATAAACACACAGAAAAACATACAACACACAAGCCGGTGTAAACCGGTAGACAACAGACTGCAAGAAAACCATACCTTGGTCCTTGCCTTGATTTGTTTCCACCGTAGGTCACTCCTATACATGATTCAAGAACGTCGGTCAATTAACTTACTTAACCTCCAAATTTACTAAGTGTTTAACATGATTATTTGACATATTTAAATGTCTAACTTACCCTAGGTTACCTTCATTATACCCCCTAGGGTTAACTACATAAGTCACATTATTTTCTGTTTTTTTTTTTTACAAGTTTTGGTCCGACCGACCTTACCGACCGACCTTGTACAAGGTCGGTCCATTCCAGAACATATTCCCGTCAAAATTTTCTACTCCAACCGACCTTGCAAGTTCGGTCGCATGGTCGGTCCATTCCAGAGAGTTTCTTCCCTTTGAAAATTTAGCCCGGCCGAACATGCCAAGTCCAGTCCTATGTTTGGTCGATTCCAGTAACTCAATCCGTACACAAAATACAAGCCCGACCGACCTTGCAAGTCCGGTCCCCAAGGTAGGTCCATTCCAGAGGCTAATTCTCGCAGGGTAAACTGGGCTCGACCGACCTTGCAAGTTCGGTCGCAAGTTCGGTCTAGCCCAGACCCTTGTTTTCCTTTTTACATTCAACTCCAAACTTCACCCCATGTAACCTAGTACCCCCTAACCTCATTTGGGCACTTCAAACACACCTTAAGACATCCTCAAACACTCATAAAACTCATTTTCTAATTCCTTAAGCCTTTACTTACATCTTCACAAAATTCCTAACACTTACAATGTTTTCTCCTAGTCTCCAAGTGGTGTTTCATACCTATGATAACTACTATCTCAAAATACTTTCTCTTCATGTTAACATCATCTTTCAAGCATCATTTCTTACCATTAACTCCTTATGTCTTTTCTTGAAATCCTTTTTCAAGTTCACACTTTCTCCTTATTTTACCAAAGTTTGCCTAAGTCTTTACCTAAGTCCAAAATGACTCTGGTACATACTAAAACCTCAAGATCATGCCTAAGTCCTTCTCACATCTTAAATCACCTTAATGCATGTTTCTTTCACAAGGAAAACACTTAACCATTCTAAACACTTCTTAACTTATCAAACTCATTTTAAACTCTTAGAACTTCTCGTTTATTACCTAAATTTCGACATAGGTTCTCCTAGAACATTACTAAACCAAAACATATTGTTTTCACCAACAAACAACCAAGAACACTAAAAATCCATCAAGCACTTTCTTATACACAAACTTCACTCATATAGCACCACATCACAATATAGTGCATAATTTAGATTGCATGGCACTTAGGCCCTTAAATGACATGGCTCTTAGGCCCTTAAGATGCATAAATCATAAACACTGAATTTCCACAATATATTTGCCTTTGACCTGCAAATACACTCAACAACACATATGCCTTTTACTAAGCTCTTGAGAACACTTTACTAAGTCATTCACCACTTGCTCTTTAGGTAGTTTTAACAAGCATTATAAGCTCATTTCTCCTAAAGCATTAAACAACATTAGGTTAGTAGATTTACCACTTTTCCAAACAACTTCTTTCTTGCTTCCTTTAAAAACCGGTAAGGTATTTGATTCTTTGTCACGTTCTAAACAATATACAAACATTATAATGAGTATTCAAGCTATAAGCTTCATCTCATTGTAAACCCTAATTTTACATTGTTTCAAAAACATTAATGTAGTTGTTTTACCTTGATCTTTGAAGAGAGTTTGAATATCTAACAAGAGAGGACTCCACCTAGTCCATGAAGAGTTGGAATGAAGCTAGAACAAAGTCACACAAAGAGCTCCTTCAATAGGTATTTTCGGTCACAACAAAAACATGAAGGAAATGAAGTTTTTATTTGAGATTCCTTACCTAGAAGCAAAGGAGAGTAACAATATGTAAAAATACAAGCTCAAGCTCCTTCAATGGTGGAACTCCATGGCACCGAAATTGAAATACCCCAAACCTTGATATGTGGTTTAAATATTAAACTATGGTATGTAAAGGCTAAAAGTGCCTTAGGAACATCAGTGTACAATTTAAACCATAGTAAAATGCAATAAAGCATTAAGGCACAGTTTGAGCAAAAACATGCTCTAAGCTATGAGCGAACTTGGTTAGGACCCAAAGAGCCTACCAAGACTTAATAATATTCAATTATGATTTAATAAGGCTAATTAAGTCCTTAGGAAACCTTGGTAGACAATAAAACCAAACAAAACACAAGAAAATACCTTAAAGTCAATAAGAGCAAAATGTGCTCTAAGCTTGGAATAAATTGTAAAAGACCTAATGGTCATACCTATACCTTATAAATATGTTAATGAACATATTAAATCAATTACCAAAGAAAACCAAGCTTGAAAACAAGTTAAAACCCAAAATGTGCTTTAAGGAGTCTTAAAGCACGTTTTTGAAAATTGTCTTGTAAATGAGTTTTGAATGGCTAGATGTCCATCATTACTCTTTAATTAACATGTGTACTATATAGTATCACATTTGGAAGTCTATATCAATGGGAAATCAAAAATTTCACTTCTATGTGCTTTGTTTTGTGAATAGTGATTTTTATAAGCTAGTTTGTAACATATGTTATCATAAGTAATTAAATTGACAAATAAAGACTAAAACACCCTTATTATAATAAAGGGGGCCGGTTTCTTAAGTGTGGTGACTCACCACTCACTTGTTAACTTGTTAAAGAAATAAAGATGACTAATATAGTTACTATTTGCTTTATAAACACAAATATCTTCTAAAAAGCAAACTTATCTCATTTCTCTCATTCCTTCTCCATTTCACACGGTTCCAATCTCTTCTTCCTCCCTTCTTGCTGTTCTCTCTCGGTAATACACCAATACCACCATGGAAGTCCATCTTTGACCTCTTGTAAAATCTAGCTCACTTGTCCAAATCAAAAACAAACACCACCATTCTCTTCCTCTCATCAAGCTCTTCATTTCTATCTTCTCAAAACTTCAAGAGCCCCATTTCGGTGCCATGGAGTTCCACCATTGAAGGAGCTTGAGCTTGTATTTCCACATATTATTGATCTCCTTTGCTTCTAGGTAAGGAATCTCAAAGAAAAATCAAGTTTCCTCCATGTTTTGTGTGTGACCGAAAATATTCATTGATGGAGCTCCTTGTGTTGCTTTGTTCTAGCTCCATTTGAATCTTTCAAGGACTAGGTGGAGTCCTCTCTTCATAGATATTCAAACACCCTTCAAAGATCAAGGTAAAAAAACTACATTAATGTTTTGAAATAATGTAAACCTAGGGTTTACAATGAGATGAAGCATAAAGCTTATATACTCATTTCAATGTTGGTATATTGTTTAGTAGTTGACAAGGAAAGAAATGCCTTACCGGTTTTAAGAGGAAACAAGAAAGAAGTTTGAGTGGAAAAGAGGTAAATATGCTATCTCAATGTGGTTTAATGCCTTAGGAGAAATGAGCTTATAATGCTTATTAAATATACCTAAAGAGCAAATGGTGAATGACTTAGTAAGGTGTTCTCAAGGAGACTAGTAAAGGAACATATGTCTTGGTGTGTGTAATTGCAGGTCAAAGGCGTATATATTGTGGAAATTCAGTGTTTATGGTTTAAGCAACTTAAGGGCCTAAGTGCCAAGCCAAGCAATTTAAGTTATGCACTATATTGTGATGTAGTGCTAAATGGGTGAAGTTTGTGTATAAAATGTGTTTGATGGATTTTAGGTGTTTTGAATGAATAAGGTAAAAACCTAAATGTTTGGATGTGAGTATATGCAAGAGAAGCTATGGCCAAATTTGGGAAAATGTGTGAGAAGTTCTAAGTGTTTTAAGTAAGTTTTGGTGAACTAGGAAGTGCTAAAGGTGAATAAATGTTTACTTGAGAAAAACATGTATTAAGGTGATTTAGAGTGATGCAAGGAATTAGGTATTATCTTGGAAGTTCTAGGAATTCAATGTGTGTTTTGAGAATGTATTTAAGTCTTGGAGAGTTTGTTTAAGGTTTAGGAATGTTGATGTACAAGGAAGAAGTGATGTTTAGGCAAGATGTGAAAAGGAGATTTAGTTAGTAAGAAAAGAAGTTTGAGAGATGATGTTAAGGTGTAAAGGAAACACCTTGGTATAGTGGTCATTATAGGTGAAATACCACCTAGAAATCTTAAGGAGAAAACATTATAAGTGTTAGGAATTTTGTGAGGATATAAGTAAAGGCTTAAGGAATTAGAAAATGAGTTTTATGAGTGTTTCAGGATGTCTTAAGGTGTGTTTGAAGTGCCCAAATGAGGTTAGGGGGTACTAGGTTATATGGGGTGAAGTTTGGAGTTCAATGTAAAAAGGAAAACAAGGGTCTGGGCCAGACCGAACTTGCGACCGAACTTGCAAGGTCGGTCGAGCCTAGTTTACCCTGCGAGAATTGGCTTCTGGAATGGACCGACCTTGGGGACCGGACTTGCATGGTCGGTCGGGCTTGTATTTTGTGTACGGATTAAGTTTCTGGAACCGACCGAACATGGGACCGGACTTGGCAAGTTCGGTCGGGCTTGAATTTTCGGGGAAGAAACTCTCGGGAATAGACCGAACATGCGACCGAACTTACAAGGTCGGTCGGAGTAGAAAATTTTGACGGAAATGTGTTCTGGAATGGACCGAACTTGGACAAGTTCGGTCGGTAAGGTCGGTCGGACCAAAAATGTTGTTTAAGGTTATAAAATGATATGTAATGATGGGGATTGATAGGTAATGATGTTATAAAGTTGTTAAGGACATGTTAGGTGAGTTTTTAATGACAATTAAGTGGGTGAAAAATTGTATTAAAATGTAAAAGTAAAACAAGTTAAAAAGTGAAGTTATGTAACTAAGTTAACGGGGAAAAATTATAGGCATTAGACATTAAATAATCAAGCAACCCCGATGTTAATAAAAACACATGTGATGTTAACAGTTGTTCGAGAATTTGCTCGAGGAACATAAGTGGACGTGATAAAGTGGACTCCGGTGACAGGTATGGTTTTCTTGCAACTTGTGTCCTACCGGATTACACCGGCTTGTATGCCAATGTGTTTCTCTGTATGTTTGCCACGTTGTAAGATAAATCATGTAATGAGTTTATAGTAATTCATTTATGTGGCGTGTTCAACTCTGATACCATTTAACCTCGAAAGTGTTAAACCATAGCTAACTGAGTCTAGGATCACGTGAGAGTTCGGTATTCGGATTAAACGACCCGAACCATGGGACGTTCTAACCACGGCTATGCGTGAGTTAATTATGTGATGTTTGTGTGTATATACGTAAGGACCTCTCTTGTATGTTTAACTCAGTTGTAATACTGTATGTTGTGTGGATGTGATAGACTCCATAATGGGGTTCTAACTAATGTTTAATAGTAAGTATGTACTAACAGTAGTGAGGAATCCGGTTTGGCCGGTCGCGCGTTGTTTGGGAGAGGGTATCCTTCTTAGCCTTACCCTTCTCTTTGTTATGGTTGTTTCCCTCACGGGTTATGATCTCCTCTCCCCATAGCTCACTCCAAAGCTTAGCTATTCTGACTTATGATCGGTTTAGGGGGAACATGTGTTTGTGTGGTGTGTTCGGGCCTCCAAACCCGAACCGCCTTAACTTAAGTACTCGTCCGACTATTAGGACGGTAATGAGTGTTGTTGCTATTGTACAACGAGCTTATCATGAGACTGGCAACATTCTCTAGGCTCACCAGTGTATAAACAATGTTTGGGTCGGTTCCTAAGAGAACCATTCCCGTTATTTTATGTATTTTGTTATGATGCAATATCTATTGCGGTGTTATGTTGTGCATGTGGAAGAGTGCAACGTGTTGTTATGTGTTGTTATGTAGTGTATGTTATATGATGTATAATGTGGAGTATGTGGATCATGGATATGAATCCCAGTTTGAGAAAAGAGGCGTTTAAGGATAACCCGATTTACGGGTAAGTGTCGTCTATTAAGGAAGTAGCTCCATTAGAGGAGGAACACTCTAGGGATAATGAATACCATGAGTGACTTATTAAGTAAGGATATATAATCCGTTTGTTGAGCCCATTGAGGCGAAATGTTATGTGTTGTGTGTTTACTGTTACATGCATGATTTAAATATAATCAACCGCATGCTAAGACGACAATTAGTTGTGCGTGGCCCGGTAGCATGTGGGCTGCGGGATTACCATACCAGCAAAGGTGCTGAGCCCCTTGGGGGCCACCCTTTCTCTTCTTTTCCTATTCCAGGTACGAAGTGCTGGAAGCCGTTCGAGAGTAGGACGGGTAGTCGTTGTACATGGGTAATCATTCAAGTGTATGTATACAGTAGGTGTAGTAAGACCGAAATTGTTGTCGGCACCAGTTTATAAATACTCGGTATAGTGAAAGTTGTACGTTGTTATTGTTGTTAATGGAAAGGGAAAGTAATGTATAGTCGCTCGGGAATTTAGCCCATCAGACCGGTACAATGTATGTGTATTAGCCTTGTTAGCCACGTGGGTGGTTAACGGCGTGTAACACCAGCGAGTTGAGTTATTTGATGAGTTGTGTATTCCGCTGCAGATTGTTGTTATGTATTTGTTGTTGGATGGGTTGTTACAAAAAGTGGTATCAGAGCGAAGTATCGCTCTGATGACTGAATTACCGAGCTTAGGAAGTACCGAGTTAGGATTTAAGTACTTTGGGTTAAGGGTTGAGTGATAGCGTGAGAGATACGCTAGATAGGAATTTCCAGTGTGTATTGGAAACCTACAATATCCAACCCGCCCTCCACAACCCCTGTTTTATAACTTGGGAAAGCAACGCCAGAGAGATGAAAGTCCTCTCATACTCGGGAATACCCGATCTGGCTGTTATTAAATACCTTTAGGGTACGGAGAACCTGTCATACGGTAGATCCCGAAAACTGGGAATCCCGGAGACGGTCTCCATCTGAACGATGTTAACCGCATTTAATAGCAAAGAATGAAGGATTCTGTGTATAAGAGAATAGAATTTCCGGCAACCTGGGTCGACATGCAAAGCAGTCGAGAGTAACCAGCTTGCAACGCACCGACCGTGCAATAGGCAGGAAGTGGATTAATGGAACCCGAGACAAGTGTCTACGGGACCACAATTGATAAATGATACACCAACGGTATACCAACCGACAAAGGAACTACAACGTAGTGCCCAAACAAGAGACAAGTCTCAACCACGACAAATACGTGGAACGGGCTACAAAGAGAATACAATACTAAAAGAAAAAGGGGCCTCCCAGAATGGGAAACACCCTAGTTAATGATTATCATGTGAGGACAGTGAGAAGTCACCCAGAAGAGTTATTATCAAGGCAGTAAGATCAGTGAGGGCCAACAAGGCCACTGATGATAGTATGGGTAAAAACAATACTATAACCGGTATGTGTTAAACCGATAGCCAGTTAGCATGGCGCACTTGCCATAGCAAGTGCTGCTATAACAGGGCTGTTCGGGAAATTTATAATCACTACGAAGTACTTGGTGAAGTACCATGAAGTTAAGTGAGATCATTGTAACCATGGAAGGGCTTGATAGCCTAACCTCTGTAATTGTAAGTACACCAGTCAGCAAGAAGCTAGACTTGGCTAAGGTAAGAAGATGTTGTGAAACCATGAAAATTTTCTTTCAAACCCAGATTTATTCAAACCCTTTTCTTTTCAAACCAAATTTTCTTTCAAACCAACACTTCCTTCTAACCTTCTTTTAAACCAAACCAGTAAAACCAGGGGCAGTTGATAAAGATACAACAGTGGATAAACTTTCCCTCGATTAAGTTCGGGAAGCATGGAATGAATATTGTCACGGGACAATATAAGGGAGTTGACAACAGAATACTTCACCTAGGCGTGTGACGGACACTACGAGTGTACCAACTGAATTGTGGGACGACCGCACTCCGATAGGAGCTTGTGGGCCTGACAGACCTACTTATGGGTTATTGGGTAGGTAGCAATGTATCATTATGGTACCCCACATATGTATACGAGTGGAGTCCGAAACACGGGAAGTAGTCGACTCCGTCTACGGTCAGCAGTATAAATCAAACAAGAGCTAAAGATTACAAGGAATGGTTGAAGTTAAGGAACTCAGTTGAGATAACTAGACTAAAGGAATCAGTGAATTCATTTTCAAGGAAATGTTTTAAGAGTCAGGAGGTGCGAAGTGCACTAACTGAATGTAAAGACATCGTATATGACTTAAGGATCCTCAGGGATAAACATGATAGCTGGAATGGTGACCCAGCCTGTACATGGCAAAGCAGATGCCTAATGTGGACACATTAATGTGCAATGGACGTGATGAAACTCCCAGAATGAGTACCTACACTATCAGGAAATGTTAATCCTCACAGAAGAAGATAATAAGCCAGTTAAGAACGCAAACGGCGTGGCTAACTCGACATATCAATAAGTGCGAACCAGATGTAAAAGCATAACTTAGCAACACCCAGGAGCAATCCTTAAAGGGTGTTCGCATCAACAAGAGTTGCACGAAGTGACATAATAGAAACACAAGGGTTGAAACTAACACCCAGTTTAGACATAAGTTGTCAGGAGACGGACTGACAAACCTAAGGGGCATCCCATGAAAGGAAACGGAATGCAACGACCTTGACATGGAGCTCAATATAATATCCAAACCATGTAATGTTGTACAGAGAAGTACATGTGTGTGGACAGCCTACAATGAGCGCAGCTCAAGGCAGTAAGGCTTATAAGCCACAACTAAAATGTGTTATGTAAATTAGATTGATTGCAGAAGTTTATATTATATAAGTGAATAGAGTGAAGAACGAACCACTGCATTAAGAGTGGGGATACCTCTCGATATTGTGAGACCGCAGGAGCGGTAGTTATGTGAATCAAGCTCAAGAAATATGTTAAGGATTGACCATATTGTTATTGAAAGAGAGCAGTTAGCTTAGTAACATGTGTGTATAAAGTGAAACACCGAGCTGAATAATGCCGGCTTATGACTCGAATGATCGATGCTCAAGGAGCATTAGTAGTCATCCAAATGAGTGATGAACTATAATGTGAATAATGTAAGTATATGTGTGGAAGTTAATGTGACAGTAAATACGATATAAGCTGATGTTATACAAGGAGTAAGAGCACGGTGTGCAATAAGCGACCGTTGTATAATTATTGTTAAGTGATGATAGGACAAATAAGTGGAGTTATGAGTTAAACTCAGTGGAGATGCAAAGTAAGCGATGTAAACAGAATGGGCAATAAGCCAGTGGTAGGTACTATGTGATGAGGAACTCAGTGTGAATTCCATGGCGAATTCGCTAACGGTAAGAGATACCACGCGTCGGTTGAGAAACCATTGTTACCAAGATGAAGGTGACAATTGGGGACGTACAATACAGTAAGAATAACAAATGGGGCAATTAAGCTCTACAGTTATTAGAGTTTCGCAGCAGAAACTAGTGAGCCAGTGATTCAAGTGTTGAATGTACATGGTGAACATGAGTGAATGGCTAATTATTAACGCCTAGAAGCCTAACAGGCCAGAATCGAAACCAACTAAGAGTTTAAACAAACTCCAATGAGAATTCTTGGTTTAGGAACTAAACCGCCAATATGGTTAAGATCCTCTAATCAGAATCCATTGTGTAGTAGACCGCGTGGAAGTTAAAACACTTCACGACGGCAGAACATTATAAGCCAATGTTTAGTGATTGATTACGTGGGCGTAATCCCTTTTAAGGGGGGTAGAGCGCAAAACCACTTAGTGTATATTACCGTACAAGTGTACGTAGTGTATATGACTTATATGGTGCATAGCACAAAATTATATTATTGTTTTGATGATTGGTGTGTGTGTTACGTAAACATACACATTCATTCATGGTTTAATTGTGGTAATTGCGCACAGAAGATGCGAATACCATTGTGATAAGTGTGTGTATTTGTTAACAGCTGTGTGTGATAGTACAAGTGTGGGGAGTAGAGAAACTCCCGGGGGGAACAAAAGCCCCGACAGTGTATAAATGTGAAATGGTGTGTTGTATTTTGATGAAATATATATGTATATAATACTATGTAGTGATTCATGAAAGAATACGAAACTGACATAGAACCTAGTGAGAATGAGATTCCCTAGGTAACTACATTTAAGTGAATGGAAATAACTGATAGACGAAGTCCTATCCCTTGGAGATGTTATGATCATGACTAGAATGATTTAAAAGATAGAAAATTGGAAATGAGTGATTTACTTGATGCTTGAAAATGAAGTGGGAGGTGGAACTTGATTTGCATGCGATCAAGGGAAGCCGAACACAAATTGGGGTGGAAGGATAGTTCAACACTGATGCTGATCACATCAGGGTTGGATGACTCTTGAAACTCCCTATAAGTGGTCACAAATAACCACGCTAAGAAAAGAAGCAAAGAGCTTAAGTTGGACTTGGAGTTGTGTGTGTTTTCAAAAGGATTTTCAATTGGTATTTATAAAACGTTGATAGATACTTTACATAATTAAAGTTCTCTTACTTAACTTCACAAGGAAATTTTAAATTTAAGTGATTGTTTTGACCTCCCAAAGACACGGGGACGGAAGGTGTCCATCGCGACCGGGTTCTGCGGGATCACAGTGTATATCAAAGATATTTTTGATTGTTATACATGCTATGACATGTTGTTTGGTATGTGTAATAAATGTTATTTTGACCTCGAGTTCTAAAAGTGTATGCTATCAAGACCTATGAGTCTAAATGTGTTGTGTTACATAGACCTATGTGTCTAAAGGCTGTTATGTTATCAAGACCTATGTGTCTACATGTTGTTATGGTACCCAAGACCAGTGAGTCAAAGGGGTTGTTATGTATGTGTAAGTGTTGTTAAGATACCCGGACCATTGAGTCCGAGGTTATCATGTGAATATGTTATGTTATGTGTGGATGTGAATGTGTTGCCCGGACCATTAAGTCCGAGGTTGTGATGTAAAGTGTGTTTGGCTATGGAAGTTTTATGGCTGTAAGTAAACCTCGTATTCTAATCTAATGATGTGTGGGAAATGTGAACTTCGAGGACGAAGTTCTTTTAAGGGGGGTAGATTGAAATACCCCAAACCTTGATATGTGGTTTAAATATTAAACTATGGTATGTAAAGGCTAAAAGTGCCTTAGGAACATCAGTGTACAATTTAAACCATAGTAAAATGCAATAAAGCATTAAGGCACAGTTTGAGCAAAAACATGCTCTAAGCTATGAGCGAACTTGGTTAGGACCCAAAGAGCCTACCAAGACTTAATAATATTCAATTATGATTTAATAAGGCTAATTAAGTCCTTAGGAAACCTTGGTAGACAATAAAACCAAACAAAACACAAGAAAATACCTTAAAGTCAATAAGAGCAAAATGTGCTCTAAGCTTGGAATAAATTGTAAAAGACCTAATGGTCATACCTATACCTTATAAATATGTTAATGAACATATTAAATCAATTACCAAAGAAAACCAAGCTTGAAAACAAGTTAAAACCCAAAATGTGCTTTAAGGAGTCTTAAAGCACGTTTTTGAAAAATTGTCTTGTAAATGAGTTTTGAATGGCTAGATGTCCATCATTACTCTTTAATTAACATGTGTACTATATAGTATCACATTTGGAAGTCTATATCAATGGGAAATCAAAAATTTCACTTCTATGTGCTTTGTTTTGTGAATAGTGATTTTTATAAGCTAGTTTGTAACATATGTTATCATAAGTAATTAAATTGACAAATAAAGACTAAAACACCCTTATTATAATAAAGGGGGCCGGTTTCTTAAGTGTGGTGACTCACCACTCACTTGTTAACTTGTTAAAGAAATAAAGATGACTAATATAGTTACTATTTGCTTTATAAACACAAATATCTTCTAAAAAGCAAACTTATCTCATTTCTCTCATTCTTTCCATTTCACACGGTTCCAATCTCTTCTTCCTCCCTTCTTGCTGTTCTCTCTCGGTAATACACCAATACCACCATGGAAGTCCATCTTTGACCTCTTGTAAAATCTAGCTCACTTGTCCAAATCAAAAACAAACACCACCATTCTCTTCCTCTCATCAAGCTCTTCATTTCTATCTTCTCAAAACTTCAAGAGCCCCATTTCGGTTCCATGGAGTTCCACCATTGAAGGAGCTTGAGCTTGTCTTTCCACATATTATTGATCTCCTTTGCTTCTAGGTAAGGAATCTCAAAGAAAAATCAAGTTTCCTCCATGTTTTGTGTGTGACCGAAAATATTCATTGATGGAGCTCCTTGTGTTGCTTTGTTCTAGCTCCATTTGAATCTTTCAAGGACTAGGTGGAGTCCTCTCTTCATAGATATTCAAACACCCTTCAAAGATCAAGGTAAAACAACTACATTAATGTTTTGAAATAATGTAAACCTAGGGTTTACAATGAGATGAAGCATAAAGCTTATATACTCATTTCAATGTTGGTATATTGTTTAGTAGTTGACAAGGAAAGAAATGCCTTACCGGTTTTAAGAGGAAACAAGAAAGAAGTTTGAGTGGAAAAGAGGTAAATATGCTATCTCAATGTGGTTTAATGCCTTAGGAGAAATGAGCTTATAATGCTTATTAAAACTACCTAAAGAGCAAATGGTGAATGACTTAGTAAGGTGTTCTCAAGGAGACTAGTAAAGGAACATATGTCTTGGTGTGTGTAATTGCAGGTCAAAGGCGTATATATTGTGGAAATTCAGTGTTTATGGTTTAAGCAACTTAAGGGCCTAAGAGCCATGTTATTTAAGGGCCTAAGTGCCAAGCAATTTAAGTTATGCACTATATTGTGATGTAGTGCTAAATGGGTGAAGTTTGTGTATAAAATGTGTTTGATGGATTTTAGGTGTTTTGAATGAAATAAGGTAAAAACCTAAATGTTTGGATGTGAGTATATGCAAGAGAAGCTATGGCCAAATTTGGGAAAATGTGTGAGAAGTTCTAAGTGTTTTAAGTAAGTTTTGGTGAACTAGGAAGTGTTAAAGGTGAATAAATGTTTACTTGAGAAGAAAACATGTATTAAGGTGATTTAGAGTGATGCAAGGAATTAGGTATTATCTTGGAAGTTCTAGGAATTCAATGTGTGTTTTGAGAATGTATTTAAGTCTTGGAGAGTTTTGTTAAGGTTTAGGAATGTTGATGTACAAGGAGAGAGTGATGTTAGGCAAGATGTGAAAAGGAGATTTAGTTAGTAAGAAGAAGTTGAGAGATGATGTTAAGTGTAAAGGAAACACCTTGGTATAGTGGTCATTATAGGTGAAATACCACCTAGAAATCTTAAGAGAAAACATTGTAAGTGTTAGGAATTTTGTGAGGAATAAGTATAGGCTTAAGGAATTAGAAAATGAGTTTTATGAGTGTTTCAGGATGTCTTAAGGTGTGTTTGAAGTGCCCAAATGAGGTTAGGGGGTACTAGTTATATGGGGTGAAGTTTGGAGTTCAATGTAAAAAGGAAAACAAGGGTCTGGGCCAGACCGAACTTGCGACCGAACTTGCAAGGTCGGTCGAGCCTAGTTTACCCTGCGAGAATTGGCTTCTGGAATGGACCGACCTTGGGGACCGGACTTGCAAGGTCGGTCGGGCTTGTATTTTGTGTACGATTAAGTTTCTGGAACCGACCGAACATGGGACCGGACTTGGCAAGTTCGGTCGGGCTTGAATTTTCAAGGGGAAGAAACTCTCGGGAATAGACCGAACATGCGACCGAACTTACAAGGTCGGTCGGAGTAGAAAATTTTGACGGAAATGTGTTCTGGAATGGACCGAACTTGGACAAGTTCGGTCGGTAAGGTCGGTCGGACCAAAAATGTTGTTTAAGGTTATAAAATGATATGTAATGATGGGGATTGATAGGTAATGATGTTATAAAGTTGTTAAGGACATGTTAGGTGAGTTTTTAATGACAATTAAGTGGGTGAAAATTGTATTAAAATGTAAAAGTAAAACAAGTTAAAAGTGAAGTTATGTAACTAAGTTAACGGGGAAAATTATAGGCATTAGACATTAAATAATCAAGCAACCCCGATGTTAATAAAACACATGTGATGTTAACAGTTGTTCGAGAATTTGCTCGAGGAACATAAGTGGACGTGATAAAGTGGACTCCGGTGACAGGTATGGTTTTCTTGCAACTTGTGTCCTACCGGATTACACCGGCTTGTATGCCAATGTGTTTCTCTGTATGTTTGCCACGTTGTAAGATAAATCATGTAATGAGTTTATAGTAATTCATTTATGTGGCGTGTTCAACTCCGATACCATTTAACCTCGAAAGTGTTAAACCATAGCTAACTGAGTCTAGGATCACGTGAGAGTTCGGTATTCGGATTAAACGACCCGAACCATGGGACGTTCTAACCACGGCTATGCGTGAGTTAATTATGTGATGTTTGTGTGTATATACGTAAGGACCTCTCTTGTATGTTTAACTCAGTTGTAATACTGTATGTTGTGTGGATGTGATAGACTCCATAATGGGGTTCTAACTAATGTTTAATAGTAAGTATGTACTAACAGTAGTGAGGAATCCGGTTTGGCCGGTCGCGCGTTGTTTGGGAGAGGGTATCCTTCTTAGCCTTACCCTTCTCTTTGTTATGGTTGTTTCCCTCACGGGTTATGATCTCCCATAGCTCACTCCAAAGCTTAGCTATTCTGACTTATGATCGGTTTAGGGGGAACATGTGTTTGTGTGGTGTGTTCGGGCCTCCAAACCCGAACCGCCTTAACTTAAGTTACTCGTCCGACTATTAGGACGGTAATGAGTGTTGTTGCTATTGTACAACGAGCTTATCATGAGACTGGCAACATTCTCTAGGCTCACCAGTGTATAAACAATGTTTGGGTCGGTTCCTAAGAGAACCATTCCCGTTATTTTATGTATTTTGTTGTGATGCAATATCTATTACGGTGTTATGTTGTGCATGTGGAAGAGTGCAACGTGTTGTTATGTGTTGTTATGTAGTGTATGTTATATGATGTATAATGTGGAGTATGTGGATCATGGATATGAATCCCAGTTTGAGAAAAGAGGCGTTTAAGGATAACCCGATTTACGGGTAAGTGTCGTCTATTAAGGAAGTAGCTCCATTAGAGGAGGAACACTCTAGGGATAATGAATACCATGAGTGACTTATTAAGTAAGGATATATAATCCGTTTGTTGAGCCCATTGAGGCGAAATGTTATGTGTTGTGTGTTTACTGTTACATGCATGATTTAAATATAATCAACCGCATGCTAAGACGACAATTAGTTGTGCGTGGCCCGGTAGCATGTGGGCTGCGGGATTACCATACCAGCAAAGGTGCTGAGCCCTTGGGGGCCACCCTTTCTCTTCTTTTCCTATTCCAGGTACGAAGTGCTGGAAGCCGTTCGAGAGTAGGACGGGTAGTCGTTGTACATGGGTAATCATTCAAGTGTATGTATACAGTAGGTGTAGTAAGACCGAAATTGTTGTCGGCACCAGTTTATAAATACTCGGTATAGTGAAAGTTGTACGTTGTTATTGTTGTTAATGGAAAGGGAAAGTAATGTATAGTCGCTCGGGAATTTAGCCCATCAGACCGGTACAATGTATGTGTATTAGCCTTGTTAGCCACGTGGGTGGTTAACGGCGTGTAACACCAGCGAGTTGAGTTATTTGATGAGTTGTGTATTCCGCTGCAGATTGTTGTTATGTATTTGTTGTTGGATGGGTTGTTACAAAAAGTGGTATCAGAGCGAAGTATCGCTCTGATGACTGAATTACCGAGCTTAGGAAGTACCGAGTTAGGATTTAAGTACTTTGGGTTAAGGGTTGAGTGATAGCGTGAGAGATACGCTAGATAGGAATTTCCAGTGTGTATTGGAAACCTACAATATCCAACCCCCCTCCACAACCCCTGTTTTATAACTTGGGAAAGCAACGCCAGAGAGATGAAAGTCCTCTCATACTCGGGAATACCCGATCTGGCTGTTATTAAATACCTTTAGGGTACGGAGAACCTGTCATACGGTAGATCCCGAAAACTGGGAATCCCGGAGACGGTCCCATCTGAACGATGTTAACCGCATTTAATAGCAAAGAATGAAGGATTCTGTGTATAAGAGAATAGAATTTCCGGCAACCTGGGTCGACATGCAAAGCAGTCGAGAGTAACCAGCTTGCAACGCACCGACCGTGCAATAGGCAGGAAGTGGATTAATGGAACCCGAGACAAGTGTCTACGGGACCACAATTGATAAATGATACACCAACGGTATACCAACCGACAAAGGAACTACAACGTAGTGCCCAAACAAGAGACAAGTCTCAGTAACCACGACAAATACGTGGAACGGGCTACAAAGAGAATACAATACTAAAAGAAAAAGGGCCTCCCAGAATGGGAAACACCCTAGTTAATGATTATCATGTGAGGACAGTGAGAAGTCACCCAGAAGAGTTATATCAAGGCAGTAAGATCAGTGAGGGCCAACAAGGCCACTGATGATAGTATGGGTAAAAACAATACTATAACCGGTATGTGTTAAACCGATAGCCAGTTAGCATGGCGCACTTGCCATAGCAAGTGCTGCTATAACAGGGCTGTTCGGGAAATTTATAATCACTACGAAGTACTTGGTGAAGTACCATGAAGTTAAGTGAGATCATTGTAACCATGGAAGGGCTTGATAGCCTAACCTCTGTAATTGTAAGTACAAGGTCAGCAAGAAGCTAGACTTGGCTAAGGTAAGAAGATGTTGTGAAACCATGAAAATTTTCTTTCAAACCCAGATTTATTCAAACCCTTTTCTTTTCAAACCAAATTTTCTTTCAAACCAACACTTCCTTCTAACCTTCTTTTAAACCAAACCAGTAAAACCAGGGGCAGTTGATAAAGATACAACAGTGGATAAACTTTCCCTCGATTAAGTTCGGGAAGCATGGAATGAATATTGTCACGGGACAATATAAGGGAGTTGACAACAGAATACTTCACCTAGGCGTGTGACGGACACACTACGAGTGTACCAACTGAATTGTGGGACGACCGCACTCCGATAGGAGCTTGTGGGCCTGACAGACCTACTTATGGTTAGTTGGGTAGGTAGCAATGTATCATTATGGTACCCCACATATGTATACGAGTGGAGTCCGAAACACGGGAAGTAGTCGACTCCGTCTACGGTCAGCAGTATAAATCAAACAAGAGCTAAAGATTACAAGGAATGGTTGAAGTTAAGGAACTCAGTTGAGATAACTAGACTAAAGGAATCAGTGAATTCATTTTCAAGGAAATGTTTTAAGAGTCAGGAGGTGCGAAGTGCACTAACTGAATGTAAAGACATCGTATATGACTTAAGGATCCTCAGGGATAAACATGATAGCTGGAATGGTGACCCAGCCTGTACATGGCAAAGCAGATGCCTAATGTGGACACATTAATGTGCAATGGACGTGATGAAACTCCCAGAATGAGTACCTACACTATCAGGAAATGTTAATCCTCACAGAAAGATAATAAGCCAGTTAAGAACGCAAACGGCGTGGCTAACTCGACATATCAATAAGTGCGAACCAGATGTAAAAGCATAACTTAGCAACACCCAGGAGCAATCCTTAAAGGGTGTTCGCATCAACAAGAGTTGCACGAAGTGACATAATAGAAACACAAGGGTTGAAACTAACACCCAGTTTAGACATAAGTTGTCAGGAGACGGACTGACAAACCTAAGGGGCATCCCATGAAAGGAAACGGAATGCAACGACCTTGACATGGAGCTCAATATAATATCCAAACCATGTAATGTTGTACAGAGAAGTACATGTGTGTGGACAGCCTACAAGAGCTCCTCAGCAGCAGATAACAAAGCCCAACTAAAATGTGTTATGTAATTAGATTGATTGATTGAATTTATATTATATAAGTGAATAGTGAAGAACGAACCACTGCATTAAGAGTGGGGATACCTCTCGATATTGTGAGACCGCAGGAGCGGTAGTTATGTGAATCAAGCTCAAGAAATATGTTAAGGATTGACCATATTGTTATTGAAAGAGAGCAGTTAGCTTAGTAACATGTGTGTATAAAGTGAAACACCGAGCTGAATAATGCCGGCTTATGACTCGAATGATCGATGCTCAAGGAGCATTCAGTAGTCATCCAAATGAGTGATGAACTATAATGTGAATAATGTAAGTATATGTGTGGAAGTTAATGTGACAGTAAATACGATATAAGCTGATGTTATACAAGGAGTAAGCACGGTGTGCAATAAGCGACCGTTGTATAATTATTGTTAAGTGATGATAGGACAAATAAGTGGAGTTATGAGTTAAACTCAGTGGAGATGCAAAGTAAGCGATGTAAACAGAATGGGCAATAAGCCAGTGGTAGGTACTATGTGATGAGGAACTCAGTGTGAATTCCATGGCGAATTCGCTAACGGTAAGAGATACCACGCGTCGGTTGAGAAACCATTGTTACCAAGATGAAGGTGACAATTGGGGACGTACAATACAGTAAGAATAACAAATGGGGCAATTAAGCTCTACAGTTATTAGAGTTTCGCAGCAGAAACTAGTGAGCCAGTGATTCAAGTGTTGAATGTACATGGTGAACATGAGTGAATGGCTAATTATTAACGCCTAGAAGCCTAACAGGCCAGAATCGAAACCAACTAAGAGTTTAAACAAACTCCAATGAGAATTCTTGGTTTAGGAACTAAACCGCCAATATGGTTAAGATCCTCTAATCAGAATCCATTGTGTAGTAGACCGCGTGGAAGTTAAAACACTTCACGACGGCAGAACATTATAAGCCAATGTTTAGTGATTGATTACGTGGGCGTAATCCCTTTAAGGGGGGTAGAGCGCAAAACCACTTAGTGTATATTACCGTACAAGTGTACGTAGTGTATATGACTTATATGGTGCATAGCACAAAATTATATTATTGTTTTGATGATTGGTGTGTGTGTTACGTAAACATACACATTCATTCATGGTTTAATTGTGGTAATTGCGCACAGAAGATGCGAATACCATTGTGATAAGTGTGTGTATTTGTTAACAGCTGTGTGTGATAGTACAAGTGTGGGGAGTAGAGAAACTCCCGGGGGGAACAAAAGCCCCGACAGTGTATAAATGTGAAATGGTGTGTTGTATTTTGATGAAATATATATGTATATATATACTATGTAGTGATTCATGAAAGAATACGAAACTGACATAGAACCTAGTGAGAATGAGATTCCCTAGGTAACTACATTTAAGTGAATGGAAATAACTGATAGACGAAGTCCTATCCCTTGGAGATGTTATGATCATGACTAGAATGATTTAAAAGATAGAAAATTGGAAATGAGTGATTTACTTGATGCTTGAAAATGAAGTGGGAGGTGGAACTTGATTTGCATGCGATCAAGGGAAGCCGAACACAAATTGGGGTGGAAGGATAGTTCAACACTGATGCTGATCACATCAGGGTTGGATGACTCTTGAAACTCCCTATAAGTGGTCACAAATAACCACGCTAAGAAAAGAAGCAAAGAGCTTAAGTTGGACTTGGAGTTGTGTGTGTTTTCAAAAGGATTTTCAATTGGTATTTATAAAACGTTGATAGATACTTTACATAATTAAAGTTCTCTTACTTAACTTCACAAGGAAATTTTAAATTTAAGTGATTGTTTTGACCTCCCAAAGACACGGGGACGGAAGGTGTCCATCGCGACCGGGTTCTGCGGGATCACAGTGTATATCAAAGATATTTTTGATTGTTATACATGCTATGACATGTTGTTTGGTATGTGTAATAAATGTTATTTTGACCTCGAGTTCTAAAGTGTATGCTATCAAGACCTATGAGTCTAAATGTGTTGTGTTACATAGACCTATGTGTCTAAAGGCTGTTATGTTATCAAGACCTATGTGTCTACATGTTGTTATGGTACCCAAGACCAGTGAGTCAAAGGGGTTGTTATGTATGTGTAAGTGTTGTTAAGATACCCGGACCATTGAGTCCGAGGTTATCATGTGAATATGTTATGTTATGTGTGGATGTGAATGTGTTGCCGGACCATTAAGTCCGAGGTTGTGATGTAAAGTGTGTTTGGCTATGGAAGTTTTATGGCTGTAAGTAAACCTCGTATTCTAATCTAATGATGTGTGGGAAATGTGAACTTCGAGGACGAAGTTCTTTTAAGGGGGGTAGATTGAAATACCCCAAACCTTGATATGTGGTTTAAATATTAAACTATGGTATGTAAAGGCTAAAAGTGCCTTAGGAACATCAGTGTACAATTTAAACCATAGTAAAATGCAATAAAGCATTAAGGCACAGTTTGAGCAAAAACATGCTCTAAGCTATGAGCGAACTTGGTTAGGACCCAAAGAGCCTACCAAGACTTAATAATATTCAATTATGATTTAATAAGGCTAATTAAGTCCTTAGGAAACCTTGGTAGACAATAAAACCAAACAAAACACAAGAAAATACCTTAAAGTCAATAAGAGCAAAATGTGCTCTAAGCTTGGAATAAATTGTAAAAGACCTAATGGTCATACCTATACCTTATAATATGTTAATGAACATATTAAATCAATTACCAAAGAAAACCAAGCTTGAAACAAGTTAAAACCCAAAATGTGCTTTAAGGAGTCTTAAAGCACGTTTTTGAAAAATTGTCTTGTAAATGAGTTTTGAATGGCTAGATGTCCATCATTACTCTTTAATTAACATGTGTACTATATAGTATCACATTTGGAAGTCTATATCAATGGGAAATCAAAAATTTCACTTCTATGTGCTTTGTTTTGTGAATAGTGATTTTTATAAGCTAGTTTGTAACATATGTTATCATAAGTAATTAAATTGACAAATAAAGACTAAAACACCCTTATTATAATAAAGGGGGCCGGTTTCTTAAGTGTGGTGACTCACCACTCACTTGTTAACTTGTTAAAGAAATAAAGATGACTAATATAGTTACTATTTGCTTTATAAACACAAATATCTTCTAAAAAGCAAACTTATCTCATTTCTCTCATTCCTTCTCCATTTCACACGGTTCCAATCTCTTCTTCCTCCCTTCTTGCTGTTCTCTCTCGGTAATACACCAATACCACCATGGAAGTCCATCTTTGACCTCTTGTAAAATCTAGCTCACTTGTCCAAATCAAAAACAAACACCACCATTCTCTTCCTCTCATCAAGCTCTTCATTTCTATCTTCTCAAAACTTCAAGAGCCCCATTTCGGTTCCATGGAGTTCCACCATTGAAGGAGCTTGAGCTTGTCTTTCCACATATTATTGATCTCCTTTGCTTCTAGGTAAGGAATCTCAAAGAAAAATCAAGTTTCCTCCATGTTTTGTGTGTGACCGAAAATATTCATTGATGGAGCTCCTTGTGTTGCTTTGTTCTAGCTCCATTTGAATCTTTCAAGGACTAGGTGGAGTCCTCTCTTCATAGATATTCAAACACCCTTCAAAGATCAAGGTAAAACAACTACATTAATGTTTTGAAATAATGTAAACCTAGGGTTTACAATGAGATGAAGCATAAAGCTTATATACTCATTTCAATGTTGGTATATTGTTTAGTAGTTGACAAGGAAAGAAATGCCTTACCGGTTTTAAGAGGAAACAAGAAAGAAGTTTGAGTGGAAAGAGGTAAATATGCTATCTCAATGTGGTTTAATGCCTTAGGAGAAATGAGCTTATAATGCTTATTAAAACTACCTAAAGAGCAAATGGTGAATGACTTAGTAAGGTGTTCTCAAGGAGACTAGTAAAGGAACATATGTCTTGGTGTGTGTAATTGCAGGTCAAAGGCGTATATATTGTGGAAATTCAGTGTTTATGGTTTAAGCAACTTAAGGGCCTAAGAGCCATGTTATTTAAGGGCCTAAGTGCCAAGCAATTTAAGTTATGCACTATATTGTGATGTAGTGCTAAATGGGTGAAGTTTGTGTATAAAATGTGTTTGATGGATTTTAGGTGTTTTGAATGAAATAAGGTAAAAACCTAAATGTTTGGATGTGAGTATATGCAAGAGAAGCTATGGCCAAATTTGGGAAAATGTGTGAGAAGTTCTAAGTGTTTTAAGTAAGTTTTGGTGAACTAGGAAGTGTTAAAGGTGAATAAATGTTTACTTGAGAAGAAAACATGTATTAAGGTGATTTAGAGTGATGCAAGGAATTAGGTATTATCTTGGAAGTTCTAGGAATTCAATGTGTGTTTTGAGAATGTATTTAAGTCTTGGAGAGTTTGTTTAAGGTTTAGGAATGTTGATGTACAAGGAAGAAGTGATGTTTAGGCAAGATGTGAAAAGGAGATTTAGTTAGTAAGAAAAGAAGTTTGAGAGATGATGTTAAGGTGTAGAGGAAACACCTTGGTATAGTGGTCATTATAGGTGAAATACCACCTAGAAATCTTAAGGAGAAAACATTGTAAGTGTTAGGAATTTTGTGAGGATATAAGTAAAGGCTTAAGGAATTAGAAAATGAGTTTTATGAGTGTTTCAGGATGTCTTAAGGTGTGTTTGAAGTGCCCAAATGAGGTTAGGGGGTACTAGGTTATATGGGGTGAAGTTTGGAGTTCAATGTAAAAAGGAAAACAAGGGTCTGGGCCAGACCGAACTTGCGACCGAACTTGCAAGGTCGGTCGAGCCCAGTTTACCCTGCGAGAATTGGCTTCTAGAATGGACCGACCTTGGGGACCGGACTTGCAAGGTCGGTCGGGCTTGTATTTTGTGTACGGATTAAGTTTCTGGAACCGACCGAACATGGGACCGGACTTGGCAAGTTCTCGGTCTTGAATTTTCAAGGGGAAGAAACTCTCGGGAATAGACCGAACATGCGACCGAACTTACAAGGTCGGTCGGAGTAGAAAATTTGACGGAAATGTGTTCTGGAATGGACCGAACTTGGACAAGTTCGGTCGGTAAGGTCGGTCGGACCAAAAATGTTTTTTAAAGGTTATCCCCTGCGTTTCCTCTGGGGCTTGCTCGGTCATGCTGTTCTCCCGTTGTTCCGGCTCTGTTCGGTGCGTTTTTTCCTGCCCTTCCGTGGGGTGCCCCCTTCTTCCCCTGTCCCCGTCCACCCCCAACAGTGCGTTTGTCCTCGCAGCGTAACGGGGCCTTCTACGGCATTTCGACCTTAATCTCGCCACACCCCCGATGTTAATAAAACACATGTGATGTTAAAAGTTGTTCGAGAATTTGCTCGAGGAACATAAGTGGACGTGATAAAGTGGACTCCGGTGACAGGTATGGTTTTCTTGCAACCCGTGTCCTACCGGATTACACCGGCTTGTATGCCAATGTGTTTCTCTGTATGTTTGCCACATTGTAAGATAAATCATGTAATGAGTTATAGTAATTCATTTATGTGGCGTGTTCAACTCCGATACCATTTAACCTCGAAAGTGTTAAACCATAGCTAACTGAGTCTAGGATCACGTGAGAGTTCGGTATTCGGATTAAACGACCCGAACCATGGGACGTTCTAACCACGGCTATGCGTGAGTTAATTATGTGATGTTTGTGTGTATATACGTAAGGACCTCTCTTGTATGCTTAACTCAGTTGTAATACTGTATGTTGTGTGGATGTGATAGACTCCATAATGGGGTTCTAACTAATGTTTAATAGTAAGTATGTACTAACAGTAGTGAGGAATCCGGTTTGGCCGGTCGCGCGTTGTTTGGGAGAGGGTATCCTTCTTAGCCTTACCCTTCTCTTTGTTATGGTTGTTTCCCTCACGGGTTATGATCTCCCATAGCTCACTCCAAAGCTTAGCTATTCTGACTTATGATCGGTTTAGGGGGAACATGTGTTTGTGTGGTGTGTTCGGGCCCTCCAAACCCGAACCGCCTTAACTTAAGTTACTCGTCCGACTATTAGGACGGTAATGAGTGTTGTTGCTATTGTACAACGAGCTTATCATGAGACTGGCAACATTCTCTAGGCTCACCAGTGTATAAACAATGTTTGGGTCGGTTCCTAAGAGAACCATTCCCGTTATTTTATGTATTTTGTTGATGCAATATCTATTAGCGGTGTTATGTTGTGCATGTGGAAGAGTGCAACGTGTTGTTATGTGTTGTTATGTAGTGTATGTTATATGATGTATAATGTGGAGTATGTGGATCATGGATATGAATCCCAGTTTGAGAAAAGAGGCGTTTAAGGATAACCCGATTTACGGGTAAGTGTCGTCTATTAAGGAAGTAGCTCCATTAGAGGAGGAACACTCTAGGGATAATGAATACCATGAGTGACTTATTAAGTAAGGATATATTATCCGTTTGTTGAGCCCATTGAGGCGAAATTTATGTGTTGTGTTTACTGTTACATGCATGATTTAAATATAATCAACCGCATGCTAAGACGACAATTAGTTGTGCGTGGCCCGGTAGCATGTGGGCTGCGGGATTACCATACCAGCAAAGGTGCTGAGCCCCTTGGGGGCCACCCTTTCTCTTCTTTTCCTATTCCAGGTACGAAGTGCTGGAAGCCGTTCGAGAGTAGGACGGGTAGTCGTTGTACATGGGTAATCATTCAAGTGTATGTATACAGTAGGTGTAGTAAGACCGAAATTGTTGTCGGCACCAGTTTATAAATACTCGGTATAGTGAAAGTTGTACGTTGTTATTGTTGTTAATGGAAAGGGAAAGTAATGTATAGTCGCTCGGGAATTTAGCCCATCAGACCGGTACAATGTATGTGTATTAGCCTTGTTAGCCACGTGGGTGGTTAACGGCGTGTAACACCAGCGAGTTGAGTTATTTGATGAGTTGTGTATTCCGCTGAGATTGTTGTTATGTATTTGTTGTTGGATGGGTGTTACAAAAAGTGGTATCAGAGTGAAGTATCGCTCTGATGACTGAATTACCGAGCTTAGGAAGTACCGAGTTAGGATTTAAGTACTTTGGGTTAAGGGTTGAGTGATAGCGTGAGAGATACGCTAGATAGGAATTTCCAGTGTGTATTGGAAACCTACAATATCCAACCCGCCCTCCACAACCCCTGTTTTATAACTTGGGAAAGCAACGCCAGAGAGATGAAAGTCCTCTCATACTCGGGAATACCCGATCTGGCTGTTATTAAATACCTTTAGGGTACGGAGAACCTGTCATACGGTAGATCCCGAAAACTGGGAATCCCGGAGACGGTCTCCATCTGAACGATGTTAACCGCATTTAATAGCAAAGAATGAAGGATTCTGTGTATAAGAGAATAGAATTTCCGGCAACCTGGGTCGACATGCAAAGCAGTCGAGAGTAACCAGCTTGCAACGCACCGACCGTGCAATAGGCAGGAAGTGGATTAATGGAACCCGAGACAAGTGTCTACGGGACCACAATTGATAAATGATACACCAACGGTATACCAACCGACAAAGGAACTACAACGTAGTGCCCAAACAAGAGACAAGTCTCGAACCACGACAAATACGTGGAACGGGCTACAAAGAGAATACAATACTAAAAGAAAAAGGGGCCTCCCAGAATGGGAAACACCCTAGTTAATGATTATCATGTGAGGACAGTGAGAAGTCACCCAGAAGAGTTATTATCAAGGCAGTAAGATCAGTGAGGGCCAACAAGGCCACTGATGATAGTATGGGTAAAAACAATACTATAACCGGTATGTGTTAAACCGATAGCCAGTTAGCATGGCGCACTTGCCATAGCAAGTGCTGCTATAACAGGGCTGTTCGGGAAATTTATAATCACTACGAAGTACTTGGTGAAGTACCATGAAGTTAAGTGAGATCATTGTAACCATGGAAGGGCTTGATAGCCTAACCTCTGTAATTGTAAGTACACCAGTCAGCAAGAAGCTAGACTTGGCTAAGGTAAGAAGATGTTGTGAAACCATGAAAATTTTCTTTCAAACCCAGATTTATTCAAACCCTTTTCTTTTCAAACCAAATTTTCTTTCAAACCAACACTTCCTTCTAACCTTCTTTTAAACCAAACCAGTAAAACCAGGGGCAGTTGATAAAGATACAACAGTGGATAAACTTTCCCTCGATTAAGTTCGGGAAGCATGGAATGAATATTGTCACGGGACAATATAAGGGAGTTGACAACAGAATACTTCACCTAGGCGTGTGACGGACACTACGAGTGTACCAACTGAATTGTGGGACGACCGCACTCCGATAGGAGCTTGTGGGCCTGACAGACCTACTTATGGGTTAGTTGGGTAGGTAGCAATGTATCATTATGGTACCCCACATATGTATACGAGTGGAGTCCGAAACACGGGAAGTAGTCGACTCCGTCTACGGTCAGCAGTATAAATCAAACAAGAGCTAAAGATTACAAGGAATGGTTGAAGTTAAGGAACTCAGTTGAGATAACTAGACTAAAGGAATCAGTGAATTCATTTTCAAGGAAATGTTTTAAGAGTCAGGAGGTGCGAAGTGCACTAACTGAATGTAAAGACATCGTATATGACTTAAGGATCCTCAGGGATAAACATGATAGCTGGAATGGTGACCCAGCCTGTACATGGCAAAGCAGATGCCTAATGTGGACACATTAATGTGCAATGGACGTGATGAAACTCCCAGAATGAGTACCTACACTATCAGGAAATGTTAATCCTCACAGAAGAAGATAATAAGCCAGTTAAGAACGCAAACGGCGTGGCTAACTCGACATATCAATAAGTGCGAACCAGATGTAAAAGCATAACTTAGCAACACCCAGGAGCAATCCTTAAAGGGTGTTCGCATCAACAAGAGTTGCACGAAGTGACATAATAGAAACACAAGGGTTGAAACTAACACCCAGTTTAGACATAAGTTGTCAGGAGACGGACTGACAAACCTAAGGGGCATCCCATGAAAGGAAACGGAATGCAACGACCTTGACATGGAGCTCAATATAATATCCAAACCATGTAATGTTGTACAGAGAAGTACATGTGTGTGGACAGCCTACAATGAGCGCAGCTCAAGGCAGTAAGGCTTATAAGCCACAACTAAAATGTGTTATGTAAATTAGATTGATTGCAGAAGTTTATATTATATAAGTGAATAGAGTGAAGAACGAACCACTGCATTAAGAGTGGGGATACCTCTCGATATTGTGAGACCGCAGGAGCGGTAGTTATGTGAATCAAGCTCAAGAAAATGTTAAGGATTGACCATATTGTTATTGAAAGAGAGCAGTTAGCTTAGTAACATGTGTGTATAAAGTGAAACACCGAGCTGAATAATGCCGGCTTATGACTCGAATGATCGATGCTCAAGGAGCATTCAGTAGTCATCCAAATGAGTGATGAACTATAATGTGAATAATGTAAGTATATGTGTGGAAGTTAATGTGACAGTAAATACGATATAAGCTGATGTTATACAAGGAGTAAGAGCACGGTGTGCAATAAGCGACCGTTGTATAATTATTGTTAAGTGATGATAGGACAAATAAGTGGAGTTATGAGTTAAACTCAGTGGAGATGCAAAGTAAGCGATGTAAACAGAATGGGCAATAAGCCAGTGGTAGGTACTATGTGATGAGGAACTCAGTGTGAATTCCATGGCGAATTCGCTAACGGTAAGAGATACCACGCGTCGGTTGAGAAACCATTGTTACCAAGATGAAGGTGACAATTGGGGACGTACAATACAGTAAGAATAACAAATGGGGCAATTAAGCTCTACAGTTATTAGAGTTTCGCAGCAGAAACTAGTGAGCCAGTGATTCAAGTGTTGAATGTACATGGTGAACATGAGTGAATGGCTAATTATTAACGCCTAGAAGCCTAACAGGCCAGAATCGAAACCAACTAAGAGTTTAAACAAACTCCAATGAGAATTCTTGGTTTAGGAACTAAACCGCCAATATGGTTAAGATCCTCTAATCAGAATCCATTGTGTAGTAGACCGCGTGGAAGTTAAAACACTTCACGACGGCAGAACATTATAAGCCAATGTTTAGTGATTGATTACGTGGGCGTAATCCCTTTTAAGGGGGGTAGAGCGCAAAACCACTTAGTGTATATTACCGTACAAGTGTACGTAGTGTATATGACTTATATGGTGCATAGCACAAAATTATATTATTGTTTTGATGATTGGTGTGTGTGTTACGTAAACATACACATTCATTCATGGTTTAATTGTGGTAATTGCGCACAGAAGATGCGAATACCATTGTGATAAGTGTGTGTATTTGTTAACAGCTGTGTGTGATAGTACAAGTGTGGGGAGTAGAGAAACTCCCGGGGGGAACAAAAGCCCCGACAGTGTATAAATGTGAAATGGTGTGTTGTATTTTGATGAAATATATATGTATATATATACTATGTAGTGATTCATGAAAGAATACGAAACTGACATAGAACCTAGTGAGAATGAGATTCCCTAGGTAACTACATTTAAGTGAATGGAAATAACTGATAGACGAAGTCCTATCCCTTGGAGATGTTATGATCATGACTAGAATGATTTAAAAGATAGAAAATTGGAAATGAGTGATTTACTTGATGCTTGAAAATGAAGTGGGAGGTGGAACTTGATTTGCATGCGATCAAGGGAAGCCGAACACAAATTGGGGTGGAAGGATAGTTCAACACTGATGCTGATCACATCAGGGTTGGATGACTCTTGAAACTCCCTATAAGTGGTCACAAATAACCACGCTAAGAAAAGAAGCAAAGAGCTTAAGTTGGACTTGGAGTTGTGTGTGTTTTCAAAAGGATTTTCAATTGGTATTTATAAAACGTTGATAGATACTTTACATAATTAAAGTTCTCTTACTTAACTTCACAAGGAAATTTTAAATTTAAGTGATTGTTTTGACCTCCCAAAGACACGGGGACGGAAGGTGTCCATCGCGACCGGGTTCTGCGGGATCACAGTGTATATCAAAGATATTTTTGATTGTTATACATGCTATGACATGTTGTTTGGTATGTGTAATAAATGTTATTTTGACCTCGAGTTCTAAAAGTGTATGCTATCAAGACCTATGAGTCTAAATGTGTTGTGTTACATAGACCTATGTGTCTAAAGGCTGTTATGTTATCAAGACCTATGTGTCTACATGTTGTTATGTATGGTGATCAAAGTGTTATGTATGTGTAAGTGTTGTTAATACCCGGACCATTGAGTCCGAGGTTATCATGTGAATATGTTATTTATGTGTGGATGTGAATGTGTTGCCCGGACCATTAAGTCCGAGGTTGTGATGTAAAGTGTGTTTGGCTATGGAAGTTTTATGGCTGTAAGTAAACCTCGTATTCTAATCTAGATGTGTGGGAAATGTGAACTTCGAGGACGAAGTTCTTTTAAGGGGGTAGATTGAATACCCCAAACCTTGATATGTGGTTTAAATATTAAACTATGGTATGTAAAGGCTAAAAGTGCCTTAGGAACATCAGTGTACAATTTAAACCATAGTAAAATGCAATAAAGCATTAAGGCACAGTTTGAGCAAAAACATGCTCTAAGCTATGAGCGAACTTGGTTAGGACCCAAAGAGCCTACCAAGACTTAATAATATTCAATTATGATTTAATAAGGCTAATTAAGTCCTTAGGAAACCTTGGTAGACAATAAAACCAAACAAAACACAAGAAAATACCTTAAAGTCAATAAGAGCAAAATGTGCTCTAAGCTTGGAATAAATTGTAAAAGACCTAATGGTCATACCTATACCTTATAAATATGTTAATGAACATATTAAATCAATTACCAAAGAAAACCAAGCTTGAAAACAAGTTAAAACCCAAAATGTGCTTTAAGGAGTCTTAAAGCACGTTTTTGAAAAATTGTCTTGTAAATGAGTTTTGAATGGCTAGATGTCCATCATTACTCTTTAATTAACATGTGTACTATATAGTATCACATTTGGAAGTCTATATCAATGGGAAATCAAAAATTTCACTTCTATGTGCTTTGTTTTGTGAATAGTGATTTTATAAGCTAGTTTGTAACATATGTTATCATAAGTAATTAAATTGACAATAAAGACTAAAACACCCTTATTATAATAAAGGGGGCCGGTTTCTTAAGTGTGGTGACTCACCACTCACTTGTTAACTTGTTAAAGAAATAAAGATGACTAATATAGTTACTATTTGCTTTATAAACACAAATATCTTCTAAAAAGCAAACTTATCTCATTTCTCTCATTCCTTCTCCATTTCACACGGTTCCAATCTCTTCTTCCTCCTTCTTGCTGTTCTCTCTCGGTAATACACCAATACCACCATGGAAGTCCATCTTTGACCTCTTGTAAAATCTAGCTCACTTGTCCAAATCAAAACAAACACCACCATTCTCTTCCTCTCATCAAGCTCTTCATTTCTATCTTCTCTCAAAACTTCAAGAGCCCCATTTCGGTTCCATGGAGTTCCACCATTGAAGGAGCTTGAGCTTGTCTTTCCACATATTATTGATCTCCTTTGCTTCTAGGTAAGGAATCTCAAAGAAAAATCAAGTTTCCTCCATGTTTGTGTGTGACCGAAAATATTCATTGATGGAGCTCCTTGTGTTGCTTTGTTCTAGCTCCATTTGAATCTTTCAAGGACTAGGTGGAGTCCTCTCTTCATAGATATTCAAACACCCTTCAAAGATCAAGGTAAAAAACTACATTAATGTTTTGAAATAATGTAAACCTAGGGTTTACAATGAGATGAAGCATAAAGCTTATTACTCATTTCAATGTTGGTATATTGTTTAGTAGTTGACAAGGAAAGAAATGCCTTACCGGTTTTAAGAGGAAACAAGAAAGAAGTTTGAGTGGAAAAGAGGTAAATATGCTATCTCAATGTGGTTTAATGCCTTAGGAGAAATGAGCTTATAATGCTTATTAAAACTACCTAAAGAGCAAATGGTGAATGACTTAGTAAGGTGTTCTCAAGGAGACTAGTAAAGGAACATATGTCTTGGTGTGTGTAATTGCAGGTCAAAGGCGTATATATTGTGGAAATTCAGTGTTTATGGTTTAAGCAACTTAAGGGCCTAAGAGCCATGTTATTTAAGGGCCTAAGTGCCAAGCAATTTAAGTTATGCACTATATTGTGATGTAGTGCTAAATGGGTGAAGTTTGTGTATAAAATGTGTTTGATGGATTTTAGGTGTTTTGAATGAATAAGGTAAAAACCTAAATGTTTGGATGTGAGTATATGCAAGAGAAGCTATGGCCAAATTTGGGAAAATGTGTGAGAAGTTCTAAGTGTTTTAAGTAAGTTTTGGTGAACTAGGAAGTGTTAAAGGTGAATAAATGTTTACTTGAGAAGAAAACATGTATTAAGGTGATTTAGAGTGATGCAAGGAATTAGGTATTATCTTGGAAGTTCTAGGAATTCAATGTGTGTTTTGAGAATGTATTTAAGTCTTGGAGAGTTTGTTTAAGGTTTAGGAATGTTGATGTACAAGGAAGAAGTGATGTTTAGGCAAGATGTGAAAAGGAGATTTAGTTAGTAAGAAAAGAAGTTTGAGAGATGATGTTAAGGTGTAGAGGAAACACCTTGGTATAGTGGTCATTATAGGTGAAATACCACCTAGAAATCTTAAGGAGAAAACATTGTAAGTGTTAGGAATTTTGTGAGGATATAAGTAAAGGCTTAAGGAATTAGAAAATGAGTTTTATGAGTGTTTCAGGATGTCTTAAGGTGTGTTTGAAGTGCCCAAATGAGGTTAGGGGGTACTAGGTTATATGGGGTGAAGTTTGGAGTTCAATGTAAAAAGGAAAACAAGGGTCTGGGCCAGACCGAACTTGCGACCGAACTTGCAAGGTCGGTCGAGCCCAGTTTACCCTGCGAGAATTGGCTTCTAGAATGGACCGACCTTGGGGACCGGACTTGCAAGGTCGGTCGGGCTTGTATTTTGTGTACGGATAAAGTTTCCTATCTGGAACCGACCGAACATGGGACCGGACTTGGCAAGTTCGGTCGGGCTTGAATTTTCAAGGGGAAGAAACTCTCGGGAATAGACCGAACATGCGACCGAACTTACAAGGTCGGTCGGAGTAGAAAATTTTGACGGAAATGTGTTCTGGAATGGACCGAACTTGGACAAGTTCGGTCGGTAAGGTCGGTCGGACCAAAATGTTGTTTAAGGTTATAAAATGATATGTAATGATGGGGATTGATAGGTAATGATGTTATAAAGTTGTTAAGGACATGTTAGGTGAGTTTTTAATGACAATTAAGTGGGTGAAAAATTGTATTAAAATGTAAAAGTAAAACAAGTTAAAAAGTGAAGTTATGTAACTAAGTTAACGGGAAAAATTATAGGCATTAGACATTAAATAATCAAGCAACCCCGATGTTAATAAAAACACATGTGATGTTAACAGTTGTTCGAGAATTTGCTCGAGGAACATAAGTGGACGTGATAAAGTGGACTCCGGTGACAGGTATGGTTTTCTTGCAACTTGTGTCCTACCGGATTACACCGGCTTGTATGCCAATGTGTTTCTCTGTATGTTTGCCACGTTTAAGATAAATCATGTAATGAGTTTATAGTAATTCATTTATGTGGCGTGTTCAACTCCGATACCATTTAACCTCGAAAGTGTTAAACCATAGCTAACTGAGTCTAGGATCACGTGAGAGTTCGGTATTCGGATTAAACGACCCGAACCATGGGACGTTCTAACCACGGCTATGCGTGAGTTAATTATGTGATGTTTGTGTGTATATACGTAAGGACCTCTCTTGTATGTTTAACTCAGTTGTAATACTGTATGTTGTGTGGATGTGATAGACTCCATAATGGGGTTCTAACTAATGTTTAATAGTAAGTATGTACTAACAGTAGTGAGGAATCCGGTTTGGCCGGTCGCGCGTTGTTTGGGAGGGTATCCTTCTTAGCCTTACCCTTCTCTTTGTTATGGTTGTTTCCCTCACGGGTTATGATCTCCCATAGCTCACTCCAAAGCTTAGCTATTCTGACTTATGATCGGTTTAGGGGGAACATGTGTTTGTGTGGTGTGTTCGGGCCTCCAAACCCGAACCGCCTTAACTTAAGTTACTCGTCCGACTATTAGGACGGTAATGAGTGTTGTTGCTATTGTACAACGAGCTTATCATGAGACTGGCAACATTCTCTAGGCTCACCAGTGTATAAACAATGTTTGGGTCGGTTCCTAAGAGAACCATTCCCGTTATTTTATGTATTTTGTTGTGATGCAATATCTATTACGGTGTTATGTTGTGCATGTGGAAGAGTGCAACGTGTTGTTATGTGTTGTTATGTAGTGTATGTTATATGATGTATAATGTGGAGTATGTGGATCATGGATATGAATCCCAGTTTGAGAAAAGAGGCGTTTAAGGATAACCCGATTTACGGGTAATGTCGTCTATTAAGGAAGTAGCTCCATTAGAGGAGGAACACTCTAGGGATAATGAATACCATGAGTGACTTATTAAGTAAGGATATAATCCGTTTGTTGAGCCCATTGAGGCGAAATGTTATGTGTTGTGTGTTACTGTTACATGCATGATTTAAATATAATCAACCGCATGCTAAGACGACAATTAGTTGTGTGTGGCCCGGTAGCATGTGGGCTGCGGGATTACCATACCAGCAAAGGTGCTGAGCCCCTTGGGGGCCACCCTTTCTCTTCTTTTCCTATTCCAGGTACGAAGTGCTGGAAGCCGTTCGAGAGTAGGACGGGTAGTCGTTGTACATGGGTAATCATTCAAGTGTATGTATACAGTAGGTGTAGTAAGACCGAAATTGTTGTCGGCACCAGTTTATAAATACTCGGTATAGTGAAAGTTGTACGTTGTTATTGTTGTTAATGGAAAGGGAAAGTAATGTATAGTCGCTCGGGAATTTAGCCCATCAGACCGGTACAATGTATGTGTATTAGCCTTGTTAGCCACGTGGGTGGTTAACGGCGTGTAACACCAGCGAGTTGAGTTATTTGATGAGTTGTGTATTCCGCTGCAGATTGTTGTTATGTATTTGTTGTTGGATGGGTTGTTACAAAAAGTGGTATCAGAGCGAAGTATCGCTCTGATGACTGAATTACCGAGCTTAGGAAGTACCGAGTTAGGATTTAAGTACTTTGGGTTAAGGGTTGAGTGATAGCGTGAGATACGCTAGATAGGAATTTCCAGTGTGTATTGGAAACCTACAATATCCAACCCGCCCTCCACAACCCCTTTTTATAACTTGGGAAAGCACGCCAGAGATGACAGTCCTCTCATACTCGGGAATACCCGATCTGGCTGTTATTAAATACCTTTAGGGTACGGAGACCTGTCATACGGTAGATCCCGAAAACTGGGAATCCCGGAGACGTCTCCATCTGAACGATGTTAACCGCATAATAGCAAAGAATGAAGGATTCTGTGTATAAGAGAATAAATTTCCGGCAACCTGGGTCGACATGCAAGCAGTCGAGAGTAACCAGCTTGCAACGCACCGACCGTGCATAGGCAGGAAGTGGATTAATGGAACCCGAGACAAGTGTCTACGGGACCACAATTGATAAATGATACACCAACGGTATACCAACCGACAAGGAACTACAACGTAGTGCCCAAACAAGAGACAAGTCTCAGTAACCACGACAAATACGTGGAACGGGCTACAAAGAGAATACAATACTAAAAGAAAAAGGGGCCTCCCAGAATGGGAAACACCCTAGTTAATGATTATCATGTGAGGACAGTGAGAAGTCACCCAGAAGAGTTATATCAAGGCAGTAAGATCAGTGAGGGCCAACAAGGCCACTGATGATAGTATGGGTAAAACAATACTATAACCGGTATGTGTTAAACCGATAGCCAGTTAGCATGGCGCACTTGCCATAGCAAGTGCTGCTATAACAGGGCTGTTCGGGAAATTTATAATCACTACGAAGTACTTGGTGAAGTACCATGAAGTTAAGTGAGATCATTGTAACCATGGAAGGGCTTGATAGCCTAACCTCTGTAATTGTAAGTACAACCAGTCAGCAAAGCTAGACTTGGCTAAGGTAAGAAGATGTTGTGAAACCATGAAAATTTTCTTTCAAACCCAGATTTATTCAAACCCTTTTCTTTTCAAACCAAATTTTCTTTCAAACCAACACTTCCTTCTAACCTTCTTTTAAACCAAACCAGTAAAACCAGGGGCAGTTGATAAAGATACAACAGTGGATAAACTTTCCCTCGATTAAGTTCGGGAAGCATGGAATGAATATTGTCACGGGACAATATAAGGGAGTTGACAACAGAATACTTCACCTAGGCGTGTGACAGACACTACGAGTGTACCAACTGAATTGTGGGACGACCGCACTCCGATAGGAGCTTGTGGGCCTGACAGACCTACTTATGGCTTAATTGGGTAGGTAGCAATGTATCATTATGGTACCCCACATATGTATACGAGTGGAGTCCGAAACACGGGAAGTAGTCGACTCCGTCTACGGTCAGCAGTATAAATCAAACAAGAGCTAAAGATTACAAGGAATGGTTGAAGTTAAGGAACTCAGTTGAGATAACTAGACTAAAGGAATCAGTGAATTCATTTTCAAGGAAATGTTTTAAGAGTCAGGAGGTGCGAAGTGCACTAACTGAATGTAAAGACATCGTATATGACTTAAGGATCCTCAGGGATAAACATGATAGCTGGAATGGTGACCCAGCCTGTACATGGCAAAGCAGATGCCTAATGTGGACACATTAATGTGCAATGGACGTGATGAAACTCCCAGAATGAGTACCTACACTATCAGGAAATGTTAATCCTCACAGAAGAAGATAATAAGCCAGTTAAGAACGCAAACGGCGTGGCTAACTCGACATATCAATAAGTGCGAACCAGATGTAAAGCATAACTTAGCAACACCCAGGAGCAATCCTTAAAGGGTGTTCGCATCAACAAGAGTTGCACGAAGTGACATAATAGAAACACAAGGGTTGAAACTAACACCCAGTTTAGACATAAGTTGTCAGGAGACGGACTGACAAACCTAAGGGGCATCCCATGAAAGGAAACGGAATGCAACGACCTTGACATGGAGCTCAATATAATATCCAAACCATGTAATGTTGTACAGAGAAGTACATGTGTGTGGACAGCCTACAATGAGCGCAGCTCAAGGCAGTAAGGCTTATAAGCCACAACTAAAATGTGTTATGTAAATTAGATTGATTGCAGAAGTTTATATTATAAAGTGAATAGAGTGAAGAACGAACCACTGCATTAAGAGTGGGGATACCTCTCGATATTGTGAGACCGCAGGAGCGGTAGTTATGTGAATCAAGCTCAAGAAATATGTTAAGGATTGACCATATTGTTATTGAAAGAGAGCAGTTAGCTTAGTAACATGTGTGTATAAAGTGAAACACCGAGCTGAATAATGCCGGCTTATGACTCGAATGATCGATGCTCAAGGAGCATTTAGTAGTCATCCAATGAGTGATGAACTATAATGTGAATAATGTAAGTATATGTGTGGAAGTTAATGTGACAGTAAATACGATATAAGCTGATGTTATACAAGGAGTAAGAGCACGGTGTGCAATAAGCGACCGTTGTATAATTATTGTTAAGTGATGATAGGACAAATAAGTGGAGTTATGAGTTAAACTCAGTGGAGATGCAAAGTAAGCGATGTAAACAGAATGGGCAATAAGCCAGTGGTAGGTACTATGTGATGAGGAACTCAGTGTGAATTCCATGGCGAATTCGCTAACGGTAAGAGATACCACGCGTCGGTTGAGAAACCATTGTTACCAAGATGAAGGTGACAATTGGGGACGTACAATACAGTAAGAATAACAAATGGGGCAATTAAGCTCTACAGTTATTAGAGTTTCGCAGCAGAAACTAGTGAGCCAGTGATTCAAGTGTTGAATGTACATGGTGAACATGAGTGAATGGCTAATTATTAACGCCTAGAAGCCTAACAGGCCAGAATCGAAACCAACTAAGAGTTTAAACAAACTCCAATGAGAATTCTTGGTTTAGGAACTAAACCGCCAATATGGTTAAGATCCTCTAATCAGAATCCATTGTGTAGACCGCGTGGAAGTTAAAACACTTCACGACGGCAGAACATTATAAGCCAATGTTTAGTGATTGATTACGTGGGCGTAATCCCTTTTAAGGGGGGTAGAGCGCAAAACCACTTAGTGTATATTACCGTACAAGTGTACGTAGTGTATATGACTTATATGGTGCATAGCACAAAATTATATTATTGTTTTGATGATTGGTGTGTGTTACGTAAACATACACATTCATTCATGGTTTAATTGTGGTAATTGCGCACAGAAGATGCGAATACCATTGTGATAAGTGTGTGTATTTGTTAACAGCTGTGTGTGATAGTACAAGTGTGGGGAGTAGAGAAACTCCCGGGGGGAACAAAAGCCCCGACAGTGTATAAATGTGAAATGGTGTGTTGTATTTTGATGAAATATATATGTATATATATACTATGTAGTGATTCATGAAAGAATACGAAACTGACATAGAACCTAGTGAGAATGAGATTCCCTAGGTAACTACATTTAAGTGAATGGAAATAACTGATAGACGAAGTCCTATCCCTTGGAGATGTTATGATCATGACTAGAATGATTTAAAAGATAGAAAATTGGAAATGAGTGATTTACTTGATGCTTGAAAATGAAGTGGGAGGTGGAACTTGATTTGCATGCGATCAAGGGAAGCCGAACACAAATTGGGGTGGAAGGATAGTTCAACACTGATGCTGATCACATCAGGGTTGGATGACTCTTGAAACTCCCTATAAGTGGTCACAAATAACCACGCTAAGAAAAGAAGCAAAGAGCTTAAGTTGGACTTGGAGTTGTGTGTTTTCAAAAGGATTTTCAATTGGTATTTATAAAACGTTGATAGATACTTTACATAATTAAAGTTCTCTTACTTAACTTCACAAGGAAATTTTAAATTTAAGTGATTGTTTTGACCTCCCAAAGACACGGGGACGGAAGGTGTCCATCGCGACCGGGTTCTGCGGGATCACAGTGTATATCAAAGATATTTTTGATTGTTATACATGCTATGACATGTTGTTTGGTATGTGTAATAAATGTTATTTTGACCTCGAGTTCTAAAGTGTATGCTATCAAGACCTATGAGTCTAAATGTGTTGTGTTACATAGACCTATGTGTCTAAAGGCTGTTATGTTATCAAGACCTATGTGTCTACATGTTGTTATGGTACCCAAGACCAGTGAGTCAAAGGGGTTGTTATGTATGTGTAAGTGTTGTTAAGATACCCGGACCATTGAGTCCGAGGTTATCATGTGAATATGTTATGTTATGTGTGGATGTGAATGTGTTGCCCGGACCATTAAGTCCGAGGTTGTGATGTAAAGTGTGTTTGGCTATGGAAGTTTTATGGCTGTAAGTAAACCTCGTATTCTAATCTAATGATGTGTGGGAAATGTGAACTTCGAGGACGAAGTTCTTTTAAGGGGGGTAGATTGAAATACCCCAAACCTTGATATGTGGTTTAAATATTAAACTATGGTATGTAAAGGCTAAAAGTGCCTTAGGAACATCAGTGTACAATTTAAATAGTAAAATGCAATAAAGCATTAAGGCACAGTTTGAGCAAAAACATGCTCTAAGCTATGAGCGAACTTGGTTAGGACCCAAAGAGCCTACCAAGACTTAATAATATTCAATTATGATTTAATAAGGCTAATTAAGTCCTTAGGAAACCTTGGTAGACAATAAAACCAAACAAAACACAAGAAATACCTTAAAGTCAATAAGAGCAAAATGTGCTCTAAGCTTGGAATAAATTGTAAAAGACCTAATGGTCATACCTATACCTTATAAATATGTTAATGAACATATTAAATCAATTACCAAAGAAAACCAAGCTTGAAAACAAGTTAAACCCAAAATGTGCTTTAAGGAGTCTTAAAGCACGTTTTTGAAAAATTGTCTTGTAAATGAGTTTTGAATGGCTAGATGTCCATCATTACTCTTTAATTAACATGTGTACTATATAGTATCACATTTGGAAGTCTATATCAATGGGAAATCAAAAATTTCACTTCTATGTGCTTTGTTTTGTGAATAGTGATTTTTATAAGCTAGTTTGTAACATATGTTATCATAAGTAATTAAATTGACAAATAAAGACTAAAACACCCTTATTATAATAAAGGGGGCCGGTTTCTTAAGTGTGGTGACTCACCACTCACTTGTTAACTTGTTAAAGAAATAAAGATGACTAATATAGTTACTATTTGCTTTATAAACACAAATATCTTCTAAAAAGCAAACTTATCTCATTTCTCATTCCTTCTCCATTTCACACGGTTCCAATCTCTTTCTTCCTCCCTTCTTGCTGTTCTCTCTCGGTAATACACCAATACCACCATGGAAGTCCATCTTTGACCTCTTGTAAAATCTAGCTCACTTGTCCAAATCAAAAACAAACACCACCATTCTCTTCTCTCATCAAGCTCTTCATTTCTATCTTCTCAAAACTTCAAGAGCCCCATTTCGGTTCCATGGAGTTCCACCATTGAAGGAGCTTGAGCTTGTCTTTCCACATATTATTGATCTCCTTTGCTTCTAGGTAAGGAATCTCAAAGAAAAATCAAGTTTCCTCCATGTTTTGTGTGTGACCGAAAATATTCATTGATGGAGCTCCTTGTGTTGCTTTGTTCTAGCTCCATTTGAATCTTTCAAGGACTAGGTGGAGTCCTCTCTTCATAGATATTCAAACACCCTTCAAAGATCAAGGTAAAACAACTACATTAATGTTTTGAAATAATGTAAACCTAGGGTTTACAATGAGATGAAGCATAAAGCTTATATACTCATTTCAATGTTGGTATATTGTTTAGTAGTTGACAAGGAAAGAAATGCCTTACCGGTTTTAAGAGGAAACAAGAAAGAAGTTTGAGTGGAAAAGAGGTAAATATGCTATCTCAATGTGGTTTAATGCCTTAGGAGAAATGAGCTTATAATGCTTATTAAAACTACCTAAAGAGCAAATGGTGAATGACTTAGTAAGGTGTTCTCAAGGAGACTAGTAAAGGAACATATGTCTTGGTGTGTGTAATTGCAGGTCAAAGGCGTATATATTGTGGAAATTCAGTGTTTATGGTTTAAGCAACTTAAGGGCCTAAGAGCCATGTTATTTAAGGGCCTAAGTGCCAAGCAATTTAAGTTATGCACTATATTGTGATGTAGTGCTAAATGGGTGAAGTTTGTGTATAAAATGTGTTTGATGGATTTTAGGTGTTTTGAATGAAATAAGGTAAAAACCTAAATGTTTGGATGTGAGTATATGCAAGAGAAGCTATGGCCAAATTTGGGAAAATGTGTGAGAAGTTCTAAGTGTTTTAAGTAAGTTTTGGTGAACTAGGAAGTGTTAAAGGTGAATAAATGTTTACTTGAGAAGAAAACATGTATTAAGGTGATTTAGAGTGATGCAAGGAATTAGGTATTATCTTGGAAGTTCTAGGAATTCAATGTGTGTTTTGAGAATGTATTTAAGTCTTGGAGAGTTTGTTTAAGGTTTAGGAATGTTGATGTACAAGGAAGAAGTGATGTTTAGGCAAGATGTGAAAAGGAGATTTAGTTAGTAAGAAAAGAAGTTTGAGAGATGATGTTAAGGTGTAGAGGAAACACCTTGGTATAGTGGTCATTATAGGTGAAATACCACCTAGAAATCTTAAGGAGAAAACATTGTAAGTGTTAGGAATTTTGTGAGGATATAAGTAAAGGCTTAAGGAATTAGAAAATGAGTTTTATGAGTGTTTCAGGATGTCTTAAGGTGTGTTTGAAGTGCCCAAATGAGGTTAGGGGGTACTAGGTTATATGGGGTGAAGTTTGGAGTTCAATGTAAAAAGGAAAACAAGGGTCTGGGCCAGACCGAACTTGCGACCGAACTTGCAAGGTCGGTCGAGCCCAGTTTACCCTGCGAGAATTGGCTTCTAGAATGGACCGACCTTGGGGACCGGACTTGCAAGGTCGGTCGGGCTTGTATTTTGTGTACGGATTAAGTTTCTGGAACCGACCGAACATGGGACCGGACTTGGCAAGTTCGGTCGGGCTTGAATTTTCAAGGGGAAGAAACTCTCGGGAATAGACCGAACATGCGACCGAACTTACAAGGTCGGTCGGAGTAGAAAATTTTGACGGAAATGTGTTCTGGAATGGACCGAACTTGGACAAGTTCGGTCGGTAAGGTCGGTCGGACCAAAAATGTTGTTTAAGGTTATAAAATGATATGTAATGATGGGGATTGATAGGTAATGATGTTATAAAGTTGTTAAGGACATGTTAGGTGAGTTTTTAATGACAATTAAGTGGGTGAAAAATTGTATTAAAATGTAAAAGTAAAACAAGTTAAAAAGTGAAGTTATGTAACTAAGTTAACGGGGAAAATTATAGGCATTAGACATTAAATAATCAAGCAACCCCGATGTTAATAAAAACACATGTGATGTTAAAAGTTGTTCGAGAATTTGCTCGAGGAACATAAGTGGACGTGATAAAGTGGACTCCGGTGACAGGTATGGTTTTCTTGCAACCCGTGTCCTACCGGATTACACCGGCTTGTATGCCAATGTGTTTCTCTGTATGTTTGCCACATTGTAAGATAAATCATGTAATGAGTTTATAGTAATTCATTTATGTGGCGTGTTCAACTCCGATACCATTTAACCTCGAAAGTGTTAAACCATAGCTAACTGAGTCTAGGATCACGTGAGAGTTCGGTATTCGGATTAAACGACCCGAACCATGGGACGTTCTAACCACGGCTATGCGTGAGTTAATTATGTGATGTTTGTGTGTATATACGTAAGGACCTCTCTTGTATGCTTAACTCAGTTGTAATACTGTATGTTGTGTGGATGTGATAGACTCCATAATGGGGTTCTAACTAATGTTTAATAGTAAGTATGTACTAACAGTAGTGAGGAATCCGGTTTGGCCGGTCGCGCGTTGTTTGGGAGAGGGTATCCTTCTTAGCCTTACCCTTCTCTTTGTTATGGTTGTTTCCCTCACGGGTTATGATCTCCCATAGCTCACTCCAAAGCTTAGCTATTCTGACTTATGATCGGTTTAGGGGGAACATGTGTTTGTGTGGTGTGTTCGGGCCTCCAAACCCGAACCGCCTTAACTTAAGTTACTCATCCGACTATTAGGACGGTAATGAGTGTTGTTGCTATTGTACAACGAGCTTATCATGAGACTGGCAACATTCTCTAGGCTCACCAGTGTATAAACAATGTTTGGGTCGGTTCCTAAGAGAACCATTCCCGTTATTTTATGTATTTTGTTATGATGCAATATCTATTGCGGTGTTATGTTGTGCATGTGGAAGAGTGCAACGTGTTGTTATGTGTTGTTATGTAGTGTATGTTATATGATGTATAATGTGGAGTATGTGGATCATGGATATGAATCCCAGTTTGAGAAAAGAGGCGTTTAAGGATAACCCGATTTACGGGTAAGTGTCGTCTATTAAGGAAGTAGCTCCATTAGAGGAGGAACACTCTAGGGATAATGAATACCATGAGTGACTTATTAAGTAAGGATATATTATCCGTTTGTTGAGCCCATTGAGGCGAAATTTATGTGTTGTGTGTTTACTGTTACATGCATGATTTAAATATAATCAACCGCATGCTAAGACGACAATTAGTTGTGTGTGGCCCGGTAGCATGTGGGCTGCGGGATTACCATACCAGCAAAGGTGCTGAGCCCCTTGGGGGCCACCCTTTCTCTTCTTTTCCTATTCCAGGTACGAAGTGCTGGAAGCCGTTCGAGAGTAGGACGGGTAGTCGTTGTACATGGGTAATCATTCAAGTGTATGTATACAGTAGGTGTAGTAAGACCGAAATTGTTGTCGGCACCAGTTTATAAATACTCGGTATAGTGAAAGTTGTACGTTGTTATTGTTGTTAATGGAAAGGGAAAGTAATGTATAGTCGCTCGGGAATTTAGCCCATCAGACCGGTACAATGTATGTGTATTAGCCTTGTTAGCCACGTGGGTGGTTAACGGCGTGTAACACCAGCGAGTTGAGTTATTTGATGAGTTGTGTATTCCGCTGCAGATTGTTGTTATGTATTTGTTGTTGGATGGGGTGTTACAAAAAGTGGTATCAGAGTGAAGTATCGCTCTGATGACTGAATTACCGAGCTTAGGAAGTACCGAGTTAGGATTTAAGTACTTTGGGTTAAGGGTTGAGTGATAGCGTGAGAGATACGCTAGATAGGAATTTCCAGTGTGTATTGGAAACCTACAATATCCAACCCGCCCTCCACAACCCCTGTTTTATAACTTGGGAAAGCAACGCCAGAGAGATGAAAGTCCTCTCATACTCGGGAATACCCGATCTGGCTGTTATTAAATACCTTTAGGGTACGGAGAACCTGTCATACGGTAGATCCCGAAAACTGGGAATCCCGGAGACGGTCTCCATCTGAACGATGTTAACCGCATTTAATAGCAAAGAATGAAGGATTCTGTGTATAAGAGAATAGAATTTCCGGCAACCTGGGTCGACATGCAAAGCAGTCGAGAGTAACCAGCTTGCAACGCACCGACCGTGCAATAGGCAGGAAGTGGATTAATGGAACCCGAGACAAGTGTCTACGGGACCACAATTGATAAATGATACACCAACGGTATACCAACCGACAAAGGAACTACAACGTAGTGCCCAAACAAGAGACAAGTCTCGGAACCACGACAAATACGTGGAACGGGCTACAAAGAGAATACAATACTAAAAGAAAAAGGGGCCTCCCAGAATGGGAAACACCCTAGTTAATGATTATCATGTGAGGACAGTGAGAAGTCACCCAGAAGAGTTATTATCAAGGCAGTAAGATCAGTGAGGGCCAACAAGGCCACTGATGATAGTATGGGTAAAAACAATACTATAACCGGTATGTGTTAAACCGATAGCCAGTTAGCATGGCGCACTTGCCATAGCAAGTGCTGCTATAACAGGGCTGTTCGGGAAATTTATAATCACTACGAAGTACTTGGTGAAGTACCATGAAGTTAAGTGAGATCATTGTAACCATGGAAGGGCTTGATAGCCTAACCTCTGTAATTGTAAGTACACACAGTCAGCAAGAAGCTAGACTTGGCTAAGGTAAGAAGATGTTGTGAAACCATGAAAATTTTCTTTCAAACCCAGATTTATTCAAACCCTTTTCTTTTCAAACCAAATTTTCTTTCAAACCAACACTTCCTTCTAACCTTCTTTTAAACCAAACCAGTAAAACCAGGGGCAGTTGATAAAGATACAACAGTGGATAAACTTTCCCTCGATTAAGTTCGGGAAGCATGGAATGAATATTGTCACGGGACAATATAAGGGAGTTGACAACAGAATACTTCACCTAGGCGTGTGACGGACACTACGAGTGTACCAACTGAATTGTGGGACGACCGCACTCCGATAGGAGCTTGTGGGCCTGACAGACCTACTTATGGGTTAGTTGGGTAGGTAGCAATGTATCATTATGGTACCCCACATATGTATACGAGTGGAGTCCGAAACACGGGAAGTAGTCGACTCCGTCTACGGTCAGCAGTATAAATCAAACAAGAGCTAAAGATTACAAGGAATGGTTGAAGTTAAGGAACTCAGTTGAGATAACTAGACTAAAGGAATCAGTGAATTCATTTTCAAGGAAATGTTTTAAGAGTCAGGAGGTGCGAAGTGCACTAACTGAATGTAAAGACATCGTATATGACTTAAGGATCCTCAGGGATAAACATGATAGCTGGAATGGTGACCCAGCCTGTACATGGCAAAGCAGATGCCTAATGTGGACACATTAATGTGCAATGGACGTGATGAAACTCCCAGAATGAGTACCTACACTATCAGGAAATGTTAATCCTCACAGAAGAAGATAATAAGCCAGTTAAGAACGCAAACGGCGTGGCTAACTCGACATATCAATAAGTGCGAACCAGATGTAAAAGCATAACTTAGCAACACCCAGGAGCAATCCTTAAAGGGTGTTCGCATCAACAAGAGTTGCACGAAGTGACATAATAGAAACACAAGGGTTGAAACTAACACCCAGTTTAGACATAAGTTGTCAGGAGACGGACTGACAAACCTAAGGGGCATCCCATGAAAGGAAACGGAATGCAACGACCTTGACATGGAGCTCAATATAATATCCAAACCATGTAATGTTGTACAGAGAAGTACATGTGTGTGGACAGCCTACAATGAGCGCAGCTCAAGGCAGTAAGGCTTATAAGCCACAACTAAAATGTGTTATGTAAATTAGATTGATTGCAGAAGTTTATATTATATAAGTGAATAGAGTGAAGAACGAACCACTGCATTAAGAGTGGGGATACCTCTCGATATTGTGAGACCGCAGGAGCGGTAGTTATGTGAATCAAGCTCAAGAAATATGTTAAGGATTGACCATATTGTTATTGAAAGAGAGCAGTTAGCTTAGTAACATGTGTGTATAAAGTGAAACACCGAGCTGAATAATGCCGGCTTATGACTCGAATGATCGATGCTCAAGGAGCATTCAGTAGTCATCCAAATGAGTGATGAACTATAATGTGAATAATGTAAGTATATGTGTGGAAGTTAATGTGACAGTAAATACGATATAAGCTGATGTTATACAAGGAGTAAGAGCACGGTGTGCAATAAGCGACCGTTGTATAATTATTGTTAAGTGATGATAGGACAAATAAGTGGAGTTATGAGTTAAACTCAGTGGAGATGCAAAGTAAGCGATGTAAACAGAATGGGCAATAAGCCAGTGGTAGGTACTATGTGATGAGGAACTCAGTGTGAATTCCATGGCGAATTCGCTAACGGTAAGAGATACCACGCGTCGGTTGAGAAACCATTGTTACCAAGATGAAGGTGACAATTGGGGACGTACAATACAGTAAGAATAACAAATGGGGCAATTAAGCTCTACAGTTATTAGAGTTTCGCAGCAGAAACTAGTGAGCCAGTGATTCAAGTGTTGAATGTACATGGTGAACATGAGTGAATGGCTAATTATTAACGCCTAGAAGCCTAACAGGCCAGAATCGAAACCAACTAAGAGTTTAAACAAACTCCAATGAGAATTCTTGGTTTAGGAACTAAACCGCCAATATGGTTAAGATCCTCTAATCAGAATCCATTGTGTAGTAGACCGCGTGGAAGTTAAAACACTTCACGACGGCAGAACATTATAAGCCAATGTTTAGTGATTGATTACGTGGGCGTAATCCCTTTTAAGGGGGGTAGAGCACAAAACCACTTAGTGTATATTACCGTACAAGTGTACGTAGTGTATATGACTTATATGGTGCATAGCACAAAATTATATTATTGTTTTGATGATTGGTGTGTGTGTTACGTAAACATACACATTCATTCATGGTTTAATTGTGGTAATTGCGCACAGAAGATGCGAATACCATTGTGATAAGTGTGTGTATTTGTTAACAGCTGTGTGTGATAGTACAAGTGTGGGGAGTAGAGAAACTCCCGGGGGGAACAAAAGCCCCGACAGTGTATAAATGTGAAATGGTGTGTTGTATTTTGATAAAAATATATATATATATACTATGTAGTGATTCATGAAAGAATACGAAACTGACATAGAACCTAGTGAGAATGAGATTCCCTAGGTAACTACATTTAAGTGAATGGAAATAACTGATAGACGAAGTCCTATCCCTTGGAGATGTTATGATCATGACTAGAATGATTTAAAAGATAGAAAATTGGAAATGAGTGATTTACTTGATGCTTGAAAATGAAGTGGGAGGTGGAACTTGATTTGCATGCGATCAAGGGAAGCCGAACACAAATTGGGGTGGAAGGATAGTTCAACACTGATGCTGATCACATCAGGGTTGGATGACTCTTGAAACTCCCTATAAGTGGTCACAAATAACCACGCTAAGAAAAGAAGCAAAGAGCTTAAGTTGGACTTGGAGTTGTGTGTGTTTTCAAAAGGATTTTCAATTGGTATTTATAAAACGTTGATAGATACTTTACATAATTAAAGTTCTCTTACTTAACTTCACAAGGAAATTTTAAATTTAAGTGATTGTTTTGACCTCCCAAAGACACGGGGACGGAAGGTGTCCATCGCGACCGGGTTCTGCGGGATCACAGTGTATATCAAAGATATTTTTGATTGTTATACATGCTATGACATGTTGTTTGGTATGTGTAATAAATGTTATTTTGACCTCGAGTTCTAAAAGTGTATGCTATCAACCTATGAGTCTAAATGTGTTGTGTTACATAGACCTATGTGTCTAAAGGCTGTTATGTTATCAAGACCTATGTGTCTACATGTTGTTATGGTACCCAAGACCAGTGAGTCAAAGGGGTTGTTATGTATGTGTAAGTGTTGTTAGATACCCGGACCATTGAGTCCGAGGTTATCATGTGAATATGTTATGTTATGTGTGGATGTGAATGTGTTGCCCGGACCATTAAGTCCGAGGTTGTGATGTAAAGTGTGTTTGGCTATGGAAGTTTTATGGCTGTAAGTAAACCTCGTATTCTAATCTAATGATGTGTGGGAAATGTGAACTTCGAGGACGAAGTTCTTTTAAGGGGGGTAGATTGAAATACCCCAAACCTTGATATGTGGTTTAAATATTAAACTATGGTATGTAAAGGCTAAAAGTGCCTTAGGAACATCATGTACAATTTAAACCATAGTAAAATGCAATAAAGCATTAAGGCACAGTTTGAGCAAAAACATGCTCTAAGCTATGAGCGAACTTGGTTAGGACCCAAAGAGCCTACCAAGACTTAATAATATTCAATTATGATTTAATAAGGCTAATTAAGTCCTTAGGAAACCTTGGTAGACAATAAAACCAAACAAAACACAAGAAAATACCTTAAAGTCAATAAGAGCAAAATGTGCTCTAAGCTTGGAATAAATTGTAAAAGACCTAATGGTCATACCTATACCTATAAATATGTTAATGAACATATTAAATCAATTACCAAAGAAAACCAAGCTTGAAAACAAGTTAAAACCCAAAATGTGCTTTAAGGAGTCTTAAAGCACGTTTTTGAAAAATTGTCTTGTAAATGAGTTTGAATGGCTAGATGTCCATCATTACTCTTTAATTAACATGTGTACTATATAGTATCACATTTGGAAGTCTATATCAATGGGAAATCAAAAATTTCACTTCTATGTGCTTTGTTTTGTGAATAGTGATTTTTATAAGCTAGTTTGTAACATATGTTATCATAAGTAATTAAATTGACAAATAAAGACTAAAACACCCTTATTATAATAAAGGGGGCCGGTTTCTTAAGTGTGGTGACTCACCACTCACTTGTTAACTTGTTAAAGAAATAAAGATGACTAATAGTTACTATTTGCTTTATAACACAAATATCTTCTAAAAAGCAAACTTATCTCATTTCTCTCATTCCTTCTCCATTTCACACGGTTCCAATCTCTTCTTCCTCCCTTCTTGCTGTTCTCTCTCGGTAATACACCAATACCACCATGGAAGTCCATCTTTGACCTCTTGTAAAATCTAGCTCACTTGTCCAAATCAAAAACAACACCACCATTCTCTTCCTCTCATCAAGCTCTTCATTTCTATCTTCTCAAAACTTCAAGAGCCCCATTTCGGTTCCATGGAGTTCCACCATTGAAGGAGCTTGAGCTTGTCTTTCCACATATTATGATCTCCTTTGCTTCTAGGTAAGGAATCTCAAAGAAAAATCAAGTTTCCTCCATGTTTTGTGTGTGACCGAAAATATTCATTGATGGAGCTCCTTGTGTTGCTTTGTTCTAGCTCCATTTGAATCTTTCAAGGACTAGGTGGAGTCCTCTCTTCATAGATATTCAAACACCCTTCAAAGATCAAGGTAAAACAACTACATTAATGTTTTGAAATAATGTAAACCTAGGGTTTACAATGAGATGAAGCATAAAGCTTATATACTCATTTCAATGTTGGTATATTGTTTAGTTGACAAGGAAAGAAATGCCTTCCGGTTTTTAAGAGGAAACAGAAGAAGTTTGAGTGGAAAAGAGGTAAATATGCTATCTCAATGTGGTTTAATGCCTTAGGAGAAATGAGCTTATAATGCTTATTAAAACTACCTAAAGAGCAAATGGTGAATGACTTAGTAAGGTGTTCTCAAGGAGACTAGTAAAGGAACATATGTCTTGGTGTGTGTAATTGCAGGTCAAAGGCGTATATATTGTGGAAATTCAGTGTTTATGGTTTAAGCAACTTAAGGGCCTAAGAGCCATGTTATTTAAGGGCCTAAGTGCCAAGCAATTTAAGTTATGCACTATATTGTGATGTAGTGCTAAATGGGTGAAGTTTGTGTATAAATGTGTTTGATGGATTTTAGGTGTTTTGAATGAAATAAGGTAAAAACCTAAATGTTTGGATGTGAGTATATGCAAGAGAAGCTATGGCCAAATTTGGGAAAATGTGTGAGAAGTTCTAAGTGTTTTAAGTAAGTTTTGGTGAACTAGGAAGTGTTAAAGGTGAATAAATGTTTACTTGAGAAGAAAACATGTATTAAGGTGATTTAGAGTGATGCAAGGAATTAGGTATTATCTTGGAAGTTCTAGGAATTCAATGTGTGTTTTGAGAATGTATTTAAGTCTTGGAGAGTTTGTTTAAGGTTTAGGAATGTTGATGTACAAGGAAGAAGTGATGTTTAGGCAAGATGTGAAAAGGAGATTTAGTTAGTAAGAAAAGAAGTTTGAGAGATGATGTTAAGGTGTAGAGGAAACACCTTGGTATAGTGGTCATTATAGGTGAAATACCACCTAGAAATCTTAAGGAGAAAACATTGTAAGTGTTAGGAATTTTGTGAGGATATAAGTAAAGGCTTAAGGAATTAGAAAATGAGTTTTATGAGTGTTTCAGGATGTCTTAAGGTGTGTTTGAAGTGCCCAAATGAGGTTAGGGGTACTAGGTTATATGGGGTGAAGTTTGGAGTTCAATGTAAAAGGAAAACAAGGGTCTGGGCCAGACCGAACTTGCGACCGAACTTGCAAGGTCGGTCGAGCCCAGTTTACCCTGCGAGAATTGGCTTCTAGAATGGACCGACCTTGGGGACCGGACTTGCAAGGTCGGTCGGGCTTGTATTTTGTGTACGGATTAAGTTTCTGGAACCGACCGAACATGGGACCGGACTTGGCAAGTTCGGTCGGGCTTGAATTTTCAAGGGAAGAAACTCTCGGGAATAGACCGAACATGCGACCGAACTTACAAGGTCGGTCGGAGTAGAAAATTTTGACGGAAATGTGTTCTGGAATGGACCGAACTTGGACAAGTTCGGTCGGTAAGGTCGGTCGGACCAAAAATGTTGTTTAAGGTTATAAAATGATATGTAATGATGGGGATTGATAGGTAATGATGTTATAAGTTGTTAAGGACATGTTAGGTGAGTTTTTAATGACAATTAAGTGGGTGAAAAATTGTATTAAAATGTAAAAGTAAAACAAGTTAAAAAGTGAAGTTATGTAACTAAGTTAACGGGGAAAAATTATAGGCATTAGACATTAAATAATCAAGCAACCCCGATGTTAATAAAAACACATGTGATGTTAACAGTTGTTCGAGAATTTGCTCGAGGAACATAAGTGGACGTGATAAAGTGGACTCCGGTGACAGGTATGGTTTTCTTGCAACCTGTGTCCTACCGGATTACACCGGCTTGTATGCCAATGTGTTTCTCTGTATGTTTGCCACGTTGTAAGATAAATCATGTAATGAGTTTATAGTAATTCATTTATGTGGCGTGTTCAACTCCGATACCATTTAACCTCGAAAGTGTTAAACCATAGCTAACTGTGTCTAGGATCACGTGAGAGTTCGGTATTCGGATTAAACGACCCGAACCATGGGACGTTCTAACCACGGCTATGCGTGAGTTAATTATGTGATGTTTGTGTGTATATACGTAAGGACCTCTCTTGTATGTTTAACTCAGTTGTAATACTGTATGTTGTGTGGATGTGATAGACTCCATAATGGGGTTCTAACTAATGTTTAATAGTAAGTATGTACTAACAGTAGTGAGGAATCCGGTTTGGCCGGTCGCGCGTTGTTTGGGAGAGGGTATCCTTCTTAGCCTTACCCTTCTCTTTGTTATGGTTGTTTCCCTCACGGGTTATGATCTCCCATAGCTCACTCCAAAGCTTAGCTATTCTGACTTATGATCGGTTTAGGGGGAACATGTGTTTGTGTGGTGTGTTCGGGCCTCCAAACCCGAACCGCCTTAACTTAAGTTACTCGTCCGACTATTAGGACGGTAATGAGTGTTGTTGCTATTGTACAACGAGCTTATCATGAGACTGGCAACATTCTCTAGGCTCACCAGTGTATAAACAATGTTTGGGTCGGTTCCTAAGAGAACCATTCCCGTTATGTTATGTATTTTGTTGTGATGCAATATCTATTGCGGTGTTATGTTGTGCATGTGGAAGAGTGCAACGTGTTGTTATGTGTTGTTATGTAGTGTATGTTATATGATGTATAATGTGGAGTATGTGGATCATGGATATGAATCCCAGTTTGAGAAAAGAGGCGTTTAAGGATAACCCGATTTACGGGTAAGTGTCGTCTATTAAGGAAGTAGCTCCATTAGAGGAGGAACACTCTAGGGATAATGAATACCATGAGTGACTTATTAAGTAAGGATATATTATCCGTTTGTTGAGCCCATTGAGGCGAAATGTTATGTGTTGTGTGTTTACTGTTACATGCATGATTTAAATATAATCAACCGCATGCTAAGACGAAATTAGTTGTGTGTGGCCCGGTAGCATGTGGGCTGCGGGATTACCATACCAAAAGGTGCTGAGCCCCTTGGGGGCCACCCTTTCTCTTATTTTCCTATTCCAGGTACGAAGTGCTGGAAGCCGTTCGAGAGTAGGACGGGTAGTCGTTGTACATGGGTAATCATTCAAGTGTATGTATACAGTAGGTGTAGTAAGACCAAAATTGTTGTCGGCACCAGTTTATAAATACTCGGTATAGTGAAAGTTGTACGTTGTTATTGTTGTTAATGGAAAGGGAAAGTAATGTATAGTCGCTCGGGAATTTAGCCCATCAGACCGGTACAATGTATGTGTATTAGCCTTGTTAGCCACGTGGGTGGTTAACGGCGTGTAACACCAGCGAGTTGAGTTATTTGATGAGTTGTGTATTCCGCTGCAGATTGTTGTTATGTATTTGTTGTTTGATGGGGTGTTACAGAAATGGGGCTCTTGAAGTTTTGAGAAGATAGGAATGAAGAGCTTGATGAGAGGAAGAGATTGGTGGTGTTTGTTTTTGATTTGGACAAGTGAGCTAGATTTTACAAGAGGTCAAATATGGAGATGGTGGTGTGTACTATTGCAAACAGTGAGAGAATGAAGAAGAGAGGTTGAAGAAGGTGTTTGGAACCGTGGGAAATGAAGGAAAGAAATGAGAGAATGAGATAGAATTTGCTTTTGAAGATATTTATGCTTTATAAAGTAAAAAGGTACTTAAGTAGTCTTCTTTATTTTCTTAACTTGCTAACAAGGGTGGTGTGTCACCAACCTTAAAAAACGGCCCCCAATAGTAGTATGAGGGTATTATAGTCTTTATTTGTCAATTTAATTACTTATACAAACATATGTTACAAAATAGCTTATAAAAATCACTATTCATGAAAACAAGGCACATAGAAGTGAAATTTTTGATTTCCCATTGATATAGACTTCCAAATGTGATAATATATAGTACACATGTTAATTAAAGAGTAATGATGGACATTTAGCCATTCAAAACTCATTTACAAGACAATTTTTCAAAAATGTGCTTTAAGACTCCTTAAAGCACATTTTGTGTTTAAACTTGTTTTCAAGCTTGGTTTTCTTTGGTAATTGGTTTAATATGTTCATTAGCATATAATTAAGATCTTGGTAAGTTCATTAGGTCTTAACCAAGCTTACCCCAAGCTTAGAGCACATTTTGGCCTTTATTGACCTTAAAGCACATCTTGTGTTTTCTTTTTGTTTAAATTTGTTTACTAATGTTTCTAAGACTGAAATACCCTGAACTTAAATATGGTGATTAGAATATTTTAATATAGTATTTAAGGGCCTAATAGTGCCTAAGTAATTTTGGTAAAGAAAATAAATCCAAAGAAATGAGAAAAACGCTTAGAAAGCGGAAAACGCTAAAATGAGCGTTAAATAACCATAGGAGGTACGAGACCTCGGTTATAGTATCGTAAGGATTCCTAAGGCTTATTCATGCCTAATTAGTATACGGGAATGATTCCCGAAGAAAACGGATCCAAATAAGGTATTAAAACGCTAATAGAGCATTAGCGCACGTTTCTCGAGGAAACCCGAAAACGTGACTTTAAGTGGTCAAACAGACCCGTAAAAATTATAATGCAGTAAGTAATAAATATTAAACATTAATGGAAGTATAATAACCATTAAAATTAAAGAAACGAGAAAATTCCGGAAAACGGGCCCGGTTAGTGAACAGTGCTAAACCGGGTAAATTAACGAGCGTTTTCTGTAAAAGACGAAAAACTGCTCCAGCTTAAAAGTATAAGTGGGCCGGTTTTTATAGGGTATTAATACCCTCTCTCACACTCAATTAAATATTACTCTCTCGTACACACACTAGAAGACAAGAAAAACTAAAAGCAAAAAGTAAAAAGCACACTCCTTTCCTCTCTCCTCTTATTCTCTTAATTTTCTATTCTCTCTCCAATTCCCTTCCCCCTCTCACGATGGAAGCTCCCTCTCTGCAGCACACTCCTCTCTTCTTCTTCTCTTGCTGGACGATTTTGCAGCCCTCACATGGCTTCCATGGCAACTTCATCTTCTACCTCATGCTCTAGCTCCATTTGAGCTCCAAATGTAAAATAAAATACATATTTGAACTCCTCTCTTCAAGCTCTACATTTCTTTCTTTTCAAAATCCGAAAATGAGCAACTTCATCTCCATGGGTTTTCCCCATTTGAAGAGAAAAGCACACCATTGTGAAGCTTGGAGTCTTCTCTTTCCAACAAGGTAAAAATCTCCATAAAAGACCTCACTTCTCTCCATCTCTTAGCATGGCCGATTTTTGGTCTATCTCTTACCTTGTTTTTTCTCTTGTTTTGGAGCATTGTCTCAACCCTCCAATGGTGGAGTAACCTCCTTCTTGAACCAAGGGTTAAAACCCCTCCTAAAGCACTCCAAAGGTAAACCCTAGAAATTTGTATTTTGAACACTTCAATGAACTAGCATAAATCTAAGGGTTAGTGTATTAATTATACTTGTTTGATGTGCTTTGGGTGATGGGAATGGAGTTTGACAACTCCATTCCCCATGTGATCGATTTGTGCAAGAAAGAAGGAGATGAAGTGGAAAAGAAATGGAGGTATAAGCTCAAGGTAAGAGCTCTTCCTTAATGCAAAATTTTAATGCATTAGGATAATGGGAGTGGGTAAACCAATTTAAAGAAACCAAAATAATGAAGTAGAATTGTAATTGTGAAAGTTTGGGTATTTGTGAACAAGTATGTGGATTGTAGGCCTTAGAGCCAAAGAATTGTGTATGTGTATTGATATTATTTTTTGAGGAAGTAATGAGGTATTAGGATTGCTTTGTATTGCTGGTAGGACCCTTGTATGGGTGTGGCTAGAATAGGAATGATTTGGATGAGAAAGGGTATGTGTGGATAAGTAAGGAAAGTAGGAAAACTATGGCGAAATTTTAGTAGGAATTGTGCATTAAGAATGGCTTGGTGAACGGGAGAACCAAGATGTGTATTGGGATTTAGTATAGATGGTTTAGTAACTAAGGAATGGTAATTGTAGTATGAGAAATGAGAAGGTAAAAATCTGTAGCAAAGAGTATCAAAAATGCATTGTAGAAACTAGGAAGAATTGGTGTGCAAGATTTGGTAAAAGAGAGTTGGACTTTGGTATAGGTAGTGTAGTTGTTTGGAAAGGAATTGGAATGGTAAGATGAAGTTAGGACAAGATGCAAAATACAAAGAGGAGTAAAGGAAATGCACAAGTGTGCTAACTGTAACAAGAGGAAGAAAAATCTATAGAAATGGAGTAAGTGTTGAATATGGATTTGACTAATGTGTTGAGGAGGTTTGGGACTGGATTAAGGCATGTTTTAGGATGCTTAAACATGTAGAAAACATGTGGAAAGATTAGGAAATGATTAGAGGTGAATTAGGGGTTGAAAACTGATCAAAAACTGTAAATTTCGATAGTTCCAGGGTTGGTCCGGGTTGCAAACTGGAACGCAAACCCGGACGATAGCAAAAACTAGGCAGAAGGCCATCCCAGGGGGTGGTCCGGGTTTGTAAACCCGGACACAAACCCGGACCACACATAAAAGTAGGCAGAAAGTTAATCTCGGACTTGGTCCGGGTTTGTAAACCCGGACACAAACCCGGACCAGTGTAAAAACATGCCAGAAAGTACTTTTAAGTGTTCTAAGGATGGGGAAGTGAATGGTATTGGTTTTAGAAGTTGTTAAGACCTTGTTTGGTGATATTTAAAGGCCCTAAGAAGTGTAAACAAGTTTGAGAAGTCATTAAGGAAGTTGTAGGTTTAAGAACATTAAGTTAAACCGAAACAATGGGACAACGGGGTAAGCACGGGAGTAGTAATTATTGATGTATCGTATGATCATAGCATTAATAGCAATGTTTGAAACATTACCAGTGGAACGAATGTGAACCAAGGTACAAGGGAACACATGGTAAAGCTAACTCCGGTGAAAGGTATGATTTCCTCATGCCCCGTATGCTAACCGAGTTACGCTGATTTGTGTGCTGTATGCCGGCTAATCAAGACTAAAGCATGAAAACGGTTTATTGCCTTTCATTATATGTCTTGCTGTATGTTGATTGAGCTAACCTTCTTGATTGATTGTGTGGCCTCACTTAGTGCGTAGACCGACTCATATATGAGTCTTATTGAGTAATGACTCGTAGTGAGAGTTATGTGTGAATTAATGGAACCGTAGCAACGCACTAAACCAACGAACCAATAAACGATAACGTAAACCAATGAACTCACTAGAACGTGAGAGAGTGTACGGGAGTAACAACCTCCCGATAACGGTAGGAGAAACGAAATGAATAATCCACAAATAAAAAGTAGTGGAAGTATATAAGTAACCTCTATTAGAGGAATTAATCTTGGTGCGAGACATGAACCATGAGAGTAGTAAAGAATGATGAGGGATCTCCAAACCCCTTAGCAATTAGTTGACCCATTATGAGAGGACCCAATTGATGTAAGTATGTCCCGACCATGAGAGTATTCGATATGTTGGGGAAACCCTTAAATCTGAGGATACTAGACGGTGGTAATTCCCTAAGCTAACAGAGGTTATCGAGAGAGATACTTCTAGGCTAACCCATGAGGTTGTATTGTGCTCTGAGAGAAGAGTGTTGGGAATTCGTGTAGTCCGGTAGAACGGACATTTGAGTATTTGAGGAGTTAAGCGTATAGCCCTCGTATTGTAGGTCCGGTGGCGAGTCTGAGTATGACTCCGCCCAGAGGCCAAAGTAATGAGTATTGCGTATGTATGAGTAAAGTAATGAGTATCGAGTAAGAAGCAAGTATGAGTATGTAAGGAGTACCGAGTATTGAGTATGTATGAGTAAGTATTGAGTATTGAGTATGTAGGAGTAAGTATGAAGTATCGGTATGTAAGAATAAGTGTAGAGAATTGAGTGGTGAGTATGCACCGGTATAGTAACGAGTACAGAGTAAGGATCGTGTACGAGTAAGGTATTGAACATGGAGTAATGAGTATGCAGGAGTAAGGAGTAAATATGGGTAGAGTAACGAACACCGAACTCATTACGGAGAGTAATGAATGTATAACAAATACAAATGGTTGACTATTGAGTTATCTTCCTTGGTATGTATTGAACTAGTATACTTATGTAGGTACCCTTGATTGTATTGTTGCAACATGAGTATGTATGTATGCTTGTAAAATGAACTCCATGTATATCCGACCCAAAGTAGTAGGCGTACCGCGGTTAGCACGCGGTATATGCGGATTTCATATGCAGCGTAAGCTGACCCCCTCGGGGGACCTTTTTTAGTGTGCAGGTACTGAAGCTGCTCACCGTTCGAGAGAGTAGGACGGGGACTGCTACATAAGCACGGGTAGTTGAGTAAAGGGAATTGTATGCGTAAATGTAGTATGAATTGGGATGTCTATATTGTATCGGTAATGTAAGGATTGTAGTATGCTCGGTATAGTATTGTATTGGAGTTGTATCGAATTATGGATTGGTATGCAAGGGAAAGTAATGTATTGTGTAGAGCACTCGGTATGTTCATATTCATCAGACCGATAGTATGTAGTATTGTAACTCGCCTTGTTAGTCACGTGGGTGACTAACGGCATTGTACACCCGCCGTTGAGTAAGTAATATCCGCTGCGAAGGTAAGTATGGTACGGTAATGACGGTATTAGCGGTAGGGGTGTTACAAAAAGTGGTATCAGAGCGAAGTATCGCTCTGATGGATGAAATACCGAGTTTAGGGAAATACCGAGTTAGGAATTAGAAACCTAGGGCTAAGGGTTGAGTGTTAGCGTGAGAGGTACGCTAGTTAGGAACTTCCGTATGAATCGGAAACCTACCACAACCATACCCCGCCCTCCGCAACCCACGGTATTAAGATGGAAGAATAACGCCAGAGAGATGGAAAGACCTCTCACACTCGGGTAAAACCCGATCTGGAAGTACAAAACAAACCTTAATAGAAAAGAACCTGTCATACGGTAGAGTCCAAGAACTGGAAGTCCCGAAGACGGTTTCCGTTGCATGACAAGGACCGCACTTAGTGGCGGGGGAATGAAGATCCTAAAACCAAGGATGATGGAATTTATGGCACCATGGGGCGACATGCTTCGCAGTCGCGAGAACCATGTGCAGCCAGCAAGAAGAGAAGCACAATCGCGCAATAAAGCAAGGAAGATAGAGTAACGAACCCTAGACAAGAGAGTCTACGGACTGTAACCTCTGATGATACCAACAACGGTATACCAACCGACTAAGGAATTAGTCGAGGTTGGATTAACACCAAACCTACATGCCAAGAGGCTGTAATAACCGAACAACATAGTCCAGATAACTATGAAAGAAATCATAACACATACACCTATAGGACCACAACCTGGTTCCTAAGGATAAGTCAGGTCTTGTTAACCACACTGAAGGTGTGAGACACCCGGATGGACGCACCCGTCAAGTACACTGAGAAGCGACTCAGGAGATCGATCACCAAGATCAAAGGATCAAATGAAGACCTAATAAAACCACCAATTATGGATGGAAACGATACCGCCACCGGTATACGTTAACTGAAAAACAACCTACCCGCGCACTTGCCCAGGGCAAGTGCAGCAACTACAAGACAGTTGGAAGTTCTGACAACCCGCAAATACTTACTAAAGTACCACTATGACGAATGGAGCAAAGATAGGGTCACCAATCCTCAGTATCTAAATAATGGAACCTCGGAAAGGCCTAACGGCCCGACCATTGGATTAAGAGTATACCAGTCAGCGAGAAGCTGGACTTGGTCAGGACCTCAATCACGGCAACGCCATGAAGAATTCCTTTTAACGCCAAACTGTTATTTCAAAACCCAGATTTTTCCTTCAAAACCACAAACTCTTCTTTTAAACCTTGGATTTTTAAGACCAAACAGACGGAATTACGGTGAGTATCATAGAGTGATACAAGAGGAGTTGACAATAGAATACTTCACCTAGGCGTGTGACGAACACTACTAGTGTACCCAAATACGGGATGTGGGACGACCGCACTCTGAAGGAGCTTGCGGGCCTGACATGTAGTTAGGTAAGTGGTAACGTGCCAAGACGGTACCCCACGTATGTATACATGTAGTGTACAAAACACGGGAAGTAGTCAACTCTGTTCTACGGACCATAAGCAAATTCAAACCGAAACAGTTGGATACCTCAAACGAGCGAAGGGAACTCAGATAAGCTTACAAGCTAAGGAGTCAAGAACCTAATACAGGAGGATGATTAAAAGCTAAAAGTGCGAGGAGCACTCTCAACGGAATAAAGACATTGGATATGTCTTGAATATATTAAAGTGAAGCATGATGACTGGAAAGAATACCCAGTCTAAACACAATAAGGCGAATGCCAAACACTAACACATCAGCGTTCAATGAACGGGACGGAATTCCCAGGACACCTACCACAAACACACAGGGTGATGTTATAAGGTACCAGAAATACCATTCATCACCCGAAGGGATATCAAATCCACTATAACACAAGGAGAAATACCAGTGATCTACCCGAAGAACGGGAGACACTATAACCCTCTACGGATAACTCAGATCCAGAACCGCAAGGCAGGATAACAAACTGAACATACTCATAAATGTCAGCCAGACGCTGCCACATAACCAGTACTACCCAGGAGCAATCCATAAAGGATATCAAGTCAACACAGTTGAACGAAATATCGTGGTAAGAACACCACAATTGGAACGAACATACGGTTAGAACACCGAAGGGATCCCACTTGACAGGGGATACCCCAAATCAATAAATGGTATCGATCAATACCAAGATACAAAAAGGGTCTCCAACATACGGAAGCGTGATGCGACGATCTTATCATGGAGCCCAGTATCACCTCCAACTCAGCAATAGCTTATGGAGAAATAATCACTGGGAAACAACCTATGATGAGCAGAGCTCTAGGCAATATGGCTAGTAGGCCATGAAACTATCACCACACACAACCCAACGGTTGCAAAACCAACATGAACTGTATGGAGAGTGGTCAAGGATGACACCGGTAAAAGAGTAACAATCAATAATTGAGGATACCCCTCATAAATGTGAGACCGCAAGAGCGGTGGACACATGGACCCCAAGAAGGGGATATCACCAGTAACTGTCGGGGAGTATAATCCTTTCAGAACTACTAATGCAGTCAAGCCTGAGCATACCATTATTGTCAAGCATTGTGAAATAAGCTTCAACATCAATTGATGACAACCAAGGAGTAACCGGTTATAAAACCAATGGTGCTCGGGGAGCTCAGAAAAATAAAAGAATACCATATTCTGTATTTGCCAAATACATGGGGAACCATTGTACAAATGATAGAAATGCATGAGCTAAAGCTAGCAACAGTGGGTGCCATGTAAGCCAATACTGCGGAATCAGTAAGAACATGGTGCGCAGCAGGCAACCAACGTATGCGAATAATCACCTAATACTATGGAGTGTTAATACAAAATGGTAGACAGACCGGGCAACCAGCCAGAAGTCTGCACCAAATGATGAAGCACCACTGAAAGAGTAACGATCAGTCCTATTGCGATCTCATAAGAGAGTTACTGCCAAGGGTTCACGCCTCTACACTCTGTAGGACTGAGTGTTTTGGTATTGCACTTGTGTAGATAATGATCGAGTGGGATAGCTAGGAATATGAGGAAATGTAAATTGTGGTAAACTATTCCTTTCACCAGTAAACATGGCATAAGCCAGTCAAGCAAAATCTTAGATACAAACCGTGCGGCCTAAGGCTAAAGAAGCACGAGGAGTGTGAAACACACAGCAATCACGGGATGTGAATTCCATTGGACTAAAGGTGAAAGGAGACTTAAGAAAGTCACAAGGACCGACGCATCGAAAATGCAAGGTCATACAAGTAAAGAACACTTGTACTGAACCAGAGAAACTGGTATAATTCAGGAACTACTAATAGTAGAGAAAGCACTACAACTAAGTAGTGACTTAACCTCAACCGACAATAAGTCGGAGGAACCAAGTGAATGATCACTACAAAACACAACAACATGTATATAGATTGCCAGAGAGCTGGTTACAATCTAAAGGGAGAATAACCCAGGTTATCAGGGTCGCGCAGCAGAAGCTAGTGGGCCCAAAATTCTAAGTGAAATACACCTAGTGAATAAAAGGTTAATCATCAATGCCTGAAAGCCAATTAGGCTAGAACCGAACCCGGTTAAGAGTTATAAAAACTCCGATGAAAATTCTTGATGTAGGGACTAACCAGTAACACGGTTAAGACCCTTTGATCAAGGAACATTGTATAATAGACCGCATGGAAGCTGAACCACTCCATGACGGCTGAGTGCCTTCGACCAATGTTCAACATTGACACATGGTAGATTACGTGGGCGTAATCCCTTTTAAGGGGGGTAGAGCGAAAACAGCGAAATGTACGTTCTACGTGATAGGTGCGTAAACTACAATGCGCATAGCGCAAGAGAATTCGTTTTGATGGTTGATACTTATGTTACATAAACATTTGTATTCACTCATTGTGTAATTGTGGTAAGTTGGGAAGTATGTATAGGAAAAGGAGTAGAGAAACTCAAGGGGAATGAGGACCCCGATTGGTAATAGTATGAGGAATGAGTATGTATGGGAGACTTGAGGAGTATAAATCGGTATGGAACCGAGGTATGTAATGAGTATAAATCGGTATACAACTGATGTATTTATGAGTATAAATAGGAGTATAGTAAATTAATGGGATATTATACCCATGAATTTCTTAGGTATAGTAGTTGGAGAAGAAGTAGTAGTAATTGATGAGATGATTAGTAAGTAAGTAAGTGAATCATATAAATTGGAAAATGTATGTGTGTGATTATGTGTAGCAAGATTAATAAGATAGAAAACGAAATAATGTTTGACGAGCTGTCTGTTTGTATTGAGGTGGGAAGTGGAACTTGATTTGCTAGCGATCAAGGGAAGCCGAACACAAATTGGGGTGGAAGGATAGTTCAACACCAATGCTGATCACATTGGGGTTGAAGGACTCTGGAAGCTCCCGTAAGTGGTCACAACAATGACACTAGTAATAGGTATAATTATCATAAATGGTATTCGGGAGATGTATGCAAGTTTTCAAAATGAATTTCCAAAACTAATTTGGTACAATGTGTTTTCTTCAAACTTAAGAATGAGGACCGGTTTTGAAACCGCTCCCACGGGCGCTAGTGGATCTTCCATGCCTAGGCACGGGTATCCGGTCGAAACCATAGGAGGAGAAGCTAGTTTTGAGTCGGTGGGAGTGTTGATTAGTTTTGAAACCACTACACCGGTTGTACGGTAACAGTGTGTGTTTTGTATTTTTCCAAGGGCACTGGGACAGCGTAGTCCCGAGTAAGTATGAGTAAGTATGAGTAAAGTATGTAAGTAAGTATGAGTAAGTGCCTGAGGATCTCTATATGTGCAAATGAATTTGATCAGAACCAAAGGACCGTAGAGCCAGAAAGCGTAAGTGCTCAAGTCATGACGGCCGTGAACCAGAAAGCGTAAGTGTTCAAACATGACCGGTACCTGAGGGATCACTCTCCATTGGGGGAGGATTGTACCTAATTGTCTGCGGATGGACCCCCTTGGAGAGGAGTAAAACGGATATTTTTGATTGCTATGCATGCAGTGACATGCTGTTTGGATGCGTAGTATGCATCATGTCAGACACTTGGAGTTTGACAAGTTATATGTAGAGGTCATAACCTTAGCATAGAGTATATGTACGAGTAACAGTATTAAATTCACCAACTTTGAGGGCAAAGTTCTTTAAGGGGGGTAGATTGAAATACCCCGAACTTAAATATGGTGATTAGAATATTTTAATATAGTATTTAAGGGCCTAATAGTACCTAAGTAATTTTGGTAAAGAAAATAAATCCAAAGAAATGAGAAAAACGCTTAGAAAGCGGAAAACGCTAAAATGAGCGTTAAATAACCATAGGAGGTACGAGACCTCGGTTATAGTATCGTAAGGATTCCTAAGGCTTATTCATGCCTAATTAGTATACGGGAATGATTCCTGAAATACCCCAAACTTAGATATGGTGTCCAAATGATAAACTAAGATATAAGGAGGCTAAATAATGCCTTAGAAACATTAAGAAACATTTCTAATCAAAGAAAACATAAGGAAACACCAAAAGAGCAGTTTTGACAAAAACGTGCTCTAAGCTTGGAGAGACATGGGAGAGTACCCAAATATTGTCCTAAGACCTTAGTAATATCCTAATGGTCATTTTAAGTCAATTACCAAAGAAAACCAAGCTTGAAAACAAGTTAAAACACAAAATGTGCTTTAAGGAGTCTTAAAGCACGTTTTTGAAAAATTGTCTTGTAAATGAGTTTTGAATGGCTAAATGTCCATCATTACTCTTTAATTAATATGTGTACTATATAGTATCACATTTGGAAGTCTATATCAATGGGAAATCAAAAATTTCACAACAATGTGCCTTGTTTTGATGAATAGTGAATTAATTAAGTGAGTTTATAACATAAGTTTATATAAGTGAGACATTTGGTCAACAAAGACTTAATTACCCTCATTAATAAAAGGGGGCCGGTTTCTTAGGAGGTGAGTCATCACCTACATGAGTCATTAAGCAAATAAGAGAGCAAATGAGAGTTATAAAGTAAAAACACTATTCACCTTTTACATAAATATCACTTTATTAGTTCTCTCTCCTCACTTCTTCATTCTCCCTTGTTTCACACGGTTTCTTGCTCTCTTTCCCTTCTCCATTCACGTAGAGCTCAACCTCCATGAAAGCTCCATCTTCCCTTGGCTACATCTTGCTCATTTTAGCTCCAAATCCAAAACAAAATACATACTCTTCTTAGTTAGCTCAAGCTCCTCCTTTCTATCTTTTCAAAACTTCAAGAGCTTCATTTTGGTGCCAAGTCAAACCACCATTAGAGGAGGAAATTCAAGTTTGGAGACTCCATTGGCATCTCCATTCTCTTAAGGTAAAGAAAGTGTAAGAAAATCTAGGTTTCCACCATTTTCTTCACATGTCCGAAAATATATACTCATGGGACTCCATGTTTATGCCTTGTTCTAGCTTGTTTCTACTCTTCAAAGGAGAGAGGAGGTCCTTCTTGCTTCACATCCAAGTTTGTCTTGAGAAACCAAGGTAAAACAATCACATTAATACCTTAAAACATTTTTTAAACCTAGGGTTTGTCCCTTAGGGTTAATGTGTTATCTAGTACTCATTGGAGTCATTGGATATTGGTTAGAACATTGGCAAAGAGATACACATTGGTGACCGAGATTGAACAAAGAAAAACCTAAGGAAGAAAGCTTTTAAGCTTGTAAAAGAACAAGGTAAATTACTTACCTTAAGGTGTTTTGTTGTTTAAGGGAATGGGATTTAGTTATGTGATGAGTTTAGTAGAGAGTTTACATTAGAAAAGGGTTATATAAAACCTAGGAGAAACAATGACTATACTTGTGAACTTGTGACTAAGGAGCAAATGAGAAAAAGAGATAGTTTAAGAACATCAAGGTGAATTACAAGAAACATTTTATTTCAATGGGAGCTTTGTTGTGTGTATTCGCAGGTTGAAGGCAAATATATGTGGAAATTCAGTGGTTAAGATTATTGTCATTTAAGGGCCTAAGTGCCAAGCATTTTAAGTTTAAGCACTATATGATGATGTGGTGTGGTTTTGGTGTAAATTGGGTGTTAAGTTGTTGTGGTGAGAATTTGGGTGATGTTGGTTGTTTGATGGAGAAAAACCATGTATTAGGTGGTATTATATACTAGAGAACCTATGGAAAAATTTAAAGGAGAGCTTAAGTGTTTAAGACATTCTAAGGGAATTTAATGACTAAGTGAGGTACTAGGATGTTCTAGAGATTGTCTTGGTGAAAAAGGGTGAGAATAAGGTGTTCTAAGGACTTATAATGACTTAGGCATTACTAGGAAGGATTTAGAAATCAAGAGAATGTATCTGAGTATTTAGGACTTAGGCAAATGTTGTTGCACAACTAGGAAGGGAATAATGTGTTGGTGATGGAAGTTTAAGCTTGGGAAGGAACTTTAAGTAAATGCATAAAAGAGTTTTAGAAGGAGAAGATGCTTGGGAGATGATGTTGTAGTAGTGAGGGAACATTATTGGCATAGTGGCTATCATAGGTATGAAACACCACTTAGAAAACCAAGGAGAAAATATCATAAGTGTAGGAATTTTGGTATGAAGTGAGTAAGTGTTTAAGGAGATGGAAAATGAGTTTTGTGGGATGTTGTATGAGGATGTAAACGTGACAAATGATGTTAGAAGACATTATGAAGGTTTAGGAGAAGTTTGGTGAAAATTGGTTAAGTGTTTGAAGGCTTAGAAAATGAGTGTTTTGCCTTGTCCGAACATCCGTCCGGACATGGACGTTCGGACAAGCCCTGTTGCGTGAAAATTTTCAGAGTCTCGACTTGTGTCCGACCTTTGGAAGTCCGGACACAAGTTCGGACGTGTCCGCTTCTACTTTGAATTTTCCTCGACCCATGTCCGAACTTGGGAAGTCCGGACACAAGTTCGGACAGGTCACTGTATGGACCAAAAACCTTGTTTAAGGTTAGGAAATGATGGGGAGAATTAAGTATGGATGTTATGAGATTGTTAAGGACTTGTTTGGTGGGTGTGATGGTCATTAAGTGGGAGAGTAAGTGTAATAAATAATGAGGAAATGATGCACTTAGGAGTCAAGTTAAAAACCATAAGGCTTAGTGAAAAACAATGGGTAAAAGTTGATGTCTAGAAAAGTTAAGTAATTCTATTGAGTTGGATTGATAATAACCTAAAACTGAATCAATGTTCTAGGCTTTGTGAATTGGGACTTGGAAGGAGATAAACCAAACGATCGTCGACGGTGAACGGTACAATCCTTCTTGTGACCTGCTTGCTAACGAGGTGTCCCTCGGCTTGTGTGCTATCTGTTTAATTGCTATGACTAAAACAAGATAAAGCATGCAACCGGTTATATTGTTCTCGTTGTGTTTGCGTTAGCTTTACACTAACCCACGAGACTTGAGATTGTTACTAACCAAGTTTAGTACTTACTGAGTTAAGAAAGAGTTAAGTTTGATGGTTGTTGGTTAATGCCCGTTAAGGCTTAGCTAGCACATGGTGCTTAAGATGTCTACTAACTGGAACTTGAGTGAGGAAACCCGGGACCGATCTCCGGTCATGCATGCTAAGGAAAAAGGGGGACGGTATCTGAATCAGATCCGCCCTCCGCTTAAGGACTTGTCTTCGGACTTGTAGCCTAGGGCCGGTTGCCGGCTCAGCTACTCTGGACTCCCGTCCAGAGTAGGTGGCATTAAGATGGTGCGGTGGGATCACCTAAATCCCAGGTTCGAATTAAGCTACAACCAATCCCTTCCAGGAAAGGTTTGTATATTAAGATTAAGAGTAAGATTGAGATTAAGATTGAGGTAAGGTAAGGAACTAAGATTAAGGAAATGAGGACTAAGGAGGGGGTTACTAACCCACTTGTTAAGGGAACGCTTGAGTCGTTCATTGGTTGTGAACTATATATGTTCATCTGTGGTTATTGTTATTGCACTTCATATTATGCTTGTGTATGTAATCAATTTCCATGCTATCGACAATTAGTCGTCGTAGCCCCGTTAGCTTGGGGGCCATGAGAGGGTGTACCAGCATTCGTGCTGACCCCCTCGGGGGCTATTTTTACACTTGCAGGTAAGAGGCCCATGAGGACGCACTACGAGAGTAGGAGCGGTTAGACTTAGCTTGGGATATTTATTTTGAGTTCGGGTTGCGCCTGTGCACCCGACTGCTTATATTAAACTGTTGTAAGTTTGAGAATACGTTTGAGATACTAGTACTCGGTTGGTTGTGGGATTGTGAATGTTGATGTTTTGAGTGGGATAAGTATTTTGGTTAAGTATTGTAAGTATTTAAGCCGGTATATTCTAACGATCAGACCGTGGCAAGGTCCAGGTGTTGTATATTTCCGCTGCGACTCTAACACCCCATCCAACATTAACACACTTACAATAAACTGCAGCGGAAATACAAACCTCATCACATTACTTAATTCGTTGGTGTTACACGCCGTTAGCCACCTACGTGGCTAACCAGGCTAATCCATATACATTGTACCGGTCTGATGGGCTAAATTCCCGAGCAATTACACATTGTTATCCCTTTCCATTAACAACAACAACAACAACATACACCCTTCAACTATACCGAGTATTTATAAACTGATGCCGACAACAATATCGGTCTTACTACACCTACTGTATATATACACTTAAATGAATACCCATGTACAATGACTACCCCGTTCTACTCTCGAACGGCTTCCAGCTCTCTGTACCTGAAATAGAAAAAGAAGAGAAAGGGTGGCCCCCCAAGGGGCTCAGCACCTTTGCTGGTATGGTAATCCCGCAGCCCACATGCTACCGGGCCACGCACAACTAATTGTCGTCTTAGCATGCGGTTGATTATTTTTAAATCATGCACGCGACTGTAAACACACAACACATAATCATTTCGCCTCAACGGGCTCAACAAGCGGATAATATATCCTTACTTAATAAGTCACTCATGGTATTCATCATCCCTAGAGTGTTCCTCCTCTAATGGAGCTACTTCCTTAATAGACGACACATACCCTTAAATCGGGTTATCCTTAAACGCCTCTTATCACGAACTGGGAATCATATCCATGATCCACACACTCCACATTATACAACCTACAACATACACTACATACAACACTTAACAACACTTTGCACGTTTCCACGTGCACAACATAATACCGCAATAGATATTGCATCACAACAAGAATACATAACATAACGGGAGTGGTTCTCTTAGGAACCGACCCAAACATTGTTTATACACTGGTGAGCCTAGAGAATGTTGCCAGTCTCATGATAAGCTCGTTATACAATAACAACAACACTCATTACCGTCCTAATAGTTGGACGAGTAACTTAAGTTAAGGCGGTTCGGGTTTGGAGGCCCGACACACACCACAAACACATGTTCCCCCTAAACCGATCATAAGTCAGAATAGCTAAGCTTTGGAGTAAGCTAATGGGAGATCATAACCCGTGAGGGAAACAACCACAACAAAGAGAAGGGTAAGGCTACAAAGGATACCCTCTCCCAAACAACGCGCGACCGGCCAAACCGGATTCCTCACTACTGTTAGTACATACTTACTTTAGATATAGTTAGAACCCCACTATGGAGTCTATGACATCTACACATCCTACAGTATTACCACTGTGTTAGACACACAAGGGGGATCCCTACATTCACATACACATATCACACGTTTAACACACGCATAGCCGTGGTTAGTACGTCCCATGGTTCGGGTCGTTTACTCCGAATACCGAACTCTCATGTGATCCTAGACTCAGTTAACTAAGGTTAACACTGCCGAGGTTAATTGGTATCGGAGTTGAACACGCCACATATATGAATTACTGTAAACTCATTACATGTTTTATCTTACAACGTGGCAAACATACAGAAAAACACATTGGCATACAAGCCGGTGTAATCCGGTAGGACACAGGTTGCAAGAAAACCATACCTGTCACCGGAGTCCACTTTACCACGTCCACTTATGTTCCTCGAGCAATTCTCGAACAACTGTTAACATCACATGTGTTTTTATTAACATTGGGGTAACATGTTTGTTTAAAGTCTAACGCTTATAACTTTTCCCCCGTTAACTTGGTTAAAAACTTTACATTTTAACTTGTTTTACTTTCACATTTTATTACAACTTTTCACCCACTTAATTGTCATTAAAACTCACCTAACAAGTCCTTAACAACCTCAAAACATCATTAACCATCAATCCCCATCATTACACATCATTTCCATACCTTAAACAATGTTTTTGGTCCATACAACACCTTGTCCAAACTTGTGTCCGGACTTCCCAAGTTCGGACACAAGCCGCGACCCAATACTGAAAACCATACACACGTCCGAACTTGTGTCCGGACTTCCCAAGTTCGGACACAGTTCGAGAGTAAATCCCAGATAGAAACAGTCACGTCCGAACTTGTGTCCGGACTTCCCAAGTTCGGACACAGTTCGAGAATGAGAAAATCCTTTATCCAACAGAGCCTGTCCGAACTTCCATGTCCGGACGGAAGTTCGGACACGGCAAAACATTCAATTTCCAAGTCTTTAAACACTTAACCAATTTCACCAAACTTCTCCTAAAGCCTCATAATGTTTCCTAACATCATTTGGCACATCAACACACCTTTAGCCATGTGCTAAACTCTTTAAATCACTCACCAAAACCATCTTATCATTCACAAATTTCTTACAAAATTCCTAGCACTTAGGATGTTTTCTCCTTAAGATTCCTAAGTGGTAGTTCACCAATAATGACCACTACACCAAGGTGTTTCCTCTACACCTTAACATCATCTCTCAACTCCTTTCTTACTAACTAAGTCCCCTTTTCACAACTTCTTAAAAATTCCTTACTCAAAACCCTTACCTAAACATTATTCCCACCTTGCACATTATCATAACCTAAACCTTAAACAAACTCCTCCAAGACTTAAATACATCCTCAAAACACACATTGAATTCCTAGAACTTCCAAGATAACACCTAAGTCCTTGCATCACTCTAAATCACCATAACACATTTTTCCTTCTCAAGTAAACCCTTATTCACCTTTAACACTTCCTAGATCACCAAAACCATTTAAAACACTTAGAACTTCTCACACATTTTCCCAAATTTGGCCATAGCTTCTCTTGTATATACTCACATCCAAACACTTAGGTTTTTACCTTATTTCATTCAAAACACCTAAAATCCATCAAACACATTTTTATACACAAACTTCACACATTTAGCACTACATCACAATATAGTGCATAACTTAAATTGCTTGGCACTTAGGCCCTTAAATAACATGGCTCTTAGGCCCTTAAATTGCATAAACCTTAAACACTGAATTTCCCACATAAGTAATGCCTTTGACCTGCAAATACACCCAACAATACATATGCCCTTAATAAACTCCTTGAGAGCATTTTACTAGCTCATTCGCCATTGGCTCCTTAGGTATTTTATTAAGCAAATCAAGCTCATTTTCCTAAGGCATTTAAACTACATTGAGGTAGCTTGTTTACCTCTTTTCCTCACAAATTTCTTTCTTGTTTCCTTGTAAAACCGGTAAGGCATTTGGTTCCTTGCCAACTACTAAACATTATACAAACAACATAATGAGTATTCAAGCTTTAAGCTCCATCTCATTGCAAACCCTAGGTTTACATTATTTCAAAACATTAATGTAGTTGTTTTACCTTAATCTTTGGAGGGTGTTTGAATATCTATGAAGAGAGGACTCCACCTAGTCCTTGAAGGATTCAAATGGAGCTAGAACAAAGCAACACAAAGAGCTCCATCAATGAATATTTTCGGTCACACACAAAACATGGAGGAAACTTGATTTTTCTTTGAGATTCCTTACCTAGGAGCAAAGGAGATCAATAATATGTGGAAAGACAAGCTCAAGCTCCATCAATGGTGGAACTCCATGGCACCGGAATGGGGCTTTTGAAGTTTTGAGAAGATAGAAATGGAGAGCTTGGTCTAACTAGAAGAAAGGTGGTCTTAAAATTAAATTTGGATCATGGAGCTAGAAGTTACAAGTGAAAGAAGATGGAGAATGGCATGGTTTGCTGTAGCAAAACCGATGGAGTTTGGGAGAAGATGAAGAAGGCTACGGTGGGTGTGAGTGGGAAAGAAAGAATGAAGATTGGAATTGCTTTTGAAAGATATTTACATGTTATAAAGGTAACTTCTACTTTTCACTTACTTTTCCTTCTTTCTTTAATTTTTACTAGCTCATGGTGGTGAGTCACCACATGATAAAACCGGCCCCCATATAATTAGAAGGGTGTTTTGGTCTTTATTTGTCAATTTAATTACTTAACACAACATATGTTACAAACTAGCTTATAAAAATCACTATTCACCGAAACAAGGCACTTAGAAGTGAAATTTTTGATTTCCCAATAATATAGCCACCCAAATGTGATACTATATAGTACACATGTTAATTAAAGAGTAATGATGGACATTTAGCCATTCAAAACTCATTTACAAGACAATTTTTCAAAAACGTGCTTTAAGACTCCTTAAAGCACTTTTTGTGTTTTAACTTGTTTTCAAGCTTGGTTTTCTTTGGTAATTGATTTAATATGTTCATTAACATATTTATAAGGTATAGGTATGCCATTAGGTCTTATACAAATTTATCCCAAGCTTAGAGCACATTTTTGCTCATATTGACTTTACGGTATCTTCTTGTGTTTTATTTGGTTTAACTGTCCACCAAGGTTTCCTAAGGACTTATTTAGCCTTATTAAATCATAATTGAATATTATTAAGTCTTGGTAGGCTCTTTGGGTCCTAACCAAGTTCACTCATAGCTTAGAGCATGTTTTTGCTCAAACTGTGTCTTAGTGTTTTATTGTGTTTTACTATGGTTTAAGTTGTACACTAACGTTTCTAAGGCACTTTTAGCCTTTATATAACATAGTTTGATATTTAAACCACATATCAAGGTTTGGGGTATTTCAATCTACCCCCCTTAAAAGAACTTCGTCCTCGAAGTTCACACTTTCCCACACATCATTAAATCAGAATACGGGGATTACTTGGAAATAAACTTCCTTAACCAAACACACTTTACATCACAACCTCGGACTTAATGGTCCGGGCAACACATTCACATCCACACATAACCTAACATATCCACATGATAACCTCGGACTCTATGGTCCGGGTATCTTAACAACACTTACACATACATAACAACCCCTTGGACTCACTGGTCTCGGGTAACATCACAACATTTGGACACATAGGTCCCCACAACATAACAGTCTTCAGACACTTAGGTCTATGTAACACAACACATTTAGACTCATAGGCCTTGATAGTATACACTTTAGGAAATCAAAGTCAAAACAACATTCATTACACATACCACACAACATGTCAGAGCATGTATAGCAATCAAAAATATCCTTGATATACACTGTGATCCCGCATAACCCGGTCGCGATGGACACCTTCCGTCCCCGTGCCTTTGGGAGGTCAAAACAATCACTTAAATTTAAAATTTCCTTGTGAGGTTAAGTAAGAGAACTTTAATTACGTAAAGTATCCATCAACGTTTTATAAATACCAATTTAAAATCCTTTTGAAAACACACACAACTCCAAGTCCAACTTAAGCTCTTTGCTTCATTTCTTAGCGTGGTTGTTTGTGACCACTTATAGGGAGCTTCAAGAATCATCCAACCCTGATGTGATCAGCATCAGTGTTGAACTATCCTTCTACTCCAATTTGTGTTCGGCTTCCCTTGATCACATGCAAATCAAGTTCCACCTCCCACTTCATTTTCAAGCATCAAATAAATCACTCATTTCCAATTTTCTATCTTTTTAATCATTCTAATCATGATCATACATCTCCAAAGGATAGAACTCCGTCTATCAGTTATTCACATACACTTTAATCCTGTTGCCTATGGAATCTTATTCTCACTAGGTTCTATGTCGGTATCATGCCCTTTCTTGAATCACTATATAGTATGTATATACACATATATTTTATCAAAATACAACACACAACTTCACATTTATACACTGTCGGGGCTTTTGTTCCCCGGGAGCTTCTCTACTCCCCACACTTGTACTATCACACACAACTGTTAACAAACACACACACTTATCACAATGGTATTCGCATCTTCTGTGCGCAATTACCACAATTAAACCATGAATGAATGTGTATGTTTACGTAACACACACACCAATCATCAAAACAATAATATAATTTTGTGCTATGCACAATATAAGTCACATACACTACGTACACTTGTACGGTGATATACATTAAGTGGTTTTACGCTCTACCCCCCTTAAAAGGGATTACGCCCACGTAATCAATCACTAAACATTAGCTTATAATGTTCTGCCGTCGTGAAGTGTTTTAACTTCCACGCGGTCCATTACACAATGGATTCTGATTAGAGGATCTTAACCGTATTGGCGGTTTAGTTCCTAAACCAAAAATTATCATTGGAGTTTGTTTAAACTCTTAGTTAGTTTCGATTTTGGCCTGTTAGGCTTCTAGGCATTAATAATTAGCCATTCACTCATGTTCACCATGTACATTCAACACTTGATCACTGGCTCACTAGTTTCTGCTGCGAAACTCTAATAACTGTAGAGCTTAATTGCTCCCTTTTTGTTATTCTTACTGTATTGTACATCCCCAATTGTCACCTTCATCTTGGTAACAATGGTTTCTCAACCGACGCGTGGTATCTCTTACCGTTAGCGAATTCGGTGAGTTATAAACTTTCTATCCACCTCCATACTATGTATTTCACAATGATTGACTTGTTTCCTTCCGACTTACTGTCGGTTGAGTTTGAGCTACTACCTAGTGTGTAGTGCTCTCTCAGCTATTTACAACCTTTGTGGTATATTCCATACCGCTATTTGGCAGTTAGTGCTACCGTAGTCACTTACTGTTAATCATGCCTCCACATTTGGTTTTGTACAAGTACTCTTTCATTGGTGCGGCCTTGCATTTCCTATGCATCGACCATTATAACATTGTTGCTCCACAATTAACATGTTTCCAATTCCTAGCTATCCCACTCGATCATTACTGCGCAAGTGCAATACCAAAACACTCAGTCATACAGAGTGCAGAGGCGTAAACTCTTGACAGTAAATCCCTTATGCGACTCGCCATGGAATTCACACCGAGTTCCTCATCATATAGTACCTACCACTGGCTTATTGCCCAGTCTGTTTACATCGCTTACCTTGCATCTCTACTAAGTTTAACTCATAACTGGTCTTATCTGTTATATTATCGTTTAATAACATTTATACAACGGTCGCTTGTTGCGCACCGTGCTCTTATTCCTTGTATAACATCAGCTTATATCGTATCTGCTGTCACCTCAACTTCCACACATAAACTTACATCATTCGTATTATGGTTCATCACTCATTTGGATGACTACTGAATGCTCCTTGAGCATTAATCATTCGAGTCACAAGCCGGCATTATTCAGCCAGGTGCTTCACTTTATACACATACTACTAAGCTAATTGCTCTCTTTCAATAATAACATCGTCCATCCTTAACATATTTCTTGAACTTGATTCACATAATTACCGCTCCTGCGGTGTCACAATATCGAGAGGTATCCCCACTCTCAATGCAGTGGTTCGTTCTCCACTCTATTCACTTATATAACATAAACTTCTGCAATCAATCTAATTTATATAACATATCTTGCTTATGGCTTATAAGCCTTATTTGCCCTGAGCTGAGCTCATTGTAGGCTGTCCACACACATATACTTCTCTGTACAACATTATATGGTTTGGATATTATACTGAGCTCCATGACAAGGTCGTTGCATTCCATTTCCTTTCATGGGATGCCCTTTAGGATTGTCAGTCCGTCTTCTGACAACTCATGTCCAAACTGGGTGTTAGTTTCAACCCTTGTGCTTCTGTCATGCGTTTCGTTCAACAATTGTTGATGCGAACACCCCTCAAGGATTGCTCCTGGGTGTTGCTACGTTATGCTTTACATTTGTTTCACACTTATTGGTACATTCCATTAGCCACGCCGTTTGCGTTCTTAACTGACTTATTATCCTCTTCTGTGAAGATCAACACTTCCCGGTAGTGTAGGTACTCATTCTGGGAGTTTCATCCCGTTCTTTGCACATTAATGTGTCCACATTAGGCATCTGCCTTGCCATGCATAGGCTGAGTCTCCGTTCCAGCTATCATGTTTATCCCTGAGGATCCTTAAGATATATACGATGTCTTTACATAACAGTCAGTGCTCTTCGCACTTCCTGACTCTTAAAACATTTCCTTGAAAATGAATTCACTGACTCTTTTAGTCTAGTTAGCTTAACTGAGTTCCTTAGCTTCAACTATTCCTTGTAATCCTTAGCTCTTGTTTGATTTATACTGCTGACCGTAGACGGAGTCGACTACTTCCCGTGTTTCGGACTCCACTCGTATACATATGTGGGGTACCATACTGATACATTGCTACTTACCCAACTAACCCATAAGTAGGTCTGTCAGGCCCACAAGCTCCTATCGGAGTGCGGTCGTCCCACAATTCAATTGGTACACTCGTAGTGTCCGTCACACGCCTAGGTGAAGTATTCTATTGTCAACTCCCTTATATTGTCCCGTGACAATATTCATTCCATGCTTCCCGAACTTAATCGAGGGAAAGTTTATCCACTGTCGTATCTTATCATCTGCCCTTGGTTTTACTGGTTTGGTTTAAAAGAAGGTTGGAAAGAAGTGTTGGTTTGAAAGAACATCTGGTTTTGAAAAGAGAAGGGGGTTTGAATAAATTTTTTCTGGGTTTTAAAAGAAAATTTTCATGGTTTCACAACATCTTCTTACCTTAACCAAGTCTAGCTCCTTGCTGACTGGTGTACTTACAATTACAGGGGTTAGGCTAACTGGCCCTTCCACTGTTATAACAATCACATTTAACTTTCTAGTACTTTACTAGGTACTTGTAGTGGTTATAAGTTTCCCGAACAGCCCTGTTATAGCAGCACTTGCTATGGCAAGTGCGCCATGCTGACTGGCTATCGGTTTAACACATAATGGTTATGGTATTGTTTTTACCCATACTGTCAACAGTGTCCTTGTTGGCCCTCACTGATCTTACTGTCTTGATAATAACTCTTCTGGGTAACTTCTCACTGTTTTCACATGATAATCATTAACTAGGGTGTTTCCCATTATGGGAGACCCCTTTTTCTTAGTATTGTATCCTCCTTATAGCCCGTTCCACGCATTGTCGTGGTTACTGAGACTTGTCTCTTGTTTGGGCACTACTTTGTAGTTCCTTTAGCGGTTGGTATACCGTTGGTGTATCACTTAACAACTGTGGTCCCGTAGACACTTGTCTCGGGTTTCTTTAATCCACTTCTTGCCTGTTGCACGGTTGGTGCATTGCAAGTTGGTTTTTCTCGACTGCTTAGCATGTCGACCCAGGTTGCCGGAAATTCTATTCCTCTATACACAAAATCCTTCATTCATTGTTATGAAATGCGGTTAACATTGTTCAGATGGAGACCGTCTCCGGGATTCCCAGTTTTCGGGATCCACCGTATGACAGGTTCTCCCGTACTTTGAAGGTATTTAATAACAGCCAGATCGGGTATTCCCGAGTAAGAGTGAACTTCCATCTCTCTGGCGTTGTTTCCCCAAGTTATATACAGGGATTGTGGAGGGTGGGATGGATATTGTAGGTTTCCAGTAGTCACTGGTAGTTCCTAACTAGCGTATCTCTCACGCTATCACTCAACCCTTAACCCAAAGTACTTAAATCCTAACTCGGTACTTCCTAAGCTCGGTAATTCAGTCATCAGAGCGATACTTCGCTCTGATACCACTTTTTGTAACACCCCATCCAACATTAACACACTTACAATAAACTGCAGCGGAAATACAAACCTCATCACATTACTTAATTCGTTGGTGTTACACGCCGTTAGCCACCTACGTGGCTAACCAGGCTAATCCATATACATTGTACCGGTCTGATGGGCTAAATTCCCGAGCAATTACACATTGTTATCCCTTTCCATTAACAACAACAACAACAACATACACCCTTCAACTATACCGAGTATTTATAAACTGATGCCGACAACAATATCGGTCTTACTACACCTACTGTATATATACACTTAAATGAATACCCATGTACAATGACTACCCCGTTCTACTCTCGAACGGCTTCCAGCTCTCTGTACCTGAAATAGGAAAAGAAGAGAAAGGGTGGCCCCCCAAGGGGCTCAGCACCTTTGCTGGTATGGTAATCCCGCAGCCCACATGCTACCGGGCCACGCACAACTAATTGTCGTCTTAGCATGCAGTTGATTATTTTTAAATCATGCACGCGACTGTAAACACACAACACATAATCATTTCGCCTCAACGGGCTCAACAAGCGGATAATATATCCTTACTTAATAAGTCACTCATGGTATTCATCATCCCTAGAGTGTTCCTCCTCTAATGGAGCTACTTCCTTAATAGACGACACATACCCTTAAATCGGGTTATCCTTAAACGCCTCTTATCACGAACTGGGAATCATATCCATGATCCACACACTCCACATTATACAACCTACAACATACACTACATACAACACTTAACAACACTTTGCACGTTTCCACGTGCACAACATAATACCGCAATAGATATTGCATCACAACAAGAATACATAACATAACGGGAGTGGTTCTCTTAGGAACCGACCCAAACATTGTTTATACACTGGTGAGCCTAGAGAATGTTGCCAGTCTCATGATAAGCTCGTTATACAATAACAACAACACTCATTACCGTCCTAATAGTTGGACGAGTAACTTAAGTTAAGGCGGTTCGGGTTTGGAGGCCCGAACACACCACACAAACACATGTTCCCCCTAAACCGATCATAAGTCAGAATAGCTAAGCTTTGGAGTAAGCTAATGGGAGATCATAACCCGTGAGGGAAACAACCACAACAAAGAGAAGGGTAAGGCTACAAAGGATACCCTCTCCCAAACAACGCGCGACCGGCCAAACCGGATTCCTCACTACTGTTAGTACATACTTACTTTAGATATAGTTAGAACCCCACTATGGAGTCTATGACATCTACACATCCTACAGTATTACCACTGTGTTAGACACACAAGGGGGATCCCTACATTCACATACACATATCACACGTTTAACACACGCATAGCCGTGGTTAGTACGTCCCATGGTTCGGGTCGTTTACTCCGAATACCGAACTCTCATGTGATCCTAGACTCAGTTAACTAAGGTTAACACTGCCGAGGTTAATTGGTATCGGAGTTGAACACGCCACATATATGAATTACTGTAAACTCATTACATGTTTTATCTTACAACGTGGCAAACATACAGAAAAACACATTGGCATACAAGCCGGTGTAATCCGGTAGGACACAGGTTGCAAGAAAACCATACCTGTCACCGGAGTCCACTTTACCACGTCCACTTATGTTCCTCGAGCAATTCTCGAACAACTGTTAACATCACATGTGTTTTATTAACATTGGGGTAACATGTTTGTTTAAAGTCTAACGCTTATAACTTTTCCCCCGTTAACTTGGTTAAAAACTTTACATTTTAACTTGTTTTACTTTCACATTTTATTACAACTTTTCACCCACTTAATTGTCATTAAAACTCACCTAACAAGTCCTTAACAACCTCAAAACATCATTAACCATCAATCCCCATCATTACACATCATTTCCATACCTTAAACAATGTTTTTGGTCCATACAACACCTTGTCCGAACTTGTGTCCGGACTTCCCAAGTTCGGACACAAGCCGCGACCCAATACTGAAAACCATACACACGTCCGAACTTGTGTCCGGACTTCCCAAGTTCGGACACAGTTCGAGAGTAAATCCCAGATAGAAACAGTCACGTCCGAACTTGTGTCCGGACTTCCCAAGTTCGGACACAGTTCGAGAATGAGAAAATCCTTTATCCAACAGAGCCTGTCCGAACTTCCATGTCCGGACGGAAGTTCGGACACGGCAAAACATTCAATTTCCAAGTCTTTAAACACTTAACCAATTTCACCAAACTTCTCCTAAAGCCTCATAATGTTTCCTAACATCATTTGGCACATCAACACACCTTTAGCCATGTGCTAAACTCTTTAAATCACTCACCAAAACCATCTTATCATTCACAAATTTCTTACAAAATTCCTAGCACTTAGGATGTTTTCTCCTTAAGATTCCTAAGTGGTAGTTCACCAATAATGACCACTACACCAAGGTGTTTCCTCTACACCTTAACATCATCTCTCAACTCCTTTTCTTACTAACTAAGTCCCCTTTTCACAACTTCTTAAAAATTCCTTACTCAAAACCCTTACCTAAACATTATTCCCACCTTGCACATTATCATAACCTAAACCTTAAACAAACTCCTCCAAGACTTAAATACATCCTCAAAACACACATTGAATTCCTAGAACTTCCAAGATAACACCTAAGTCCTTGCATCACTCTAAATCACCATAACACATGTTTTCCTTCTCAAGTAAACCCTTATTCACCTTTAACACTTCCTAGATCACCAAAACCATTTAAAACACTTAGAACTTCTCACACATTTTCCCAAATTTGGCCATAGCTTCTCTTGTATATACTCACATCCAAACACTTAGGTTTTTACCTTATTTCATTCAAAACACCTAAAATCCATCAAACACATTTTTATACACAAACTTCACACATTTAGCACTACATCACAATATAGTGCATAACTTAAATTGCTTGGCACTTAGGCCCTTAAATAACATGGCTCTTAGGCCCTTAAATTGCATAAACCTTAAACACTGAATTTCCCACATAAGTAATGCCTTTGACCTGCAAATACACCCAACAATACATATGCCCTTAATAAACTCCTTGAGAGCATTTTACTAGCTCATTCGCCATTGGCTCCTTAGGTATTTTATTAAGCAAATCAAGCTCATTTTCCTAAGGCATTTAAACTACATTGAGGTAGCTTGTTTACCTCTTTTCCTCACAAATTTCTTTCTTGTTTCCTTGTAAAACCGGTAAGGCATTTGGTTCCTTGCCAACTACTAAACATTATACAAACAACATAATGAGTATTCAAGCTTTAAGCTCCATCTCATTGCAAACCCTAGGTTTACATTATTTCAAAACATTAATGTAGTTGTTTTACCTTAATCTTTGGAGGGTGTTTGAATATCTATGAAGAGAGGACTCCACCTAGTCCTTGAAGGATTCAAATGGAGCTAGAACAAAGCAACACAAAGAGCTCCATCAATGAATATTTTCGGTCACACACAAAACATGGAGGAAACTTGATTTTTCTTTGAGATTCCTTACCTAGGAGCAAAGGAGATCAATAATATGTGGAAAGACAAGCTCAAGCTCCATCAATGGTGGAACTCCATGGCACCGGAATGGGGCTTTTGAAGTTTTGAGAAGATAGAAATGGAGAGCTTGGTCTAACTAGAAGAAAGGTGGTCTTAAAATTAAATTTGGATCATGGAGCTAGAAGTTACAAGTGAAAGAAGATGGAGAATGGCATGGTTTGCTGTAGCAAAACCGATGGAGTTTGGGAGAAGATGAAGAAGGCTACGGTGGGTGTGAGTGGGAAAGAAAGAATGAAGATTGGAATTGCTTTTGAAAGATATTTACATGTTATAAAGGTAACTTCTACTTTTCACTTACTTTTCCTTCTTTCTTTAATTTTTACTAGCTCATGGTGGTGAGTCACCACATGATAAAACCGGCCCCCATATAATTAGAAGGGTGTTTTGGTCTTTATTTGTCAATTTAATTACTTAACACAACATATGTTACAAACTAGCTTATAAAAATCACTATTCACCGAAACAAGGCACTTAGAAGTGAAATTTTTGATTTCCCAATAATATAGCCACCCAAATGTGATACTATATAGTACACATGTTAATTAAAGAGTAATGATGGACATTTAGCCATTCAAAACTCATTTACAAGACAATTTTTCAAAAACGTGCTTTAAGACTCCTTAAAGCACTTTTTGTGTTTTAACTTGTTTTCAAGCTTGGTTTTCTTTGGTAATTGATTTAATATGTTCATTAACATATTTATAAGGTATAGGTATGCCATTAGGTCTTATACAAATTTATCCCAAGCTTAGAGCACATTTTTGCTCATATTGACTTTACGGTATCTTCTTGTGTTTTATTTGGTTTAACTGTCCACCAAGGTTTCCTAAGGACTTATTTAGCCTTATTAAATCATAATTGAATATTATTAAGTCTTGGTAGGCTCTTTGGGTCCTAACCAAGTTCACTCATAGCTTAGAGCATGTTTTTGCTCAAACTGTGTCTTAGTGTTTTATTGTGTTTTACTATGGTTTAAGTTGTACACTAACGTTTCTAAGGCACTTTTAGCCTTTATATAACATAGTTTGATATTTAAACCACATATCAAGGTTTGGGGTATTTCAATCTACCCCCCTTAAAAGAACTTCGTCCTCGAAGTTCACACTTTCCCACACATCATTAAATCAGAATACGGGGATTACTTGGAAATAAACTTCCTTAACCAAACACACTTTACATCACAACCTCGGACTTAATGGTCCGGGCAACACATTCACATCCACACATAACCTAACATATCCACATGATAACCTCGGACTCTATGGTCCGGGTATCTTAACAACACTTACACATACATAACAACCCCTTGGACTCACTGGTCTCGGGTAACATCACAACATTTGGACACATAGGTCCCCACAACATAACAGTCTTCAGACACTTAGGTCTATGTAACACAACACATTTAGACTCATAGGCCTTGATAGTATACACTTTAGGAAATCAAAGTCAAAACAACATTCATTACACATACCACACAACATGTCAGAGCATGTATAGCAATCAAAAATATCCTTGATATACACTGTGATCCCGCATAACCCGGTCGCGATGGACACCTTCCGTCCCCGTGCCTTTGGGAGGTCAAAACAATCACTTAAATTTAAAATTTCCTTGTGAGGTTAAGTAAGAGAACTTTAATTACGTAAAGTATCCATCAACGTTTTATAAATACCAATTTAAAATCCTTTTGAAAACACACACAACTCCAAGTCCAACTTAAGCTCTTTGCTTCATTTCTTAGCGTGGTTGTTTGTGACCACTTATAGGGAGCTTCAAGAATCATCCAACCCTGATGTGATCAGCATCAGTGTTGAACTATCCTTCTACTCCAATTTGTGTTCGGCTTCCCTTGATCACATGCAAATCAAGTTCCACCTCCCACTTCATTTTCAAGCATCAAATAAATCACTCATTTCCAATTTTCTATCTTTTTAATCATTCTAATCATGATCATACATCTCCAAAGGATAGAACTCCGTCTATCAGTTATTCACATACACTTTAATCCTGTTGCCTATGGAATCTTATTCTCACTAGGTTCTATGTCGGTATCATGCCCTTTCTTGAATCACTATATAGTATGTATATACACATATATTTTATCAAAATACAACACACAACTTCACATTTATACACTGTCGGGGCTTTTGTTCCCCCGGGAGCTTCTCTACTCCCCACACTTGTACTATCACACACAACTGTTAACAAACACACACACTTATCACAATGGTATTCGCATCTTCTGTGCGCAATTACCACAATTAAACCATGAATGAATGTGTATGTTTACGTAACACACACACCAATCATCAAAACAATAATATAATTTTGTGCTATGCACAATATAAGTCACATACACTACGTACACTTGTACGGTGATATACATTAAGTGGTTTTACGCTCTACCCCCCTTAAAAGGGATTACGCCCACGTAATCAATCACTAAACATTAGCTTATAATGTTCTGCCGTCGTGAAGTGTTTTAACTTCCACGCGGTCCATTACACAATGGATTCTGATTAGAGGATCTTAACCGTATTGGCGGTTTAGTTCCTAAACCAAAAATTATCATTGGAGTTTGTTTAAACTCTTAGTTAGTTTCGATTTTGGCCTGTTAGGCTTCTAGGCATTAATAATTAGCCATTCACTCATGTTCACCATGTACATTCAACACTTGATCACTGGCTCACTAGTTTCTGCTGCGAAACTCTAATAACTGTAGAGCTTAATTGCTCCCTTTTTGTTATTCTTACTGTATTGTACATCCCCAATTGTCACCTTCATCTTGGTAACAATGGTTTCTCAACCGACGCGTGGTATCTCTTACCGTTAGCGAATTCGGTGAGTTATAAACTTTCTATCCACCTCCATACTATGTATTTCACAATGATTGACTTGTTTCCTTCCGACTTACTGTCGGTTGAGTTTGAGCTACTACCTAGTGTGTAGTGCTCTCTCAGCTATTTACAACCTTTGTGGTATATTCCATACCGCTATTTGGCAGTTAGTGCTACCGTAGTCACTTACTGTTAATCATGCCTCCACATTTGGTTTTGTACAAGTACTCTTTCATTGGTGCGGCCTTGCATTTCCTATGCATCGACCATTATAACATTGTTGCTCCACAATTAACATGTTTCCAATTCCTAGCTATCCCACTCGATCATTACTGCGCAAGTGCAATACCAAAACACTCAGTCATACAGAGTGCAGAGGCGTAAACTCTTGACAGTAAATCCCTTATGCGACTCGCCATGGAATTCACACCGAGTTCCTCATCATATAGTACCTACCACTGGCTTATTGCCCAGTCTGTTTACATCGCTTACCTTGCATCTCTACTAAGTTTAACTCATAACTGGTCTTATCTGTTATATTATCGTTTAATAACATTTATACAACGGTCGCTTGTTGCGCACCGTGCTCTTATTCCTTGTATAACATCAGCTATATCGTATCTGCTGTCACCTCACCTCACTTCCACACATAAACTTACATCATTCGTATTATGGTTCATCACTCATTTGGATGACTACTGAATGCTCCTTGAGCATTAATCATTCGAGTCACAAGCCGGCATTATTCAGCCAGGTGCTTCACTTTATACACATACTACTAAGCTAATTGCTCTCTTTCAATAATAACATCGTCCATCCTTAACATATTTCTTGAACTTGATTCACATAATTACCGCTCCTGCGGTGTCACAATATCGAGAGGTATCCCCACTCTCAATGCAGTGGTTCGTTCTCCACTCTATTCACTTATATAACATAAACTTCTGCAATCAATCTAATTTATATAACATATCTTGCTTATGGCTTATAAGCCTTATTTGCCCTGAGCTGAGCTCATTGTAGGCTGTCCACACACATATACTTCTCTGTACAACATTATATGGTTTGGATATTATACTGAGCTCCATGACAAGGTCGTTGCATTCCATTTCCTTTCATGGGATGCCCTTTAGGATTGTCAGTCCGTCTTCTGACAACTCATGTCCAAACTGGGTGTTAGTTTCAACCCTTGTGCTTCTGTCATGCGTTTCGTTCAACAATTGTTGATGCGAACACCCCTCAAGGATTGCTCCTGGGTGTTGCTACGTTATGCTTTACATTTGTTTCACACTTATTGGTACATTCCATTAGCCACGCCGTTTGCGTTCTTAACTGACTTATTATCCTCTTCTGTGAAGATCAACACTTCCCGGTAGTGTAGGTACTCATTCTGGGAGTTTCATCCCGTTCTTTGCACATTAATGTGTCCACATTAGGCATCTGCCTTGCCATGCATAGGCTGAGTCTCCGTTCCAGCTATCATGTTTATCCCTGAGGATCCTTAAGATATATACGATGTCTTTACATAACAGTCAGTGCTCTTCGCACTTCCTGACTCTTAAAACATTTCCTTGAAAATGAATTCACTGACTCTTTTAGTCTAGTTAGCTTAACTGAGTTCCTTAGCTTCAACTATTCCTTGTAATCCTTAGCTCTTGTTTGATTTATACTGCTGACCGTAGACGGAGTCGACTACTTCCCGTGTTTCGGACTCCACTCGTATACATATGTGGGGTACCATACTGATACATTGCTACTTACCCAACTAACCCATAAGTAGGTCTGTCAGGCCCACAAGCTCCTATCGGAGTGCGGTCGTCCCACAATTCAATTGGTACACTCGTAGTGTCCGTCACACGCCTAGGTGAAGTATTCTATTGTCAACTCCCTTATATTGTCCCGTGACAATATTCATTCCATGCTTCCCGAACTTAATCGAGGGAAAGTTTATCCACTGTCGTATCTTATCATCTGCCCTTGGTTTTACTGGTTTGGTTTAAAAGAAGGTTGGAAAGAAGTGTTGGTTTGAAAGAACATCTGGTTTTGAAAAGAGAAGGGGGTTTGAATAAATTTTTTCTGGGTTTTAAAAGAAAATTTTCATGGTTTCACAACATCTTCTTACCTTAACCAAGTCTAGCTCCTTGCTGACTGGTGTACTTACAATTACAGGGGTTAGGCTAACTGGCCCTTCCACTGTTATAACAATCACATTTAACTTTCTAGTACTTTACTAGGTACTTGTAGTGGTTATAAGTTTCCCGAACAGCCCTGTTATAGCAGCACTTGCTATGGCAAGTGCGCCATGCTGACTGGCTATCGGTTTAACACATAATGGTTATGGTATTGTTTTTACCCATACTGTCAACAGTGTCCTTGTTGGCCCTCACTGATCTTACTGTCTTGATAATAACTCTTCTGGGTAACTTCTCACTGTTTTCACATGATAATCATTAACTAGGGTGTTTCCCATTATGGGAGACCCCTTTTTCTTAGTATTGTATCCTCCTTATAGCCCGTTCCACGCATTGTCGTGGTTACTGAGACTTGTCTCTTGTTTGGGCACTACTTTGTAGTTCCTTTAGCGGTTGGTATACCGTTGGTGTATCACTTAACAACTGTGGTCCCGTAGACACTTGTCTCGGGTTTCTTTAATCCACTTCTTGCCTGTTGCACGGTTGGTGCATTGCAAGTTGGTTTTTCTCGACTGCTTAGCATGTCGACCCAGGTTGCCGGAACTATTCTATTCCTCTATACACAAAATCCTTCATTCATTGTTATGAAATGCGGTTAACATTGTTCAGATGGAGACCGTCTCCGGGATTCCCAGTTTTCGGGATCCACCGTATGACAGGTTCTCCCGTACTTTGAAGGTATTTAATAACAGCCAGATCGGGTATTCCCGAGTAAGAGTGAACTTCCATCTCTCTGGCGTTGTTTCCCCAAGTTATATACAGGGATTGTGGAGGGTGGGATGGATATTGTAGGTTTCCAGTAGTCACTGGTAGTTCCTAACTAGCGTATCTCTCACGCTATCACTCAACCCTTAACCCAAAGTACTTAAATCCTAACTCGGTACTTCCTAAGCTCAGTATTTCAGTCATCAGAGCGATACTTCGCTCTGATACCACTTTTTGTAACACCCCATCCAACATTAACACACTTACAATAAACTGCAGCGGAAATACAAACCTCATCACATTACTTAATTCGTTGGTGTTACACGCCGTTAGCCACCTACGTGGCTAACCAGGCTAATCCATATACATTGTACCGGTCTGATGGGCTAAATTCCCGAGCAATTACACATTGTTATCCCTTTCCATTAACAACAACAACAACAACATACACCCTTCAACTATACCGAGTATTTATAAACTGATGCCGACAACAATATCGGTCTTACTACACCTACTGTATATATACACTTAAATGAATACCCATGTACAATGACTACCCCGTTCTACTCTCGAACGGCTTCCAGCTCTCTGTACCTGAAATAGAAAAGAAGAGAAAGGGTGGCCCCCCAAGGGGCTCAGCACCTTTGCTGGTATGGTAATCCCGCAGCCCACATGCTACCGGGCCACGCACAACTAATTGTCGTCTTAGCATGCGGTTGATTATTTTTAAATCATGCACGCGACTGTAAACACACAACACATAATCATTTCGCCTCAACGGGCTCAACAAGCGGATAATATATCCTTACTTAATAAGTCACTCATGGTATTCATCATCCCTAGAGTGTTCCTCCTCTAATGGAGCTACTTCCTTAATAGACGACACATACCCTTAAATCGGGTTATCCTTAAACGCCTCTTATCACGAACTGGGAATCATATCCATGATCCACACACTCCACATTATACAACCTACAACATACACTACATACACACTTAACAACACTTTGCACGTTTCCACGTGCACAACATAATACCGCAATAGATATTGCATCACAACAAGAATACATAACATAACGGGAGTGGTTCTCTTAGGAACCGACCCAAACATTGTTTATACACTGGTGAGCCTAGAGAATGTTGCCAGTCTCATGATAAGCTCGTTATACATAACAACAACACTCATTACCGTCCTAATAGTTGGACGAGTAACTTAAGTTAAGGCGGTTCGGGTTTGGAGGCCCGAACACACCACACAAACACATGTTCCCCCTAAACCGATCATAAGTCAGAATAGCTAAGCTTTGGAGTAAGCTAATGGGAGATCATAACCCGTGAGGGAAACAACCACAACAAAGAGAAGGGTAAGGCTACAAAGGATACCCTCTCCCAAACAACGCGCGACCGGCCAAACCGGATTCCTCACTACTGTTAGTACATACTTACTTTAGATATAGTTAGAACCCCACTATGGAGTCTATGACATCTACACATCCTACATATTACCACTGTGTTAGACACACAAGGGGGATCCCTACATTCACATACACATATCACACGTTTAACACACGCATAGCCGTGGTTAGTACGTCCCATGGTTCGGGTCGTTTACTCCGAATACCGAACTCTCATGTGATCCTAGACTCAGTTAACTAAGGTTAACACTGCCGAGGTTAATTGGTATCGGAGTTGAACACGCCACATATATGAATTACTGTAAACTCATTACATGTTTTATCTTACAACGTGGCAAACATACAGAAAAACACATTGGCATACAAGCCGGTGTAATCCGGTAGGACACAGGTTGCAAGAAAACCATACCTGTCACCGGAGTCCACTTTACCACGTCCACTTATGTTCCTCGAGCAATTCTCGAACAACTGTTAACATCACATGTGTTTTTATTAACATTGGGGTAACATGTTTGTTTAAAGTCTAACGCTTATAACTTTTCCCCCGTTAACTTGGTTAAATAACTTTACATTTTAACTTGTTTTACTTTCACATTTTATTACAACTTTTCACCCACTTAATTGTCATTAAAACTCACCTAACAAGTCCTTAACAACCTCAAAACATCATTAACCATCAATCCCCATCATTACACATCATTTCCATACCTTAAACAATGTTTTTGGTCCATACAACACCTTGTCCGAACTTGTGTCCGGACTTCCCAAGTTCGGACACAAGCCGCGACCCAATACTGAAAACCATACACACGTCCGAACTTGTGTCCGGACTTCCCAAGTTCGGACACAGTTCGAGAGTAAATCCCAGATAGAAACAGTCACGTCCGAACTTGTGTCCGGACTTCCCAAGTTCGGACACAGTTCGAGAATGAGAAAATCCTTTATCCAACAGAGCCTGTCCGAACTTCCATGTCCGGACGGAAGTTCGGACACGACAAAACATTCAATTTCCAAGTCTTTAAACACTTAACCAATTTCACCAAACTTCTCCTAAAGCCTCATAATGTTTCCTAACATCATTTGGCACATCAACACACCTTTAGCCATGTGCTAAACTCTTTAAATCACTCACCAAAACCATCTTATCATTCACAAATTTCTTACAAAATTCCTAGCACTTAGGATGTTTTCTCCTTAAGATTCCTAAGTGGTAGTTCACCAATAATGACCACTACACCAAGGTGTTTCCTCTACACCTTAACATCATCTCTCAACTCCTTTTCTTACTAACTAAGTCCCCTTTTCACAACTTCTTAAAAATTCCTTACTCAAAACCCTTACCTAAACATTATTCCCACCTTGCACATTATCATAACCTAAACCTTAAACAAACTCCTCCAAGACTTAAATACATCCTCAAAACACACATTGAATTCCTAGAACTTCCAAGATAACACCTAAGTCCTTGCATCACTCTAAATCACCATAACACATGTTTTCCTTCTCAAGTAAACCTTTATTCACCTTTAACACTTCCTAGATCACCAAAACCATTTAAAACACTTAGAACTTCTCACACATTTTCCCAAATTTGGCCATAGCTTCTCTTGTATATACTCACATCCAAACACTTAGGTTTTTACCTTATTTCATTCAAAACACCTAAAATCCATCAAACACATTTTTATACACAAACTTCACACATTTAGCACTACATCACAATATAGTGCATAACTTAAATTGCTTGGCACTTAGGCCCTTAAATAACATGGCTCTTAGGCCCTTAAATTGCATAAACCTTAAACACTGAATTTCCCACATAAGTAATGCCTTTGACCTGCAAATACACCCAACAATACATATGCCCTTAATAAACTCCTTGAGAGCATTTTACTAGCTCATTCGCCATTGGCTCCTTAGGTATTTTATTAAGCAAATCAAGCTCATTTTCCTAAGGCATTTAAACTACATTGAGGTAGCTTGTTTACCTCTTTTCCTCACAAATTTCTTTCTTGTTTCCTTGTAAAACCGGTAAGGCATTTGGTTCCTTGCCAACTACTAAACATTATACAACAACATAATGAGTATTCAAGCTTTAAGCTCCATCTCATTGCAAACCCTAGGTTTATATTATTTCAAAACATTAATGTAGTTGTTTTACCTTAATCTTTGGAGGGTGTTTGAATATCTATGAAGAGAGGACTCCACCTAGTCCTTGAAGGATTCAAATGGAGCTAGAACAAAGCAACACAAAGAGCTCCATCAATGAATATTTTCGGTCACACACAAAACATGGAGGAAACTTGATTTTTCTTTGAGATTCCTTACCTAGGAGCAAAGGAGATCAATAATATGTGGAAAGACAAGCTCAAGCTCCATCAATGGTGGAACTCCATGGCACCGGAATGGGGCTTTTGAAGTTTTGAGAAGATAGAAATGGAGAGCTTGGTCTAACTAGAAGAAAGGTGGTCTTAAAATTAAATTTGGATCATGGAGCTAGAAGTTACAAGTGAAAGAAGATGGAGAATGGCATGGTTTGCTGTAGCAAAACCGATGGAGTTTGGGAGAAGATGAAGAAGGCTACGGTGGGTGTGAGTGGGAAAGAAAGAATGAAGATTGGAATTGCTTTTGAAAGATATTTACATGTTATAAAGGTAACTTCTACTTTTCACTTACTTTTCCTTCTTTCTTTAATTTTTACTAGCTCATGGTGGTGAGTCACCACATGATAAAACCGGCCCCCATATAATTAGAAGGGTGTTTTGGTCTTTATTTGTCAATTTAATTACTTAACACAACATATGTTACAAACTCGCTTATAAAAATCACTATTCACCGAAACAAGGCACTTAGAAGTGAAATTTTTGATTTCCCATTAATATAGCCACCCAAATGTGATACTATATAGTACACATGTTAATTAAAGAGTAATGATGGACATTTAGCCATTCAAAACTCATTTACAAGACAATTTTTCAAAAACGTGCTTTAAGACTCCTTAAAGCACTTTTTGTGTTTTAACTTGTTTTCAAGCTTGGTTTTCTTTGGTAATTGATTTAATATGTTCATTAACATATTTATAAGGTATAGGTATGACCATTAGGTCTTATACAAATTTATCCCAAGCTTAGAGCACATTTTTGCTCATATTGACTTTACGGTATCTTCTTGTGTTTTATTTGGTTTAACTGTCCACCAAGGTTTCCTAAGGACTTATTTAGCCTTATTAAATCATAATTGAATATTATTAAGTCTTGGTAGGCTCTTTGGGTCCTAACCAAGTTCACTCATAGCTTAGAGCATGTTTTTGCTCAAACTGTGTCTTAGTGTTTTATTGTGTTTTACTATGGTTTAAGTTGTACACTAACGTTTCTAAGGCACTTTTAGCCTTTATATAACATAGTTTGATATTTAAACCACATATCAAGGTTTGGGGTATTTCAGCGACGTATTCGATTAAGTGTTCAGATTGCGATAACCACGATAGGCTTTGGATGGGGTGTTACAATTCCCGAAGAAAACGGATCCAAATAAGGTATTAAAACGCTAATAGAGCATTAGCGCACGTTTCTCGAGGAAACCCAAAAACGTGACTTTAAGTGGTCAAACAGACCCGTAAAAATTATAATGCAGTAAGTAATAATTATTAAACATTAATGGAAGTATAATAACCATTAAAATTAAAGAAACGAGAAAATTCCGGAAAACGGGCCCGGTTAGTGAACAGTGCTAAACCGGGTAAATTAACGAGTGTTTTCTGTAAAAGACGAAAAACTGCTCCAGCTTAACAGTATAAGTGGGCCGGTTTTTATAGGGTATTAATACCCTCTCTCACACTCAATTAAATATTACTCTCTCTCACACACACTAGAAGACAAGAAAACTAAAAGCAAAAAGTAAAAAGCACACTCCTTTCCTCTCTCCTCTTATTCTCTTAATTTTCTATTCTCTCTCCAATTCCCTTCCCCCTCTCACGATGGAAGCTCCCCTTCTGCAGCACACTCCTCTCTTCTTCTTCTCTTGCTGGACGATTTTGCAGCCCTCACATGGCTTCCATGGAAACTTCATCTTCTACCTCATGCTCTAGCTCCATTTGAGCTCCAAATGTAAAATAAAATACATATTTGAACTCCTCTCTTCAAGCTCTACATTTCTATCTTTTCAAAATCCGAAAATGAGCAACTTCATCTCCATGGGTTTTCCCCATTTGAAGAGAAAAGCACACCATTGTGAAGCTTGGAGTCTTCTCTTTCCAACAAGGTAAAAATCTCCATAAAAGACCTCACTTCTCTCCATCTCTTAGCATGGCCGATTTTTGGTCTATCTCTTACCTTGTTTTTTCTCTTGTTTTGGAGCATTGTCTCAACCCTCCAATGGTGGAGTAACCTCCTTCTTGAACCAAGGGTTAAAACCCCTCCTAAAGCACTCCAAAGGTAAACCCTAGAAATTTGTATTTTGAACACTTCAATGAACTAGCATAAATCTAAGGGTTAGTGTATTAATTATACTTGTTTGATGTGCTTTGGGTGATGGGAATGGAGTTTGACAACTCCATTCCCCATGTGATCGATTTGTGCAAGAAAGAAGGAGATGAAGTGGAAAAGAAATGGAGGTATAAGCTCAAGGTAAGAGCTCTTCCTTAATGCAAAATTTTAATGCATTAGGATAATGGGAGTGGGTAAACCAATTTAAAGAAACCAAAATAATGAAGTAGAATTGTAATTGTGAAAGTTTGGGTATTTGTGAACAAGTATGTGGATTGTAGGCCTTAGAGCCAAAGAATTGTATGTGTATTGATATTATGTTTTGAGGAAGTAATGAGGTATTAGGATTGCTTTGTATTGCTGGTAGGACCCTTGTATGGGTGTGGCTAGAATAGGAATGATTTGGATGAGAAAGGGTATGTGTGGATAAGTAAGGAAAGTAGGAAAACTATGGCGAAATTTTAGTAGGAATTGTGCATTAAGAATGGCTTGGTGAATGGGAGAACCAAGATGTGTATTGGGATTTAGTATAGATGGTTTAGTAACTAAGGAATGGTAATTGTAGTATGAGAAATGAGAAGGTAAAAATCTGTAGCAAAGAGTATCAAAATGCATTGTAGAAACTAGGAAGAATTGGTGTGCAAGATTTGGTAAAAGAGAGTTGGACTTTGGTATAGGCAGTGTAGTTGTTTGGAAAGGAATTGGAATGGTAAGATGAAGTTAGGACAAGATGCAAAATACAAAGAGGAGTAAAGGAAATGCACAAGTGTGCTAACTGTAACAAGAGGAAGAAAAATCTATAGAAATGGAGTAAGTGTTGAATATGGATTTGACTAATGTGTTGAGGAGGTTTGGGACTGGATTAAGGCATGTTTTAGGATGCTTAAACATGTAGAAAACATGTGGAAAGATTAGGAAATGATTAGAGGTGAATTAGGGGTTGAAAACTGATCAAAAACTGTAAATTTCGATAGTTCTAGGGTTGGTCCTGGTTGCAAACTGGAACGCAAACCTGGACGATAGCAAAAACTAGGCAGAAGGCCATCCCAGGTGGTCCGGGTTTGTAAACCCGGACACAAACCCGGACCACACATAAAAGTAGGCAGAAAGTTAATCTCGGACTTGGTCCGGGTTTGTAAACCCGGACACAAACCCGGACCAGTGTAAAAACATGCCAGAAAGTACTTTTAAGTGTTCTAAGGATGGGGAAGTGAATGGTATTGGTTTTAGAAGTTGTTAAGACCTTGTTTGGTGATATTTAAAGGCCCTAAGAAGTGTAAACAAGTTTGAGAAGTCATTAAGGAAGTTGTAGGTTTAAGAACATTAAGTTAAACCGAAACAATGGACAACGGGGTAAGTACGGGAGTAGTAATTATTGATGTATCGTATGAGCATAGCATTAATAGCAATGTTTGAAACATTACCAGTGGAACGAATGTGAACCAAGGTACAAGGGAACACATGGTAAAGCTAACTCCGGTGAAAGGTATGATTTCCTCATGCCCCGTATGCTAACCGAGTTACGTTGATTTGTGTGTTGTATGCCGGCTAATCAAGACTAAAGCATGAAAACGGTTTATTGCCTTTCATTATATGTCTTGCTGTATGTTGATTGAGCTAACCTTCTTGATTGATTGTGTGGCCTCACTTAGTGCGTAGACCGACTCATATATGAGTCTTATTGAGTAATGACTCGTAGTGAGAGTTATGTGTGAATTAATGGAACCGTAGCAACGCACTAAACCAATGAACCAATAAACGATAACGTAAACCAATGAACTCACTAGAACGTGAGAGAGTGTACGGGAGTAACAACCTCCCGATAACGGTAGGAGAAACGAAATGAATAATCCACAAATAAAAAGTAGTGGAAGTATATAAGTAACCTCTATTAGAGGAATTAATCTTGGTGCGAGACATGAACCATGAGAGTAGTAAAGAATGATGAGGGATCTCCAAACCCCTTAGCAATTAGTTGACCCATTATGAGAGGACCCAATTGATGTAAGTATGTCCCGACCATGAGAGTATTCGATATGTTGGGGAAACCCTTAAATCTGAGGATACTAGACGGTGGTAATTCCCTAAGCTAACAGAGGTTATCGAGAGAGATACTTCTAGGCTAACCCATGAGGTTGTATTGTGCTCTGAGAGAAGAGTGTTGGGAATTCGTGTAGTCCGGTAGAACGGACATTTGAGTATTTGAGGAGTTAAGCGTATAGCCCTCGTATTGTAGGTCCGGTGGCGAGTCTTGAGTATGACTCCGCCCAGAGGCCAAAGTAATGAGTATTGCGTATGTATGAGTAAAGTAATGAGTATCGAGTAAGAAGCAAGTATGAGTATGTAAGGAGTACCGAGTATTGAGTATGTATGAGTAAGTATTGAGTATTGAGTATGTAGGAGTAAGTATGAAGTATCGAGTATGTAAGAATAAGTGTAGAGAATTGAGTGGTGAGTATGCACCGGTATAGTAACGAGTACAGAGTAAGGATCGTGTACGAGTAAGGTATTGAACATGGAGTGATGAGTATGCAGGAGTAAGGAGTAAATATGGGTAGAGTAACGAACACCGAACTCAGTACGGAGAGTAATGAATGTATAACAAATACAAATGGTTGACTATTGAGTTATCTTCCTTGGTATGTATTGAACTAGTATACTTATGTAGGTACCCTTGATTGTATTGTTGCAACATGAGTATGTATGTATGCATGTAAAATGAACTCCATGTATATCCGACCCAAAGTAGTCGGCGTACCGCGGTTAGCACGCGGTATATGCGGATTTCATATGCAGCGTAAGCTGACCCCCTCGGGGGACCTTTTTTAGTGTGCAGGTACCGAAGCTGCTCACCGTTCGAGAGAGTAGGACGGGGACTGCTACATAAGCACGGGTAGTTGAGTAAAGGGAATTGTATGCGTAAACGTAGTATGAATTGGGATGTCTATACTGTATCGGTAATGTAAGGATTGTAGTATGCTCGGTATAGTATTGTATTGGAGTTGTATCGAATTATGGATTGGTATGCAAGGGAAAGTAATGTATTGTGTAGAGCACTCGGTATGTTCATATTCATCAGACCGATAGTATGTAGTATTGTAACTCGCCTTGTTAGTCACGTGGGTGACTAACGGCATTGTACACCCGCCGTTGAGTAAGTAATATCCGCTGCGAAGGTAAGTATGGTACGGTAATGACGGTATTAGCGGTAGGGGTGTTACACTCTTTTTAGTCTTAATATACCATATTTAGGTGTTTAAACAATATATTAAGGTTTGGGGTATTTCAGAAAATATAAGGTTTGTTTTGTAATTTAATAAGGAAAGGAATTAAGATTATGTAGTATAATGTATTATGGTATATTATGAAATATAATATAGTTTATGAAATAAAGGTGGTTATAACAAAAATAACCTAAGGATATAATATAAAGAATATGTGCAAACAATTATGGGAATATGAATAAAGAAATAAAAATATACTAAAAGGAAGGATTCATTATCACATGTGAGCTCCACATAAAATAATGAACTGATAGGTTATCTAGAACCACTGTTAAAATAACAGGGGAAAATAAATAACATACGGAGTTAGTATACAACAAGAATAAACTCTATAGAGACAGTACTGTAATATTTGGTGGACAGTCATATTAATATTACCCGTTATTGTATGTATAAATAACAGCGAACGGGGAAGGTTACTAGAGCGTGAACTGTCAAGCTAGCTGTTATCACGGTGAACGGTATGTTAATTGTGTGGTCTGAATGTCCTAGGGATTATCCTAAGGTCCAGACATTATATGCCTACTTATCAAGAGCGATATCTATGATTTTATGTATGTGATATGGTGTACTGTATTGCATGAACTGTTGCGTTGTATTTTATACGCGAATGTTTTATGACTGGAAGTTTATACATTTAAACTGTAAAAGACTAACAGGCCTTTAGGTATTATTGAGCCTAACTGATGGTCAACTGTTATAGTCTTAATTTAAGTATTGGTTATTGTACCACTGACAAAAGAGCTAATGTATAAAGAGAGGAATCCAGACTGTTTCGACTTTCTGGTTGCGCATCGTGATCACTACGAGAGACTTCAATGGGAGTCACTCAAGGGAATCCATCAGTCACATTAGATGATGGCGGAGGGCACTGCCGTTGGTGCACAGGTTCGACCTGATCTGTCAATTATCCAGGACCATAAGGTCAGCTGGTAACGGTTCCTTGGAACCCAGGGGACACACTGTCCATAAATAAAAGTTATTAAGGGTTGCCTTGACATGATGCCCGAGGTGGTAATAATTGGAAAGGTTAAGTGGTTGGTTTAAAGAATAAGGGTCATGTGACCTACTAACAAATGCAGGTTATTAATACGCGTAACTTGTGTGTTACTGTTTGGGATTATTTGTGTTGATTACCTGGTTGATGTATACTGTGTACTGATGATGCAGGTGAACTGTTATGTGATTGTTTAAATGTTTACAGTTGTTACTATTGTTATAACCGGTATTTTATGTAACGAATCTAATATCAAGATGGCTAAACGACTTAAGGAATCTAGATGACTTAGGACTACATTTAGCATATCAGCATTTCGATTGCTGAGCTCTTCATTGGGCAAAACATTTCAGGTTACTGAAGAAGACACAAGCCGGAGTGCGGGGAACAGGGTAGCTGCCATGTTTTAATAAACACTTTGATGTTTCATTATGTATTACATTTTGGAGATTGTTGTATTCCATTAGTTGCTCATTTAGTTTGGATTTGGTCTGTAATAATTAGAGTGCTCAGTATCTGTTCATCACAGCGTTGAGAAGTTGATGGATAGAGTATGGATGCCTTGTTGCTCACAAGGGTGGGTAACGGCGTGTAACACCAAGGTTAGGTAGATTTATTTTCCGTTGCGACGTTATTTATTTATGCTACGACTTGCGACGCTAGTACAGGTTTAGGATTAGGGGTGTTAAAAAAGTGGTATCAGAGCGGAGTACCGCTCTGATGAAAGATACTGACTCAAAAACAATGAGCATAGGAATATTAGGATAACGGGAAACGCCTGTGAGGATTCGTGACTTAGAAAGAAAAACCCTAGGGCTATATATATTTTACTGCTAGCAGTTAGCTTTATTTACATGTTTGTGATTGTGTGTGTATACGGTGGAGCACCGAGTAGTAATAATAGTATATTTTACTATAGATGTCAGGCGTTGGAAGACCACGTGTAGGCGGCAGAGGACGAGGTGGAGGAGCACCAGTGAATGTCCCGGAAATACCAGGCCTAGCAGAGGCCATGGCAGCCTTCGCCACACAGCTAGGAGCACAAGTTGCGGGAGCCATACCCCACCCGCCACAGCCCAGGGAGACCAATTGGTTGAAGAGTGTAGTAGACGCACGGGTTCCGACGTACTCAGGGGAACCAGACCCCGCCGCTCTGGAGAAGTTCATCGTAGAGCACCAGAAAGCTTTCAGGGCCGTCAGAGTCCTAGAGGACCAGAAGGTTGATATCGCCGCATACAACTTGAAGGATGCAGCTGATACTTGGTGGCGGTCTGTGGAGGGCCACCATAGAGCCACACTAGACTTTGGATGGACAGCGTTCGTGAATGTGTTACGGGAGAAATACTACCCCGAGCACTTGAAGCAGAGGAAGCGACAAGAGTTTGAAACTTTAATCCAGGGGAGCCAAACAGTTGACCAGTACTACGCGCGATTTACTAGCCTGCTTGACTACATTCCAGGAGTTGACTACTCCGACGTTGTGAAGATCCAGAAATTCAGGGGAGGTTTACAGTTTCGTATCCAGAGTGCCATGGGAGCAATTCGTTTCACTACCATTCAAGAGTGCTATGATGCAGCATCAGCAACTGAATTAATGCTACAGTCCAGGGAGGAAGCCCAGGGAAAGAAGAGGAAGAACACTGAGGCAGAAGATGGGGGAGCCACATCTGGCGGATTCTATAAGAAGGGGAAGTAAGAAAACTTTACCTAAGAAGGAGTACTCATATATTACCTACACTTAGTTTGGTCACTAACCTAAACCTTCAACAGGAGATTCTTTGACAAGAAGAAGGGGCGGAAGGATTTCCATGGTTAGAAGACGAAGGAGCAGGTCCCTCGTCTGACCGGCCCAGCTATTGATGCACAACCACTTAGGTCTGCACCACCTAGGGGTAAGGATACCCACCTCCTACTTAATCAAGACATTTATTAGTTATACCTTACTAAACCATGTTGCATGAACAGCGGGCAATAAGCCAACCCAGCGCCACTACTACTGTAAGCGCTGTGGAGGTGATCATCCAGGAGTAGACTGCACGGGAAGGAAGGTGGAGTGCCGTTACTGCAAGAAGGAAGGCCACCGGGAGTACGAGTGTTTTTCCAACCCAGCAAGCAGAGTATACAAGGGATCGAGGAATTCACAGAGGCCACCATCTACAGAGACTGGAGGACCCAGAGGAGGTCAGACACCACAGGCTAACACCTATACTAGAGGACCGGGAGGACAACCATCCTTATCCGGGAGCCAGAAAGGGAAAAAGATAGTTCCAAGTAAAAACACCTTGTACTTAGTGGGAACTTCGGGCGCTGAGACTAGCGCTCAGCACGAAAACGGTAAGCCTAGAACTTAGAACAAGAGCATGTTGCTATGAATGTGTGTTTACTGTTGTTCAGTCGATAAGACTTGTATGTGTTTTGTGTGTAATAAAATTTAGAGAGACCTAATCTAGGAATCTCTCACCTAATAGGTTGTTTCGACATTTGTTTTCCCATACCTATGAGACCAAGATCACCTGAGCCTATGAGCGAAGGTCGGGAATATCCAGAGAGAGAATGCCAAGTACTTCGACCCGGCATGATCCTACTCAAGCAATATTTAGATTTAAATGAACAAATAGTCATTGTAAATGAATGTAGAAATTTGGGAATAGACCTAGGAGGATTTTATAATCCAAGGTATAGTAGTGGGTCGAAACTTAAATTATATATGATGTGTATGGGTAAGAATTGGGATCCACAAACTAAACTGTATAGTGAAGTAAGAAAAGTAGATGGGGCACGAGTTCCTAGGATACCCGATACCTTTCAAACCTTGGTGACAGAAGCGGTCAAGATTGCACAACAGTTAGAAACCAACCCCATTCCAGACATGAAGGCCGACATTTGTATAGCAAACTTCTATAAAAAAGGGGGAAAACTTGGGTTACATCAGGACCGAGATGAGACATCAGAGTCAATTACCAATGGGATACCAGTTGTATCATTCTCCATAGGAGACGATGCTGAGTTTTTATACGGTGACCAGAAGAGGATGGACAAGGCGAAAAAAATTATTTTAAAGTCAGGGGACGTATTGATATTTGGTGGAGAATCGAGATTAGTTTACCATGGGATCAAGAGCATTAAGTTGAACACAGCCCCGTCAACCTTAGTAAATACTACCCATTTAAAACCTGGACGGTTAAACTTGACATTTAGACAATATTGATGTAATCGTGGAGCTTGTATATGGGAATCGTTGGATTAATGAATGGCATTTTACTATTTTGAGTCATGCACTATCTTACAAATTGTTAACCCCAGGCCTCGAGTCTAATGGAGGAGCGGTGCTGAATGTAGTGGACAAGACCGAGGCCAAGGACAAGGGGAATGTTATCATGGGAACCTTTACAGTAAATGGCGTGAGTGCATCGATACTGTTTGATTCAGGAGCGTCTCACTCCTTTATATCCTCTACATCAGCAAGGAAGATAGAGACAACCCCTGAACCTCTCTCAAATTTCCTAGTCACGTTACCGACGAAGGAGAGAGTGAGGTGCACGAAACTACATAAAGGAGTCCAGATTGATATCATGGATGAAGAATTTCACGCGGACTTAATTGAGCGGGACGATTTAGGGTTTGACATCATCATGGGCATGGATTGGCTACAAAAATACAAGGGACGACTACATTGCGCAGAGCATAGATTACTACTGAAGAGCCCGAGAGGCAGGACAGTTTCATATCACAGCATTCAAAAAGAACCTACTTTTAAGCTAGTATCTGCAATCACATTGATGAAAAAGGTGAAGAAGGGACAACCAGTATATTTGTGCTATGTCCAGGACTTGAGGAAAGAAGAGAAAACACAGACAGACATACCAGTCGTTTCAGACTTTCCTGATCTATTTACTGAAGAGCTACCAGGGATGCCACCCAAGAGAGAAGTGGAGTTATCCATCGACTTATTACCAGACACAGGACCTATTGCTAAAGCACCTTACCGGATGGCACCAGTAGAAATGAAAGAGCTGAAGATACAGTTAGAAGATCTGCTTGACAAAGGCTACTTCCGACCGAGTGCATCACCATGGGGAGCACCAGTTTTGTTTGTGAAAAAGAAGGATGGTAGCATGCGACTATGCATCGACTACAGGGAGCTTAATGCAGTCACAGTAAAAAACAAGTACCCGTTACCGCGGATTGATGATCTATTTGACCAGTTAAGAGGCGCTACAGTTTTTTCGAAGATTGATCTGAGATCAAGATACCACCAGATACGGATAGCTGATGAAGACATAGAGAAGACAGCTTTCAGAACGTGCTACGGACATTACGAGTTCACAGTTATGCCATTTCGATTGTCGAACGCCCCAGCTGTATTCATGGATCTTATGAACCGGTTGTTCAGGGAGCAGTTAGACTCATCAGTGGTTGTATTTATCGATGACATTCTGTATATTCTAAGACTAAGGATGAGCACGAGGTGCATCTGAGGCAAGTTTTGCAGACCATGAGAGAGAATCAATTGTACGCCAAGCTTTCAAAATGTGATTTTTGGTTAGACAATGTATCCTTTCTAGGGAATGTAATATCAGCCAGTGGAATATCTGTAGACCCTGCGAAGATCGAGGCAGTTAAGACTTGGCCGAGAACGAAGACAGTGACAGATATCCATAGTATTTTGGGATTAGCTGGTTAGTATCGCAGATTTGTGCAAGACTTCTCTAAACTAGCGAAACCAATGACGAACCTGATGAAGAAAGATTCTCCATTTGTATGGACTGAAGATTGTGAACGTTCCTTTCAGACACTGAAGGACCTACTGACGTCGGCACCGATACTCACCATTCCAGAGGGGATGACGGATTCGAAGTTTATTGCGATGCCTCAGGCACAGGGATTGGGTGTGTACTTATGCAGAATGGAAAGGTTGTTGCTTATGCATCACGACAGTTGAAGAAACATGAAGAGAACTACCCTACTCACGATCTAGAATTGGGAGCAGTCGTTTTTGCACTGAAGATCTGGCGACACTACCTATATGGAGTCACAGTAATAATTTACTCAGATCACAAGAGCCTTCAACACTTATTCACACAGAAGGAGCTTAATATGAGACATAGGCGATGGGTCGAGTTTCTGAAGGACTATGACATTGACCTCAGGTACAAGGAGGGCAAGACAAATGTAGTTGCTGACGCCCTGAGCCACAGAGCTCATTCTTTATTTGCCATGACAGGAGACAACGACCTCATCGAGGAGGTACGTTGTGCTCAGGCTAATGACCAGTACATGAAGACTATCAAACAGCAGTTAACAGATGGTATCTTCGAGAGGCAGAAGTATGATTTTGTGCTTAGTGAAGACGGGCTAATCAGACTGAATGGTCGTTTATGCATTACAGAGTCCAACTCAGACTTGAAGGAAAAGATACTGCAGGAAGCTCATTGCTCATCATTATCAGTACACCCAGGGTCATCAAAGATGTACAAAGATCTGAAATTACATTTCTGGTGGAGTGGTATGAAGAAGGATGTTACAGAATTTGTAGCAAGATGTATGACATGTCAGAAGGTGAAATTCGAGCACCGGAGACCGGGCGGACTAGTACAGCCGATGCCCATTCCATATTGGAAGTTCGAGGATATATCCATGGATTTCGTAGTAGGTCTTCCACCGACTAGAGGAGGTGCTAACATGATATGGGTCATCGTCGACAGATTGACAAAGGTAGCTAAGTTCATTCCTATCAAGAACACTTGGAAAGTCCCCAAACTGGCGGACCTCTTTCAGAGAGAGATTATTAGACACCACGGCGTACCGAAGTCTATTGTGTCAGATAGAGATTCCAGGTTTGTTTCTAGATTTTGGCAGTAGGTTCAGGAGGCATTGGGTACGAAGCTGAAGCTAAGTACAGCCTTTCATCCACAAACAGATGGCCAGAGTGAAAGAACGATTCAAACATTGGAGGACATGCTCAGAGCTTGTGCCTTAGACTTCCAGGAAAGCTGGATAGATCGACTACATCTGATTGAGTTTGCCTACAACAACAGCTATCATGCATTCATTCAGATGCCACCATTTCAAGCACTGTACCGCAGACCATGCAGGACACCACTATGTTGGGACGAGCCCAGTGAGAACATCATCTTAGGGCCAGAGTACCTAGACCAGATGAAAGAAGACATTGTACAGATACGCAAAAACATGAAGATAGCCTAGGACAGAAAGAAATCATATGCTGATGTCCGTAGGAGAGACCTCGAGTTCGCAGTAGGCGATCGAGTCTTCCTTAGAGTTTTGCCTATAAAAGGAGTTTTTTAGGTTTGGGAAGAAGGGTAAGCTTAGCCCGAAGTATGTAGGACCGTACCTTATCACAGAGCGAGTGGGCCCATTAGCTTACAGATTAGATTTGCCTGTTGAGCTTGGGAGAGTGCACAATGTATTTCACATTTCACAGCTTAAGCAGTATGTGCCTCATCCATCGCATATTTTAGAGCCCGAGACACTCGAGCTAGATCCTACACTTAGATACGAGGAGACCCCAGTTCGCATCTTAGACTCCTAGACTAGGGAGACCAGGAACAAGACTATTCGGATGGTCAAAGTTCAGTGGTCAAACCATGACGTTGAGGAGGCATCATGGGAGTTAGAGGACTCCATGCGAGACAAGTATCCAACACTATTCTCTTAGTTTTGTGTATACTTGTGGGGGTACGTGGGCGTAACCCTTTTTAAGGGGGGTAGAGCACCACATGCGACTTGCATATCTGCAGTCTATCTTGGTTTGTACTTGGTTATTTGTGTGGTTTGTTGCGCATGTGTGCAGTTGGTTAGATGGTTATGATTGTGTTCTGTGTAACACTTGTATGGATATTGGTACATTCTATGTAACAATTGTTATTGGTATGTCCCATGAGACACTTGGTTGAATGGTACTAATGTGTTCTATGTAACACTTGGATGTTTATGGAATTACTTATTCACTTTACAATATGTTCATATTCCTATTGCAATCACACAAGAGAATTACTTCCAAGGGTTTACGCCTCTGCACTCTGTAGGACTGAGGATTTGGTATTGCACTTGTGCAGTGAGGACCATGTGGGATAGCTAGGAAGTGTGGACACTTATTGCTTTACAATTTTTCAAACTATTTATACGGTGATACATTGGTTATCACGAACAAGGGCATATGTATATTCGAATTGCGTACAAATGACAATATAGTATTGACACCCAGGAATAATAACGATACAAGGAGTAGTTATGAGGAACTTGGTTCCATAGGATGAATAAGTATAAGTTATGACTTCGGGGCGAAGTCCTTTTAAGGGGGATAGACTGAAATACCCCTAACATTTAAATAATTAAATAATGGTAAATATATATTATTTAGGGGATTATTAAACCCTAAGAGAGTATATAAACACTCAGGCGTTAAGAACGCACTTAAACTCCTTAAGGTCAAAAACGTGCGTTAAAACCCGACCTTAAGTAAACAAGTTATATAAGCTATAAACTTCATATGAAGATAATCAAGGATCATTATATGACCCTTGGAACGCAGTACTTCATCAAAAATTGAATAAAAATACAAATGGCTCGGGAGTTCCCTCAAAGGCCCCTTAAGGCCCGAAAGTCCTGGAAATACCTTATTAAATAAAGTAAAGCATTACACCTCATTATAAATGCATAATAGTACCTTAATGAACATTTAATATGAAGTTATCAAGATAAATTCTCGGTTAAAGACAAAGTACTCGGGAGGATTTCTTAACGCTCCTTTTTGCCCGGGTAACCCGAGAATTGTGTTCTGAGTTGGTATAACCCCATATTACTCAATGTAACACCTTAAAATATTATTATTGACTATAAACAATGTTTATAAACACTTGGAACACATAGCGACTACTTATTTTCCAGGAAATCCTTAAATCACAAAAATGCACCTTCGGGTGTCACGAAAATGCGTTTTACGCAAATGCCTTGAAGTTTTTGAGGAGCCACGAGTTGATAAACTTAAAAGTGGATAAAATTACCATCTAAATCAATTAATTCCAGCACTAAACTCATTGTACAAATGGGGGCGATGTTTAGGACAAAAAGGTACCTAAAATCAGCATTTTTACCTTAAAACTTTCATCTTTTACCATAATAAAAATGTACCAATTAAATGCTGGAACCTATTACACATATTATTATGGTCTTATTACAATATAGTGTAACAAAAATCAAATGAAAAATCAGTCCCATTTGATCACCAATGTGGGCGAGATTTAAGGCCATTTTGGCTAGTTTTACTTCAAAAACATGTCATATTATATGATAACTCATCCCTACCTATGTCATTTGTTAATCTATCTATATTGTTGTCATTTGGAGCTCTCACCCACGGTAGACCTGCAAGAAAATCACAAAGATTAGCTTAACAAAAAAATAATGACATTAACATGCTGATCTAGTCACACTTCAACTAGACAATTATACAAGTAAAATTATTTGATCAAATGGCATATGATTGCCGATAATGGACTAGATGGTGGAGAGCTAAGTGTTGTATGATTGCTAATTAATTAACATAGGAAGATATACCTAACTAACATTATCACATGTTTACAATTAACAAAGGAATAAGACATACCTATGTCTTCCATTACCGTGAGCCTCCAAAGAATTGGTGCTGTCTACCTCCACCACGCCCATCATATCTACAAGAAAGACAAGGTAAGTGTCATTAATTAACTTGATAAATCTTAAACCATTGTCTAGTATTAAGTAATCTAATTAATTCTCTACCATTCCTTTAGTCATAATACTACAATATTAGAAGATGCCTAATTCCACTATACCAACCAGCCGTATACCTATCCAACTAAGAGATCTATGTAGCTAAATTTTGTAATCAAAGTAATATTAAACATAACAAATAAACAAATCAAATGTTAATTGCTTTTATCCCATTCTACTAAAGCCTTACGTGAGTCTTCTCCCTCCTTGCCATACCTTAACCGAATGGTAAGTTCCTCACCTAGCTCTCTCTTTTCTTCATTTCCTAAGTTACTTCCTAAGTGCTAATAAACTCCATTAATGGTGTATTAGTTCCTAACACCATTTTAATGTAATTTCCTAGTTAATTCTATCAAGTCTTGAAGCAAGAAATCATCCTAGCAACCTCTACAATTTTCGCCAACCATAGGTGTTCCAAGGAGGTTCCTAAATCAAACAACAACACAAGGAACAACAAGATCAAGTTAAGGTATATTTTCATGTTGAAAATCTTAAGAAAATTCCTTAAGCAATTTCAAAATTTAAAACCTTCTAAATCCATATTCTCTTCACTATTTCATGAACGAAATTTGGATCTACAATCATCTCAAGGTGTATCAAAAATACCTTGTTAAATTCTTAAGGTAAACTCTTGTAAAATTACTTCAAATATTGTTTATAAACTCTTGTTAGAAGTCTAACAAATAGATCTCCTAAAATGTTTATAAGGAGCCGAATTATCTTCATCAAGATATCATTTGAAGAGCTTGGAAATTCAAGGAAAAATCAAGTACAAGAATTGTCTTGATTTAATGGTAAGTTTATATAAGTAAGGTTTATTAAGTTTAAGTTTAACTTAAACTTCAAACTTTGGTATACAAATCATGTTTAGGCCATGTTAATACTAAGGCCGAAAATATTTAGCTAAAGTATCAAGAAAATATTTATAACATATAAGGTAAGGTTATTACCTTAAGGTATATTTTTGGGTCACAAAAATTAATTATGTTACATATATATTAGAACCGAATGGTCTAGGGAGTTAATGTTCTATTTTGAGTTTATAATCATTCTAAGCCATTAGCATAATTTTTGAAGTGTTATATGGCTTATATACATTTATATATACATATTATAAGGTTTAAAACAAGTTTCAAAATCATATGATAAAATTAAATTAGGGCCGAGAGCAATATATGAGATTTGGTGAATTTTGAAATATATATAAGTGTATTAACTTATTTTATGAATTTTGGGAATATTAAAAATAGCTACAAGTATTTAAATGGCTAGTTTAATAAATTATGTGGCTAAAATATAAATTTTGAAAAGTTTGGGGTGCTTAATAAAATTACTGAGAATGAAAGGGTGAGTTTGGTATATTTAAAACATAATATAAGGTAGGAATTAATATTATGAATTTTGGTAAATTTAAATAAGTTTAGATGTTAAGAATAACATTTAATAAAGTTTTGGGGCTATTTTGTAATTTATGGAAAGTTTGGTATAAAACCGAATCATATATGATTTTATGGGTATATTGAAGTATTAATTATGAAATTAAGTCTTGGTCAAAGTGTTGACCAAAAACTTTAGGTTAAAATGATTTATGACATAAAATATTAAGTTTATAAAAGTTTTGGGGTGAATATGTAATTTATGAAAATATAAATGGAAAACCGAATTTAATTTGGGGCAAATACATGATTTGCAAAAGTATAAGGGTCTTTTCGGTATTTAAGAAAAATTAAATATTAAAACTATAGTTTATAAGTTAATATGTAACTTATATAAAGTTTTGGGGTTAAATTGTAATAAAGGAATTCTATATGTTGAAACCGAAAGTATTTGGGTCCATTTGGTAATTTATAAAATTAGAATAATTATTTTGTAATTACCGAAATGTTAAGTGGTTAATTGGTGAATTATGAAAGAGTTATGTGTACAAAATATCATTACCGAAAATATAAGGTTTGTTTTGTAATTTAATAAAGAAAGGAATTAAGATTATGTAGTATAATGTATTATGGTATATTATGAAATATAATATAGTTTATGAAATAAAGGTGATTATAACAAAATAACCAAAGGATATAATATAAAGAATATGTGCAAACAATTATGGGAATATGCATAAAGAAATAGAAATATACTAAAAGGAAGGATTCATTATCACATGTGAGATCCACATAAAATAATGAACTGATAGGTTATCTAGAACCACTGTTAAAATAACAGGGGAAAATAAATAACATACGGAGTTAGTATACAACAAGAATAAACTCTATAGAGACAGTACTGTAATATTTAGTGGACAGTCATATTAATATTACCCGTTATTGTATGTATAAATAACAGCGAACGGGGAAGGTTACTAGAGCGTGAACTGTCAAGCTAGCTGTTATCACGGTGAATGGTATGTTAATTTTGTGGTCTGAATGTCCTAGGGATTATCCTAAGGTCCAGACATTATATGCCTACTTATCAAGAGCGATATCTGTGATTTTATGTATGTGATATGGTGTACTGTATTGCATGAACTGTTGCGTTGTATTTTATACGCGAATGTTTTATGACTGGAAGTTTATACATTTAAACTGTAAAAGACTAACAGGCCTTTAGGTATTATTGAGCCTAACTGATGGTCAACTGTTATAGTCTTAATTTAAGTATTGGTTATTGTACCACTGACAATAGAGCTAATGTATAAAGAGAGGAATCCAGACTGTTTCGACTTTCTGGTTGCGCATCGTGATCACTACGAGAGACTTCAATGGGGAGTCACTCAAGGGAATCCATCAGTCAAATTAGATGATGGCGGAGGGCACTGCCGTTGGTGCACAGGTTCGACCGGATCGGTCAATTATCCAGGACCATAAGGTCAGTTAGTAACGGTTCCTTGGAACCCAGGGGACACACTGTCCATAAATAAAAGTTATTAAGGGTTGTCTTGACATGACGCCCGAGGTGGTAATAATTGGAAAGGTTAAGTGGTTGGTTTAAAGAATAAGGGTCATGTGACCTACTAACAAATGCAGGTTATTAATACGCGTAACTTGTGTGTTACTGTTTGGGATTATTTGTGTTGATTATCTGGTTGATGTATACTGTGTACTGATGATGCAGGTGAACTGGTTGATTGTTTAAATGTTTACAGTTGTTACTATTGTTATAACCGGTATTTTATGTAATGAATCTAATATCAAGATGGCTAAACGACTTAAGTAATCTAGATGACTTAGGACTACATTTAGCATACCAGTATTTCGATTGCTGAGCCCTTCATGGGCAAAACATTTCAGGTTACTGAAGAAGACACAAGCCGGAGTGCGGGGAATAGGGTAGCTGCCATGTTTTAATAAACACTTTGAAGTTTCATTATGTATTACATTTTGGAGATTGTTGTATTCCATTAGTTGCTCATTTAGTTTGGATTTGGTCTGTAATAATTAGAGTGCTCAGTATCTGTTCATCACAGCGTTGAGAAGTTGATGGATAGAGTATGGATGCCTTGTTGCTCACAAGGGTGGGTAACGGCGTGTAACACCAAGGTTAGGTAGATTTATTTTCCGCTGCGACGTTATTTATTTATGCTACGACTTGCGACGCTAGTACAGGTTTAGGATTAGGGGTGTTACAGTCACCATTTCCAACCTCTAAGTCAGCGTAGCACGGGACGAAATGCAGAGAGAGCAAGTGAATCTCCATAACAAATGATTTCTTTCAACTCTCTCTTATTTATGTTTTCAATTACTATGTCTAGCTAAGAGGATTTACTCTGGGGGAAGGGATGTTGTAATTAGTTAAACTCTGTATTATTTTACTGCTTAATTGAGACTATTTGGATTGCTCAGGTTAATGCTTTTATGTGTTTTTAATAAACGTCATGAATTTATTATAAGCCTTCGAATCGTGTTATGATCAGACAAGGTGATTAGCATTGACGGTCCTATTAACCTGTTGCCTGTGGTAATTGCAATCAGATAGATTGCATTAGCAGTTAGGTGCTTTAGTCCGGTCCAACTAGGTTTCCTAGCCGGACTAGTAATTCTGTGCGATAAAACCATCTAGGTATACCCGTTAACTCTAGATTAGAGCTACGCGTCCTGTCTAGATGAACTACCTGGAATTAGGACTTAATACAGAATTGATATTTGAGAATTACAAGCCGATCCAAGTCTCCGTTAAAGTAGTAGAATATGCAGAACCCTAGCTAGTGAAACAACTCCCTGAACCTAGAGTTCCATTCATACTTCCTATCTATCGCTTTAATTTATCTGCTATTTATTTTCTTGTCTGTTATTGATTCCAAAACCAAAACAACCCCTCTTTCGTTACCCATTGCCTAAGGCAAGACTTATTTTCTTCAAGTCCCGCGGATTGATACCTGGTCGCTTCTTAATTGCTATACTACTGTGACCGGGATTTTTGCAACCCGACGGTCTGTTGATTTGTTATTTTCTAGGATTATTTCTTAGTAATTTTCATATCAATTTCAACCGCTTGCAAAATGGTGCCATTTTACTCCCCGTTTTTTGCGTTGGAAAGCTCTTAAGGAGAACTATGCATTTCTACCATCATTTCCTGATTTTATCATATAAATTGGTATCATTTCTTGCCCAAAGTAATAGTCATGAAAAGCATAGGATAAGTGTGAGAAAGTGCGTAAAAAGTTACAAAAAATAAGGATTTAGCACCTATAAAGCTACATCAATTTCACACTTATCACTAAACTTTACATTACAATCCGTTTCTAAACTGAAAAAAAATACAATTACAATCCAACTGTACCGAGTCTATTACATTCCATTACCGATAACAAGTTCAGTCTCACCTTACTAACAAATACGCCTAACACAACATACACTACCCATGCTCCACCATTCCCGTCCTACTCTTGAACGAAAGGCAGCTTCTTTGTACCTGAAAAGTAATGGGTGGCCCCAAAGGGGCTCAACACCTTTGTTGGTATGGTAATCGTGCAGCGCGCATATTACCGGGCCACGCACAACCAATTGTTGTGTGAGCATGCGGTTGATTTTATTTGGAGCATGCAAGAAATGCTATAAACACATATCATGCTTATAAATCACACATATCCAATCAATAGGATACTACCAAGAAGGTTAACACATCAACATTTGTTAGTTCACATTATTGTGTTCCTTGACCCTTGGGGGTTTCTACCTTAATGAAGTTAAGTTCTTATTAGACAGCTCTTACCCATTTAATCGGGTTACAATTAATTACTTCTTATATTAGTATGGGGTTGATCTCGGTGATCAATGTACAAAACATAACCACATACATCACGCAACAACATACACACAACATATTACCGTTCTTCTTAGAGAACATACACTTTACTTAAGACGTGTCGGATAAAATATAGTTCTGAACACACCATACACGTTTACTTTACTTAGATATGTCGGCCATAACATGGGCCTGATCACACCATACACAATAACTTTACTTGGATGTGTCGGTTTTAAAATAGACCCGATCACACCATACACAATAACTTTACTTAGATGTGTCGGTCTTAATATAGACCCGATCACACCATACACATATCCCCCTAGCCCCGAATAATAGTCAAGGTAGGAAAACCTCTTATTAGGCTTGTGGGTGATTGTAATCCAAGAAGGAAAAACAACCAGAGTAGAGAGGGAGTTAAATCAACTTTAGATATCAACTCCCAAACACACGTGCACGACCGGGACACCCCGGATTCCTCACCCCCCATAATATATTTTAGTTTGAAGTTCCCTTATGGAACTTAACACAACATGACACCATATGGCGTTACAACTTAGTTAACAAACGAGGGAGGTAACACACTATTCGACATACATGAAAAGCAACAATCGTTAAATAACAACATACTTTACACACACAACCACCTTATACAACTAACGCACTGATAGCCGTAGTTAGAACGTTCCCGTAGGTTGGGACGTTAAGTCCGAATACCAATCTCTTATGTGATCCTAGAGTCGGTTAGCTATGGTTTAACACATAATCGAGGTTAAACGGTATCGGAACTAAAATACGCCACATAAATGAATGACTGTAAACTCGTTACATGCTTTTATCTTACAAGGTGGAAAACACTCAGAAAAACACATTGGCATACAAGCCGGTGTAACCCGGTAGGACAGAGGTTGCAAGAAAACCATACCTTACATCATGGGCTACTCTACCGTGTCCCCGAGGATTCACTCCAACGCATCATCTCATGCTCCCCGGGTAGTTTTTGAACAATTGGTAGTATTTCAAATGTTTTTATTAACATCATGATCATACGGTATGTAAGCTAATATTACTCCCGTACTTACCCCGTTGTCCCGTTATCTTTAACTTACTTATGTGATCTAAAGTTCACAACTTACACATTCACTCTCACACTTGTTTATACTTCCAATGGCCTTTAAAAGTCACCAAACAAGGCCTAATCATCCCGGAAAAAGCTTTCTGCCTTGTTTTTGCATTGGTCCGGGTTTATGTATGATGCACCGATTATTGATATATCTTTTAGTGCTTAAACCCCTTAACTTTCTTGTCTTTTTCCAAAGTTTATGATTTTATGATGTTTATATCTTTGTTAAGGTGAAAATACCTCACACTTTCTTGTTTTGGTGTTTTTATAACTTAGGACGCGATCTAGGAGAAATTCGATACAAAAGGGTAAAATTGGGTCCTGTCCGGACTTACGTCCAACCCTATGGTCCGGACGCGTTGTACATGTCCGGGAAACTCACCCGGACGCTGACCCGGACGTGAATGAATTCTGACTTCTCGAAGCTTTAACGTGTCCGGCTATCCTGTCCGACCCTGTGACCCAGACGTGCTCAGATGGACATAAATATTTACGACCACGAGTGCAGCATGGAGAATTCTAATATATTTTCGTCCAGCCAGGGTGTCCGGAAAACTGACCCGGACGTAAAGCCAAACGTCTCGCCTGACAACTTTATCTCTTGTCCGGCTAACTGACCCGGACAGTTAAGCCGGACACATATATTTTATGTCCAAATCTTCTATTTAAAAGGGCATTCGCGAGATACATTCGAATTCAACTTTGAGATTTCCAATACAGAGGGAAGCGAGACCTAAGCGAGAGTGAGCAGCGCCGTTCTCTTCTTCCACACCAGGAGGAGGATTTCTGCTCCGATTTCTTCAAACTGTTCACCCCGACTCTTTGCAAATCTTCAGATTAACATAGAGATGACTTCTACACCTTCTTCTCTTGTTATTTCTTCTGTTGCTATGCTTGGCTAAGGGAATAAACTCCGGGGAATGGTGGTTGTATATAGTTAGGTTTTGTAGTTTTATTATCTGTCGATATGGGATTAAACTTGGGTTTGTTTCAGATTATAAATCTTGTTTGTGCTATCAATAAAATTTGCAACTTTATTTTTAGCTTTGCGAAAGTTGTCAAGATCTGATCCGTGATTGATAACTAGGTCATTATAATCTGTTAATCTGTGGATAGCTTAATCTGATTGATGAGTTAGCCTTCAGATGCAATTTAAATTCATATGCTTAATCCCTCTGCGCTAGTAGTGATAGGTTTGTGATTTAATCTGTCGCGTTCTACACAGTGGAGTTCTAATTGGCTAGGATTTAGTCTTTTAGAAACTTGATAGAATTTGCCGAACCCTATTCCCTAATCAACTGGTGATAGAACTGCACGACTTAACTAGGAAAAGACCACCTAAACCCGGAGTTCCGCTTCCGTTATATTTTTATCAGTCACTCTTTGCTTTTCTTAGTTTTATTTGATCAACAATTTCCCCTGATTTACAGCCTTTGCTAGGATTAAATTTACTTTCTTAGTCCCCTGGTTCGATACCCCGGTTGCTCATATTACTTTACTACTACGACCGGGAATTATTTTGCAACCCGTAGGTTTATTCTATTTATTAATTTCTAGGATTTATTTTGTAGTTTTTAATAGATCAAAAAGACCGTTTGCAAATTGGCGCCGTTGCCGGGGACTAGATTTCTATCTAGTCCTTAGCCTTGGTTGTTAGTTTATTTTATTTTTTTATTGTCTTATTTTAATTTGTTTTTTTTCCTTTGTTTTTTTTCAGTTTATATTATTTTATCTATTTGCTTAATTTTATTTTTCTTTATTTCGGTATTTTTCATATATTACTTTTCTATCATTTATTTTATTTCAGTTTTAATCCTTTTTAGTTTGTGTTGTTTCTTTATGTGACCTTTTGCAGGTAGTTGATGGTACATAGTCGCTCTCGGTCAAATACTTATATCGATTTAAATAAGGTTCTAGACCCTGAGATCAAGCGTACTTTTCAGCGAGCCAGACGCTAGCAATGGTTTCAAAGACAGTTAGAAATGGCGGCTCCTGCAAATGGTGCCACTAGTAGAAAAAATATAAAAAAACGGTCTATAAAAGACGGTTTTGGTGAAAACCGTATTGTAAGCCTATTGGATGCGCGCGCGCAACTTTAAAGACATTTTAAACGACGGTTTATGTGAAACCGTCGTTTAAAATGACGATTTTTACTGCGCTAGATGTTCTTAAATGACGCTTATATTAAAACCGTCGTTTATATTCTTTTTACTAGCGCGCCTCGTCGTAGATTAAACACGGTTTAGTAACAACCATCTTTTAAAACGCTAATAAACAACGGTTAAGATCTAGCTGTTGTTTTTATGTCTACATTCTCGAGCGCTCTTTCATTATAAAAGACGGTTTTAGAAGAACCGTCTTTTAAAAGATTTCTAAAATATCCTTCCACCTCATTTTCTGATCTCTCCCCGACCTATTGACTTCGCGATTTCTTTCAACACCATCGTCTTCCTCCCGTTCACCGCCCCCTCCCAGTTTCACCGTCGGTCCACTGCCCCCTCCTAGTTTCGCTGTCGTTCCACCGTTGCCGTCGCCGCCTTTTGCTTTTTCGCCCCAGCCAGGAATTAACCGTCGCCAGTCGCCAACAGCTAGTGCTTTCCCGTCGTCGATTGCAACAGCGCCCAACACCACCACTGTCGTAGATTGAAACCACATCCAACGCCACCACCGTCTCTCCCTATCTGCTGCCCGTAGAGGAATTTGCTGTTTGTTGGCTAGCTCGAGCTTGCTGTCCACCGTGAACCCAAGCTAGAACCGGTAATATACTCACGGTAATTTTGATATTCGATTATAGTTATAATACTACAAGCTTAGTATTTTGCATATTAGACTTCCGAATTTGATGTTCAATGTAGAGATTGATAATTGATTGGTAGAAAATATGAATAAGACTAGACTAGTTTAATTAATTCAATGTAGAGATTGATGTTCTACGTCAGGATTCTTTGGATTAGTGTCGGCATAGGTGGGCGGAGTATGGGGAGGGCCGAATTTGCTGTTGTTATCGTTCATTTTGGATCCGAAAATAAATATATGAACAAGATTGATAGAATGAGATGAGATAAAGGGGAGGGTGATATTGAATGGGAAGGTAACTAATATTATATATAGTATGATCTTTGTAAATGGAATTATTATTTTAATTAAGTGAGTTGTTTTGTAGTATTATTAGATTGTGAATTAATTCCAATGAAGCAATTTGACTGGGGAATTTATCGTACTAATAAAGTCAGACGTCAAACTGTAACATCTCATGCATGAATGAATTTTCTTTTTGATTCTCTATTTGATCGATTTTATTTACACACAAATATGAAAACCGAATAATCGAGCAAGTTGATGTTGCGTGGTTCAAATTTGAGTATTATTGTTGCCATGTCGTTAAATCGGATTTCTGGTTGGTTTTCCCTTTTAAACACACCATTTCGCATCTTTTTTTACTGTTTTACTGAACTATATTCTCTTCTTTTACCGCTATTCTACAGTGATACTTATCACCGGGCTGCTGCACACCAGATTTAACATATGCGTGGTTCAAATTTGAGTATTATTGTTGCTATGTCCGTTAAATCGGATTTATGGTTGGTTTTCCCTTTTAAGCACACCATTTCGTATATTTTTTTACTGTTGTACTGAACTATATTCTCTTCTTTTACCGCTATTCTACAGTGATACTTATCACCGGGCTGCTGCACACCAGATTTAACATATGGGCTGAAAACATCTCACTCTGGAACCGGTAATACACTTGAACTTACCATCTTCTCTTTGGTTGCATTTTGTGGTGGCATTAAGTGTGAAACCTTGATGAATTGTTAGTGTGCTTGGTGGCCTAGCCATCATTATGGTTGCAATTGCTAGTGATGCGCTTGGTGAGTTGAATGGTATCCTTTTGAGTGAAGTTGTGGAGGTTCTTAAAACCGGGAAAACAAAGAAAAACAGGGGAGACCATGCCGAATTTTTCTTGTGATATTTTCTATCTTTTGTTTTTTACCTGCACTTATTATTTGTTAATGCTATTCTTATTTCTTGCTGATTTGCTTCTAATTTACTGTTGATGAAGAACTGCTGCTGGAAAACTGCTGCACTTTTTCACCTCTGAAAATTTGAGCATTGTACGCCTACATTTGTAAGGTATGTTACAATCGGTTTTACCTTCTTAAAACGCCCTACTTCTCCTCTATTTTTGAAATACCCCAAACCTTAATATGTAATTAATTATGTAATTATGATATTTTAAGGCTAATTAAGTCCTTAAGATCATTGGTGAAAAAATAAAGCCAAAAAGAAAAAGGAAATGCGTAAAAGTCACAATACGCAAAAACGTGTGCTAAATGATTATAGTGAGTATATAACCTTATCTAGGGTCCTAAAAGGATTCCTATGACTTATTTAGTCATTAAGAACATGTGGAAAAAATTCCCGAAGAAAACGGATCCAAATAGTGGATTAAAATTGCAAAACGGGCTTTAGAGCACGTTTTTCGAGAAACCCGGGAAATGTAATTTTAAACGGGTTTAAAGGACTAATGAAAATTTATAGTCAATCATGTGGCTATAATTAAATATTAGTCAAGGTTTAGGACCATAAAAATAAATAAAACAAAAATCCGGAAACCGGACCCGGACTGTTAAAACTGACAGTTCAGGAAATCACGGGTGTTATCTGCTAAATGACCATGTGCCACCTCCTCTCTACTTTTACAAAAAAATTGAATTTTCCCCCCTTGTGTGAGGTAGCTCACGTTTTGGGCTCCTCCCTCTCTTGTTTAATTACTCTATTCTATTGGCTAGAAAACAAAACAATAAAGGTGAACAAGTACAACTTACCCCTTTATTTTCTCTTTCCTCTATTCTTTTCCTCTCTATCGATTTCTCTCTCCAATTCCCAGCATCTTCTTCTTCATTTTGCTCCCCCATGGCGATTTGTTAAGCTCTCCCAACACCACTCTTCTCCTTCCTTGTTACTCCACTAAACCAAGTCAAAATCAAAAACGAAATACACCAAAATACTCACCTTGCGTTGGAGATCATTTTGCACCTTTCAAAATCTGCAAACTCTACATTTGAATTCCATGGGTGTAGCTCATTTTGAAGAGGAAACCACTCATTCTTGAAGCCAATCAGCTCTTTGGTTGCTTGAGGTAAGAAACAACTCGAAAATCCATCTATTTCTCTATCTTTCCCTTGACCGATTTTGGCCCTGTTTTGAACTCCATTGTGGTTCTCCATTTTAGCTTGTTTGAACTCTCATTGAGTGCTGGAGATTTCCCATTTTCAATTCCAAACACTCCATTGAGAAGTAGAAGGTAAAATCTCTTCATTTTCATGTTTAAACACCCTTTTGGGTTAGGGTTGTTGCAAGAACTTCATTTATTTCCTTGGTGCTCATTACCATTCATGGTATTTGGTCATTAGTGTAGCAAATAACCCCATTGGAAAATGGTTGTGGAACAAGAAGTAAGGAGGAGGGAAAGTCGAAAGAAATCCAAGGTAAATAACTCACCTTAAGTTTATGTGGTGTTTTAAGGAATTGTGTTTTATGTTTGTACAAATATAAATGCTCAGTGAAGTGCAGGTGTTGCTAATAACATGAGGAAATTCAGTGTTTAATTTAATGTTGTTTAAGGGCCTAAGAGCCAAGCTTTTAAGGTTTATGTATATTGGGTGCTATCGTTGTGGAAATTAGGAATTTAAGTGTGGTCTAGTGTTTTTGGATGAGTTCGTGGTTGGAGTGTTTTGAGGGTTAATTAATGTGTGGGAACATGTCAAAATTATGGGGAGGTCATGTCAAAATTTGTGTAGAAATTAGATGGTTTAAATGCATTTCTAAGTGGGAACAAATTAGAGAACTACAAGGTATCTTGAGAGGAGTTAAAGAACAAATCAGTTTGAAACTTGAAAGTCGTGAGGAGAGTAAAGGAGTGAACCTCAAGATGGAAATGATGCTTTTAGAGTGGTTTAAAGTGGTGGGAGGAAACACTTGGGTTAGCTGCTATGCTAGGCATGAAATGCCACTTAGAAGACCTATGGAAAAACATCACAAGTGTTAAGGATTTTGTAAGGAATTGTAACACCCCTACTACGCACAACACATTACTTGAAATCGCAGCGGAAAATAAACGACTAAACAGTAACTAAACGATTGGTGCTACAACGCCGTCAACCACCCACGTGGTTAACAAGGCTGAATAAATACAAGTGTACCGGTCTGATGATCAGACTCCCGAGCATAGAACTAATAACCATATATATACATCAACAAAATACCGAGTGTTTACACAAATCCTTCACTGTATACCGTCACTGTAAACTGTCATAATCAAGTATATAATACGCCACGGGAGCACAGGCGCATCCCGGGCAAACATCCAAAAGTACTCCAAAAGTAAACTACACCCTAGGATCTAGAGCCACTCCGCTTCTTCGATCCTCATCCTGCAGTAAAAGAAATATGGATCCCCCGAGGGGGTCAGCAACCCTTGGCTGGCATGGTTAACGCGCAACCCATCGACTACCGGGATGCGCGCAACTATTTGTCATGATGACATGGTATTTATTTTAAAACACACAATTCATACATATATAACATAACATGGGTATTGTACACATCATAACACACATCTCACACATACAATTCCTTTTAGGAAGAGAACCAACACAGTTAGTCCCCACTGAGAGCCTAGAGAATGTTGCCATGCTCATACTTAGCTCGTTACATAACTCGTTACCGTCCGGTTAGATTGAACGGTTAACTTAACACAAGGTGCCTCGGATATAGTGATCCAAGCACACCGAAATAACACATAGTATGCCCCTGTGGCCCGACGTGAGTCAGTAAAATAGCCTTGGTTAAGCTAAAGGGAAGGTTAGAAACCAAATTGGAAACTTAACCATAACATACAGAGAGAATCGAACCGGTTATGACATCGACTCCCATACTCACACGCGTGGCCGGAACAGACCGGACTCCTCACTTCCCCCGTTAGCCCTTGTTAGTAGTTCATCATAGAACTCAACAAACAATCCACAATAATAGGTCAAGTCTTGTCAGACACACACAAGGGAAGAGAGAGTCATACTTAACAACATAATAATATTTAACAACTGTAAACTCTTTACATGGTTTAATCTTACAAAGTCATAAACACACAGAAAAACAAACAACACACAAGCCGGTGTAAACCGGTAGGCAACAGACTGCAAGAAAACCATACCTTGGTCCTTGCCTCGACTGATTTCCACCTTGCGAGAATCCTAAACACATTAGTAACGTCGGTTAATTATTTATTTAACTTCAAACTTACTAAGTATTTAACATGATTGTATGACATGTTTTAGTGTCTATTCCACCCTAGGTTATCTTCATTATACACCCTAGGGTTAACTACATAAGTCACATTCTTTTCTGTTTTTTTTTTACAAGTTTAGGTCCGACCGACCTTGCCGACCGAACTTGTCCAAGTTCGGTCGATTCCAGAACACTTTTCCGTCAAAATTTTCTACTCCGACCGAACCTACCAAGTCCGGTCCTATGTTCGGTCTTTTCCCGAGAGTTTCTCCCCTTTGTAAATTTAGCCCGACCGAACTTACCAAGTCCGGTCCCATGTTCGGTCGGTTCCAGTAACTCAATCCGTACACAAAATACAAGCCCGACCGACCTTGCAAGTCCGGTCCCCAAGGTCGGTCTTTTCCAGAAGCCAATTCTCGCAGGGTAAACTGGGCTCGACCAAACTTGCAAGTTCGGTCGCAAGTTCGGTCTGCCCCAGACCTTTGTTTTCCTTTTTACATTCAACTCCAAACTTCACCCCATACAACCTAGTACCCCCTAACCTCATTTGGGCACTTCAAACACACCTTAAGACATCCTTAAACACTTATAAAACTCATTTTCTATTTCCTTAAGCCTTTACCCATTTCTTCACAAAATTCCTAACACTTTCAATGTTTTCTCCTAGTTTTTCAAGTGGTGTTTCATACCTATGATAACTACTATCCCAAAAATGCTTTCTCCTTATTTTAACATCATCTCCCAAGCATCATCTCTCACAACTAACTCCTTATATCCATCTTGACAATTCTTTTTCAAGTTTACACTTTCTCCTTATTACCAAAGTTTGCCTAAGTACTTACCTAAGTCCCAAAGTGGCTTTGGTACTTACTAAAACCTCAAGATCATGCCTAAGTCCTTGTTACACTCTAGAGCACTTCCTAGTTCCTCACAATTCCTTTAAAACATCATGAACTCCTTATACATTTCCTAAATTTCAACATAAGTTCTCCTAGTATTTGTTACACCTTAGCACATTGTTTTCATCATTAAACATCCTAGAACACCAAGAACACTTTCTTACACAACTTCACCAAATTCACACTACATCACAATATAGTGCATAATTTAATTGCATGGCACTTAGGCCCTTAAAATGCATGGCTCTTGGGCCCTTAAAGTGCTTAAATCATAAACACTGAATTTCCACAATATATATGCCTTTAACCTGCGATTACATACAACAAGACATATGTTATTTTACTAGTCTCTTTGAGAACATTTACTAGGTCATTTACCATTTGCTCTTTAGGTAGTTTTAATAAGCATTTATAAGCTCATTTCTCCTAAGGCATTAAACAACATTAGGTTAGTAGATTTACCTCTTTTCAAAAAACACTTCCTTCTTGTTTCCTTACAAAACCGTATGGTATTTTGATTCCTTGTCAAGCTCTAAACAATATACAAACACCATAATGAGTATTCAAGCTTTGAGCTTCATCTCATTGTAAACCCTAATTTTACATTGTTTCAAAAACATTAATGTAGTTGTTTTACCTTGATCTTTGAAGAGAGTTTGAATATATAACAAGGGAGGACTCCACCTAGTCCATGAAGAGTTGGAATGAAGCTAGAACAAGGTCACACAAAGAGCTATATCAATGTGTATTTTCGGTCAAGGTAAAAACATGGAGGAAACATGATTTTTCTTTGAGATTCCTTACCTAGAAGCAAAGGAGAGTAATGATATGTCAAAATGCAAGCTCAAGCTCCTTCAATGGTGGAACACCTAGGCACCGAAATGGGGCTCTTGGAGTTTTGAGAAGATAGGAATGAAGAGCTTGATGAGAGGAAGAGATTGGTGGTCTTAGAATTTGATTTGGACAAGTGAGCTTGATTTAGCAAGAGGTCAAAGATGGAGTTTCTATGGTGGTAGGTGGTATTACCGAGAGAGAACAGCAAGAAGGAAGGGAGAAGAAGATTGTGACCGTGGGAAATGAAGGAAGGAAAAGAGAGAATGAGATAGAATTTACTTTAAGAAGATATTTGTAGTAATAAAGTAAAAGTAAGTTTAATTAGTTTTCTTTACTTACTTATTATATCAACTAGAGAGTGGTGAGTCACCACACTTAGAAAACCGGCCCCCTTTATTAGTATGAGGGTATTTTAGTCTTTGTTTGTCAATTTAATTACTTAATACAACATATGTTATAAACTAGCTTATAAAAATCACTATTCACCTAAACAAGGCACTTAGAAGTGAAAATTTTGATTTCCCATTAATATAGCCACCCAAATGTGATAGTATATAGTACACATATATATTTAAGAGTAATGATGGACATTTAGCCATTCAAAACTCATTTACAAGACAATTTTTCAAAAATGTGCTTTAAGACTTCTTAAAGCACATTTTGTGTTTAAACTTGTTTTCAAGCTTGGTTTTCTTTGGTAATTGGTTTAATATGTTCATTAGTGTATAAATGAGGTCTTGGTAAGCTCATTAGGTCTTACCCAAGTTTATCCCAAGCTTAGAGCACATTTTGGCTCTTATTGACTTTAAAGCACATTTTGTGTTTTCTTTAGTTTAAATTTGTTTACTGAGGTTTCTAAGACTCTTTTTAGTCTTATTACACCCTATTTAGGTGTTTAAACAACATAACTAGGTTTGGGGTATTTCAATCTACCCCCCTTAAAAGAACTTTGTCCCCAAAGTTCATACTTCCACATAACCTAAACATTAGAACATGAGAACACATATCAACAACACTTCTATATCACATTAACAACATCTTACATCATATCGGACACATGGTCCAAACAACAAAACATCACAACATCGTTCAGACTCAGCGGTCTGTAACATAACATAGACAATGTATACATATACATGTCGCACACAACCATAACCGAAACGGCTCTACCCCCCTTAAATAGGGGTACGCCCCGTACCCTATACATACAAACACTAAGAAGTAAACAACGTCGGGTACTTCGCTTCATCTTATCTTCCAGCTCCCAAGTGGCCTCCTCAACGTCCTGGTTAGACCAGAGAACCTTCACCAGTCTCACCGACTTATGGCGAGTGTCTCGAGTCTTAGTGTCCAGAATCCGTACCGGAGTCTCCACTGATCGCATGGTCGGCTCTAAAGTTAGCCTTTCAGGCTGAAGCACATGAGACGGATGAGACATATACTTCTTCAACTGGGACACATGAAATACATCATGTACCTTGCCCAGCTCGGCGGGTAAGTCAAGTCTATAAGCTACCGGGCCGATCCGCTCCGTCACAACATAAGGCCCCACATATTTTGGGCTTAACTTGCCCTTCTGGCCAAAATGAAACACTCCCTTCATGGGGGATACTCTCAAAAATACCTGATCGCCCACGGCGAACTCCAGGTCACGTCGGCGCACATCTGCGTACGACTTCTGTCTATCCTGAGCTGCTTTCATATTAGCCCTGATCTGGCGAACTTCTGCCTGAACTTGCTAAAGATACTCTGGTCCTATAATGACCGTCTCACTCGACTCATCCCAGCATAACGGCGTGCGGCATGGTCTACCGTACAATGCCTGGAAGGGAGACATCTTGATTGATGCATGATAACTGTTGTTGTAACTGAACTCGATCAGATGTAACTTATCAATCCAGCTGGTCTGAAAGTCAAGTGCACATGCACGTAGCATATCCTCAAGTGTCTGAATAGTGCGCTCACTCTGACCATCGGTCTGTGGGTGAAACGCTGTACTCAATTTCAGTTCAGTACCCAACGCTTCTCGCGTAGACTTCCAATATCTGGATAGGAATCTGGTATCTCTGTCAGATACAATCGTCTTTGGTACACCGTGATGTCTTACAATTTCTTTATCGAATAATTCTGCCAATCTTGCCACTTTCCAGGTGTCCTTCATCGGAATGAATCGGGCCACCTTGGTCAGTCGGTCTACCACAACCCAAATCATATTCAGACCTCCCCTTGTAGGCGGAAGCCCTACCACGAAGTCCATAGATATGTCATGGAACTTCCACTCCGGCACTGGCATTGGCTGCACCATACCACCAGGCCGTCGGTGCTCAAACTTGACTTTCTGACAAGTGAGACACCTCAACACATAGTCATTCACATCCTTTTTCATTCCAGCCCACCAGAAATATCTTTTCATACCTTTATACATCTTTGAAGCTCCGGGGTGAATCGAAGTAGTAGAACAATGGAATTCACTCAATATGCGCTCCTTCAACTCAGCGCTACTCCTGGGTATACACAACCGGCCATTAAGCCTAATTAGGTCATCATCGTGGAGTCCGAAGTCGTACTTCTGACCCTCGAATGTGCCATCAATAAGCTTCTGCCTAATCTCCATCATGTACTGATCCGTCATCTGAGCACTCCGCACCTCTTCAACCAAGCCAGTATGAGAGACTAGCGAATGGAGAGAGTGTGCTCGGCGACTCAATGCGTCAGCTACCACATTTGCCTTACCCTCCTTGTACTGTAAATTGATGTCATAATCATTCAGAAATTCAACCCACCTTCTTTGCCTCATGTTCAACTCCTTCTGAGTGAACAAGTACTTTAAACTCTTGTGGTCCGAATAAATCGTCACACTTACCCCATATAAGTGGTGTCGCCATATCTTCAGTGCGAAGACAATGGCCCCCAATTCTAAGTCGTGGGTAGGGTAGTTCTCCTCATGCTTCTTCAGCTGTCGGGAGGCGTAAGCCACGACCTTCCCGTGTTGCATCAACACACAACCCATACCCCTGCCTGATGCGTCGCAATAGACCTCAAAACCATCTGGACCGTCTGGTAATGTCAGAACCGGTGCAGATGTCAGAGCATCCTTGAGACTCGCGAAAGAACTCTCACAGTCGACTGTCCACTCGAATGGTGCATCCTTTTTCATCAAGGAAGTCATCGGCTTCGAGACACTGGAGAAGTTCTTCACAAATCTCCTATAGTAACCTGCCAGACCGAGGAAGCTCCTGATGTCGGTAACTGTCTTCGGCCTAGGCCAGGTGCGCACTGCATCATCTTTGCCGGATCAACAGCGATCCCGGCCTCAGAAAATCACATGTCCAAGGAAAGATACTTGGTTCAACCAAAATTCACACTTAGAAAATTTAGCATACAGCTGATTCTTTCTCAATGTTTGCAATACATCTCTCAGGTGGCTTTCATGCTCACCTCTCGATTTCGAATAACACAAGTATGTTCATCAATGAAGACTACACTGATTGTCCAACTGATCTTGGAACAAACGGTTCATTAAGTCCATGAACTTTGCTGGTGCATTTGACAAGCCAAAGGGCATAACTGTGAACATCATAATGCCCATGCCTAGTTCTGAAAGCTGTTCTTTTCGATATCACTGTCACGGATGACAATCTGGTGGTATCCGGAACTAGGTCATACTTGGAGAATACTGATGCTCCCCTCAGCTGATCAAATAGATCGTCGATGCGTGGTAAGGGGTAAGGTCTTAACCGTAACAGCATTCAGCTCCCGTAATCAATACACAGGCGGAGGCTTACCGTCCTTCTTCTTCACGAAGAGGACGGCGCTCCCATGGTGAAAACACTGGGGCGGATAAAGCCCTTGTCGAGTAGGTTCTCAGCTGCTCCTTGAGCTCTGTCATATCTGCTGGAGCCATACGATAAGGTTCTTTCGCAATGGGTCCGGTGCCCGGAACTAGATCAATCTCAAATCAACCTCTCGTGCATGGCGGCATTGCCCGGTAGTTCCTAGAAATACATCAGGAAACTCCGACACTACGGCACAATCTGGGCTAAACTCAGGGTCTCTCTCTATGTCCTGGACATAGCAGAGGTATACATCACTCCCTCGTCGTAACTCGTGATACATAGCCATGGCGGTGGTGATGATGAGCTGAGTCGAAGGCTCCCTGGGCCTCTGGCGGGGTAAGATATGGTAACCCAGATGGACTCCGAAGAAGCAGTCGATGCTCGGCACACAGGATTCTGCCCTTGTACCGCTCAACCATTCATCCCGACAATCCATCAAAGCTAGTCCGTCGAAACTCTATCAAGTCGATCGGAAACTATCACCCCTGATTCGAACAATAGCATCTCGGTAGTAGCGGGTACATCTGATCGCTCTTCGACGGGAGAGTGACCACGAAGTCTGGCATCTCTTCACCATCTAACCTCAGCCTCTTCGCAAATGATAGCGAAATGAATGTGTGTGTGAGGCTCCAGAGTCGAACAAGATCGATGCATCCAGCCATTCACTGGAAAGGTACCGGTGAGGATTGTGCCGCTCTTGCCGGCTTCTGCCTTATTGCAGACACTCAGTAACTCCCGTTCCGAGGCAACAGCCTAATTCATTGGCAAACCTAATAAGTATTGGGTAACAACACGATTATATGCTTCAAACAACTCCACTTTATTCATTAACGCACTCTTTTTACAACATTCATTGGCTTATACTGTCGCCACGATTCACACTTACAACACCTTAACACACAGGGTTTATCACGTCGCATAATTATACAAAGCTAAAACTGTCTGAAGGTCAAAATTCAAACGTCCGGGTTTCATGTGTGTGGCATGATCACTGCCGACGGTTGCGGTATTCAGTTTGATCTTTCTGATGCCATGGTTATAGCATCCTTGATTGCCACACCAGATTAATACATCTCCCGATTTCAACAGTAAACTTCTTTGCGAGGTCAGCACGCTTCTGCTCGCCATACACAAACACTGCGGTATCACCAATGGACCAAGACACCATGGGTACTCCTTACTCAGAGACTCGGGTGACTCGTCCTTGTATTGGTGTATACCTAAACGTCCACCTTTCTGGGAGAAGTTCACAATGCATAGATCTGCTTACATTTGGAATTGAATCCGTTTCAACTTGTTGAGCAATTCCCACGGCGTGGTAACGACCGCATGGAACTCCTCTGGTATACTTGGTACTGTTGCTCCATCTTCAAGCTCGCACTTCTTGATATGACTTGGTGTAAGGGTTCCGTCCTTACCCATGCACATCATCTTCAATTGCATCCTGCTCCGTTCGGTATTCGGGTGTGTAGAACCCTCCTGGTTTTGCTCCAAGTTCGTCGCATCGTCTGATGATATGGATTTGTGCTTCCGGTCGGTGTCAGGTACCATTTAAGAGTACATACCTGGCTGGATGACCTGACATTGCTCCAATGGAAAGTCGGTGATGTTGATGGTGGTTTCTTCAGGGTTTGGTGTGGGTGGGATTGGATAACATATATTGAAAGTTCCTTTAAGTTTAGAGTACTTAATTAGGTAAATCTCACACATACTTTATTTATTTACTCACATGGTTGTTTATTAAACTCACTCACACACAGGCATGAAATGCGGTATGCAACACTCTTTACATTTAAACAGTTTAGGCGGTACCTGGTCTAGAAGAGGCCCTGGCGCCTCAGACCGTCCACCACATTCAGGGTGGCCCTTGTTGGACCCCGACCCCTTCCCCTTCTGGGACTCCGTGTACCTCTGATTGGGGGTGGCTGGTTGGGGTGGCTGGTTTGCGTCTTCTGGCCATCGGTGGTGTAGTGGCCTTACCCTTCCATTGCCCTTGGGCCTGTAGTTCCTACGTTTGGGTTCTGCCAGCATTCATGATCGCGGTGACCCATCTTCTTACAGTATCGGCACAGAACATCGTTACCCTTGCAGTCCTTGCCGGGGTGGTCTCCGTTGCACCACTTGCAGTAATAGTGGCGCTCCGGTCCAGAGCCCGTGCTAGCTGCTATCACAATACACAATCAATACTGTTCCACAACATTAAACATATACTCTAACTTATCACAGGGACTAGACAATACCCTTAGGTGGGTAAGAACGTAGGGGCTTGGCCGCATACGCATAGGTGAGCTGCAGAGGCTCCTCAGCAGTGGTGGTCTGGGTTGGCCCTTGCCACATTGTTGCTGTCCTTTCTGGGACTGGGGGTATGATTTCTTCTTCTTCCCTCCCCACTGCCCTTGCGTGCCTTGGCCCTCGTTCTGAGCCTTGCGCTTGAGCGCACTTCTCGTCCCTCAGACGGACGGTGATCTCCACGATAGCAGCGGCATGATAGCACTCCTATATTTAGGGTGTCAGTTATGCCCCGCCAAATAAATTCACAACACATTAAACACATCGTACACACTTATTCACATTACACTGTAGTTCCTTTACCTGCAAAGTGGTATATCCAGTAGGCCCCATGCCGTAGCGTAGGCGATAGTTCAGTCCGTTGTAGAAACGGTTCACAAGAATCCGGTCTGAGTAACCCAGATCCAGTAGCAGGTGGATAAGTCCGATGAAGGCTGAGTAGTACTCATCTACCGTCATATTATCCCTTGCCTCAGATTGTCCAACTCCAGGCGCTTGGCCTCTTGCACATGTATAGGGTAGTATTGGCTCGCAGCAGAGCCGTGTACTCCCTCCACTGAAAAGTCGGGTCAGCAACTGCTGCCTCTCGCACAAGCTTCCACCAGTTTTGTGCCGAGCCTTCAAGTAGTAAGCAGCAAGTCGTACCTTGACCTGCTCAGGTGGTGCTAGGGTTTCGAAGGCGGTCTCCATTTCGGAGATGTACGCCTCTAGCTACGGGGATCGGTCTCCCCACTGAATGAGGGCGGCCTCAGATCAGCCAACGCCTTGACCCAATTGGTCTCTCGTGGCGGTGGTGGTGGTGGCTGAAACTCCGGGCTGTTGCCCTTGCTGTATAGCAGCAACTAAATCGGGTACCAACTGGGCTACGGCGGCTGCAACTGCCTCAGCCATGGTCTGTGCCGTAGTATCATCGCCCTGGTCACCATACCTCCAGTACCGCGCCCGCGGCCTCTACCTCATGGTCTACCTGCCATCTGAATTCATATGAACATCTCATTAGCATTATGCTTGCACACGTATCGGTCCAACGATTGTAACGCTTCCCGATAATAAGGTATCTCCACACTTAGTTAGTGGTCAACCTTTCCAAATCTGTCACTTAGGTATCTGTAGTTAGGTTTCCTAACTCGGTAATCCCTAAGCTCGGTATTCTAGTCATCAGAGCGATACTTCGCTCTGATACCACTTTTTGTAACACCTCTACTACGCACAACACATTACTTGAAATCGCAGCGGAAAATAAACGACTAAACAGTAACTAAACGATTGGTGCTACAACGCCGTCAACCACCCACGTGGTTAACAAGGCTGAATAAATACAAGTGTACCGGTCTGATGATCAGACTCCCGAGCATAGAACTGATAACCATATATATACATCAACAAAATACCGAGTGTTTACACAAATCCTTCACTGTATACCGTCACTGTAAACTGTCATAATCAAGTATATAATACGCCACGGGAGCACAGGCGCATCCCGGGCAAACATCCAAAAGTACTCCAAAAGTAAACTACACCCTAGGATCTAGAGCCACTCCGCTTCTTCGATCCTCATCCCAGTGTAAAAGAAATATGGATCCCCCGAGGGGGTCAGCAACCCTTGGCTGGCATGGTTAACGCGCAGCCCATCGACTACCGGGATGCGCGCAACTTTGTCATGATGACATGGTATTTATTTAAAAACACAATTCATACATATATAACATAACATGGGTATTGTACACATCATAACACACATCTCACACATACAATTCCTTTTAGGAAGAGAACCAACACAGTTAGTCCCCACTGAGAGCCTAGAGAATGTTGCCATGCTCATACTTAGCTCGTTACATAACTCGTTACCGTCCGGTTAGATTGAACGGTTAACTTAACACAAGGTGCCTCGGATATAGTGATCCAAGCACACCGAAATAACACATAGTATGCCCCTGTGGCCCGACGTGAGTCAGTAAAATAGCCTTGGTTAAGCTAAAGGGAAGGTTAGAAACCAAATTGGAAACTTAACCATAACATACAGAGAGAATCGAACCGGTTATGACATCGATTCCCATACTCACACGCGTGGCCGGAACAGACCGGACTCCTCACTTCCCCCGTTAGCCCTTATTAGTAGTTCATCATAGAACTCAACAAACAATCCACAATAATAGGTCAAGTCTTGTCAGACACACACAAGGGAAGAGAGAGTCATACTTAACAACATAATAATATTAACAACTGTAAACTCTTTACATGGTTTAATCTTACAAAGTCATAAACACACAGAAAAACAAAAACACACAAGCCGGTGTAAACCGGTAGGCAACAGACTGCAAGAAAACCATACCTTGGTCCTTGCCTCGACTGATTTCCACCTTGCGAGAATCCTAAACACATTAGTAACGTCGGTTAATTATTTATTTAACTTCAAACTTACTAAGTATTTAACATGATTGTATGACATGTTTTAGTGTCTATTCTACCCTAGGTTATCTTCATTATACACCCTAGGGTTAACTACATAAGTCACATTCTTTTCTGTTTTTTTTTTTACAAGTTTAGGTCCGACCGACCTTGCCGACCGAACTTGTCCAAGTTCGGTCGATTCCAGAACACTTTTCCGTCAAAATTTTCTACTCCGACCGAACCTACCAAGTCCGGTCCTATGTTCGGTCTTTTCCCGAGAGTTTCTCCCTTTGTAAATTTAGCCCGACCGAACTTACCAAGTCCGGTCCCATGTTCGGTCGGTTCCAGTAACTCAATCCGTACACAAAATACAAGCCCGACCGACCTTGCAAGTCCGGTCCCAAGGTCGGTCTTTTCCAGAAGCCAATTCTCGCAGGGTAAACTGGGCTCGACCGAACTTGCAAGTTCGGTCGCAAGTTCGGTCTGCCCCAGACCTTTGTTTTCCTTTTTACATTCAACTCCAAACTTCACCCCATACAACCTAGTACCCCCTAACCTCATTTAGGCACTTCAAACACACCTTAAGACATCCTTAAACACTTATAAAACTCATTTTCTATTTCCTTAAGCCTTTACCCATTTCTTCACAAAATTCCTAACACTTTCAATGTTTTCTCCTAGTTTTTCAAGTGGTGTTTCATACCTATGATAACTACTATCCCAAAAATGCTTTCTCCTTATTTTAACATCATCTCCCAAGCATCATCTCTCACAACTAACTCCTTATATCTATCTTGACAATTCTTTTTCAAGTTTACACTTTCTCCTTATTACCAAAGTTTGCCTCAGTATTTACCTAAGTCCCAAAGTGGCTTTGGTACTTACTAAAACCTCAAGATCATGCCTAAGTCCTTGTTACACTCTAGAGCACTTCCTAGTTCCTCACAATTCCTTTAAAACATCATGAACTCCTTATACATTTCCTAAATTTTGACATAAGTTCTCCTAGTATTTTGTTACACCTTAGCACATTGTTTTCATCATTAAACATCCTAGAACACCAAGAACACCAAGAACACTTTCTTACACAACTTCACCAAATTCACACTACATCACAATATAGTGCATAATTTAATTGCATGGCACTTAGGCCCTTAAAATGCATGGCTCTTAGGCCCTTAAAGTGCTTAAATCATAAACACTGAATTTCCACAACATATATGCCTTTAACCTGCGATTACATACAACAAGACATATGTTATTTTACTAGTCTCTTTGAGAACATTTACTAGGTCATTTACCATTTGCTCTTTAGGTAGTTTTAATAAGCATTTATAAGCTCATTTCTCCTAAGGCATTAAACAACATTAGGTTAGTAGATTTACCTCTTTTCAAAAAACACTTCCTTCTTGTTTCCTTACAAAACCGTATTGTATTTTGATTCCTTGTCAAGCTCTAAACAATATACAAACACCATAATGAGTATTCAAGCTTTGAGCTTCATCTCATTGTAAACCCTAATTTTACATTGTTTCAAAAAATTAATGTGTTTTTTACCTTGATCTTTGAAGAGAGTTTAAATATATAACAAGGGAGGACTCCACCTAGTCCATGAAGAGTTGGAATGAAGCTAGAACAAGGTCACACAAAGAGCTATATCAATGTGTATTTTCGGTCAAGGTAAAAACATGGAGGAAACATGATTTTTCTTTGAGATTCCTTACCTAGAAGCAAAGGAGAGTAATGATATGTCAAAATGCAAGCTCAAGCTCCTTCAATGGTGGAACACCTTGGCACCGAAATGGGGCTCTTGGAGTTTTGAGAAGATAGGAATGAAGAGCTTGATGAGAGGAATAGATTGGTGGTCTTAGAATTTGATTTGGACAAGTGAGCTTGATTTAGCAAGAGGTCAAAGATGGAGTTTCTATGGTGGTAGTGGTATTACCGAGAGAGAACAGCAAGAAGGAAGGGAGAAGAAGATTGTGACCGTGGGAAATGAAGGAAGGAAAAGAGAGAATGAGATAGAATTTACTTTAAGAAGATATTTGTAGTAATAAAGTAAAAGTAAGTTTAATTAGTTTTCTTTACTTACTTATTATATCAACTAGAGAGTGGTGAGTCACCACACTTAGAAAACCGGCCCCCTTTATTAGTATGAGGGTATTTTAGTCTTTGTTTGTCAATTTAATTACTTAATACAACATATGTTATAAACTAGCTTATAAAAATCACTATTCACCTAAACAAGGCACTTAGAAGTGAAATTTTTGATTTCCCATTAATATAGCCACCCAAATGTGATACTATATAGTACACATATATATTTAAGAGTAATGATGGACATTTAGCCATTCAAAACTCATTTACAAGACAATTTTTCAAAAATGTGCTTTAAGACTTCTTAAAGCACATTTTGTGTTTAAACTTGTTTTCAAGCTTGGTTTTCTTTGGTAATTGGTTTAATATGTTCATTAGTGTATAAATGAGGTATTGGTAAGCTCATTAGGTCTTACCCAAGTTTATCCCAAGCTTAGAGCACATTTTGGCTCTTATTGACTTTAAAGCACATTTTGTGTTTTCTTTAGTTTAAATTTGTTTACTGAGGTTTCTAAGACTCTTTTTAGTCTTATTACACCCTATTTAGGTGTTTAAACAACATAACTAGGTTTGGGGTATTTCAGGAATTGAGGGAGTAATTGAGGAACTTAGAAATAAACTTGTAAATGAATTTGGAAGAGGATATATGAAGGTTTTAGTGTGCCAAATGATGTTAGAACACATTAGGAGGCTTGTGGAGAAGTTTGGAAAAGGTTTGACAATTGTGGGCATGTTCTGGTGTCGTCCGACCCAGGGGGCCGACCCACGGTTGGGTCGGACGACCTCTGTTGGTCACCCATAAATGCTTCTGGAATGGTCCGACCCAGAGGACTTGGGTCGGACATGGGTCGGATGGGCGAGTTTGAAAAGACGGTAAGTTTCTGGAATGGTCCGACCCAGAGGACTTGGGTCGGACGTGGGTCAGACGAAGTAGAAGTTTCGAATCTGAAAGTTACTGGAATGGTCCGACCCAGTTGGTTGGGTCAGGCATGGGTCGGACAGACCCAAAACTGATAAAAAAAAACAACAAATGTGGCTTAAGGATTAAACCCTAGGGGGTATAGTAGAGGTAATCAAGAGTGTGTTTAGTCGTAAAACATGTCACATAATCATGTAAAGTACTTAGCAATTCAGAAATCAAATAAGTTAATTAACCGACGTTATCAATTATGTTTAGGAACAACGTACGGTGGAACACTAGAGCGGCAAGGACCAAGGTATGGTTTTCTTGCAGTCTGTTGCCTACCGGTTTACACCGGCTTGTGTGTTGTTTGTTTTTATGTGTGTTTATGACCTTGTAAGATTAAAGCATGAAATGAGTTTACGGTCATTGTTATCATTATGGCGTATGTGTACCGGTACTGTTAACCTCGAAGATGTACTAACCCGTTAGTTGACCAAGCTAGGATACGTAAGAGAGCGGTACCCGGTTTAACATTTCAACTTAAGGAACGTTCTAACCTCGGTTATGTATGAACTAGTTGTGCTGTGTGTTGCTAATGTGCATCCCATTTTCCTTGGGTGCCTAACTTAACTTACCAACTTCTGTGTGATTGATGGTGTTAAGTTCCAACAATGGGACTTCTAACAAGTGCTAACCGGGGAGTGAGGAATCCGGTCGTTCCGGTCACGCGTGTATGTACGGGGGTCGACATCTGAATCAGATTCGGCTCTCTCCTTATGTTAAGGTTGTTTTCCTTTTTGGATTCCGACCGCCCATTAGCTTAGCCAAAGCTTACCTACCTGACCTCGAATTGGGCTAGGGGGGAAATTATGTGTTCGGTGTGATCGGATCACTACATCCGCCACGCCTATGTATTAAGTTACTTGTTCGACTAACAGAACGGTAGCGAGTTATGTAACAAGCTTAACATGAGAATGAAATCATTCTCTACGCTTACTATGTTGACTAACTATGTTGGTTGTTTGCTAAAGTGAAATGTTCTCACTATGTATGAAATACCCCGTAATTAAAAACAGTGATTAACTAGGCTAATTATATTTTTAAAGGCTTAATTACACTAAAATAAATATGAGGGAACAAATCCCGAAGAAAATGGACCTTTAAAATGGGTTAAAAGCATAAACGAACCTTAAAGCGCGTTTTTCGAGGGAAACCGGGAAAACGTGACTTTAAGCGGGTCAAATAGACTCGTAATAATTTTGGTCAACTAAATAGTCACTACTAAATATTAGTGAAGCTTTAGAACCAATAAAATTAATTAAACGAGAAAATTCCGGAAAACGGGTACCGGTTAGTGAAAACTGTAACAACCGGTAAGTTGTGGGGTAGGAGTACAAATAAACAAACTAAGTGTGTCCACTTTGCAAAAAAAATAAGAATGGTGTGTGTGGGTGTGGGATCCGATTTCCCCTCTCACTCTCACTCTCTTTATTGTTTCCTTATTAACTAAAAGACAAAGGAAATAAGTAAAAAGAAGACCCACTCTCTCTCCTATTCTACCCCTCTCTCACGTAACCCCTCCTTCTCCTTCTCTGTTTTCCTTCTCCTCTCCTGCGACATTCATGGAGTTTTGAAGAAACTCACAAACTCCCCCTTCTCGCTCTTGTTAACCCATCAATCTTGCTCCAAAAATTACAAAATTAGTACCACTAGAATCCCCTTGCAAAGGAGAACATTTCCCTCCTTTCAAAAATCCAAAAGCTCAACTTTCGTTTTTGTGGGTGTTCTCCATTTGAAGATTCAAGTCCACCATTAGAAGCACCTTCACCTCCTCTTCATCTTGAGGTAAAAAGAATTTCGAAAATCCTTCCTTTTTAGCTCTCATTAGCATTTTAAGGATTTTCAGTTTTGAACCCTTGGTTCCTTGTTGCTTCAGCCGATTTTGGCTCTTCCTTGGGCTAGGAATCTTGTTCCTTCACTAGTCAAGAGCTTCATCTACTCATTGGAAGGTAACACTCTTTTGTAAGTCCTAAAACCTAAATTCTAGGGTTAAGTATAAAATGAATGCTAATGGTGTTGTGTATGTATTATGGGCTGTAGCATTTTGTTGTGTGTGAAACCCATAGAAACCGAGAACAAAGAGAAAAGGAGAAGAAAGGAAGAGAAGGAAAGGAAAGAAAGAAAAAAACTAGCAAGACAAGGTAATTGCTCTTACCTTGAACTAGTTTGTGTGTGGTAGTGTAACAGATTTTAAGTAGTAAAGTGAATAATGTATTTGAATAATGAGTAATGGTAATGTAGTAGTGTATTGGAGAAGAGAATGTAACAGTTTTTGAAGTTTAAATGTTGTTTGAAACTTGGGAAAACATGGGGTAGTGAAGGTGTATGTGTGCAGGAATTTATGTTGTTGTAGTAGTGTGGATTGTGTATATAATGTATTGTATAAACAGGTTGTGAGAATGAGAGTATGTGAACTGAATTAATGTGTGGAGAAAGTAAGAATTATAGGGGAGACCATGTCAAAATTTGTGTAGAAAGGAGAGGACTTGAGTTGCTTAAGAAGAGAAAGTGTTTGGAGAGTTTAGGAGGAATATTAGTGCCTTGTAACAGATTTGAATGCGGGCTTGTAAATGAGATGGAACTAGGTTGTGAGCTAATGTATTTAAGATGCTAAGAGTGGCATTGGATGAGGAGATATTGGAGTATAAGAGTAGAGGGAAAAATCTGTAGCATAAGGTATAAGGGAAGAGACAATGGGAGTGTTGAGTTGAGACTTGGGGAAATTGAGTGTATAAATAAGTATAGGATTGTGTAATGTATTAAGGAATGAATTAGCATGATTAGAGTGTGTAATGGTGCCAAAACATGTTAGGATATGTGTAGGAAGAATAGGAAGCAATGGGTGAAATTGGGAAAAGAAAACAAGGCCTGTAGCAAGTCTGCTACTGTCCGACCCACAGCTGGATCGGACGCTGGGTCGGACAAGGCCTGAATAACGAAAAATAAACTTTCTGGAACCGTCCGACCCAGAGCCGTGAGTCGGACGTGGGTCGGACGGGCCTTGAGAAAACACCGGTAATTCTTTCTGGAACCGTCCGACCCAGAGCCGTGAGTCGGACGTGGGTCGGACGGGCCTTGATAATCGACAAGAAATCTTTCTGGAATGGTCCGACCCAGGGCCGTGAGTCGGACGTGGGTCGGACGGGCGAAAATTTTCTCCATCGAAGTTTCTGACTTCGTCCGACCCAGAGGTTGGGTCGGACGTGGGTCGGACATGACTTGGATGACAAATCGAAACTTTCTGGAATGGTCCGACCCAGAGGGTATGGGTCGGACGGAATAGTGCTGGGTCGGACGGGAGTAATTTCAGAGGACGAAAACCTACTGGAATGGTCTGACCCAGGGTTGGGTCGGACGGTGGGTCGGACGGCCCAAACACTTAAAAAAAAAATGTTTTAATTATATGACTATAGTAATCATATATATATATATGCCTATATACCTATATGCATATATATGTAGTAATACACCATTGATGAAGTAATAATGGTAAGGAAGTAAGTAAGTGTGTAAGAAAACAAGTTTATGAGGTAGAAAAAAGAATGGTTTTATAACCAAGTATGAATGTAAAGAAGTAGTAAGTATACATTGAAAGTATCAATGAGGGAGTAAGTTAGATCAATAATAGATCATTGATCATACTACTTCATGTATGTATAGGAATCAAATAGTTGATCTCCAAAGGAACCGGGTAGAACGTATTCGACGGTGAACGGTATGATTTCCTCATGCCCTGTATCCTAACTTGGTTACCCCGATTTGTGTGCTTATGTGATCACCAACAGATAAATGCATGAATCGGATTTATATTGCACTTATATGTGTTTGAACTATATTGTTCTTGTTTATGCTCTTGAACATTTAGTTTGTATAATTCATGAAATGAATGAATGAATGAAAGGAAAAGTGTATGTGTAAGTATGAGTACTCGTGTATGTATGTATGTATGGAAGTAAGTATGGACTTCTACTAATTCCTAACAACCTAACTCCTAACATGAGTAATGAGTAAAATGGAATGAGTAGAAGCCCGATATAGTTTCGGCCACGCGTGAGGATAAGGAACCACAAGAGGTTGGAACCGAATCCTGGCTATCTTTTCCTTGGACCAATTCCCTTTGTATGGGTAGCATCCTGGATTAGTGGGCCACCCTAAAGCCCGGTGGTGGGAGTAGTATCCCTGCCCGGAGGTCATACCGACTTAACTGGAAGTAAAGTATGTAAGAAGTATTGTATTGTATTGGTCTTGACTATTGTAAGTCATTGACCCGGAGTAAAAGTATTGAACACCCGATTAACCCGGGTGTGTAATAAGGCTAACAAGACCTTGTATGTATTGGAGAATTGTATCTCCGTGATGCGGTGAGTATGGTAAGTATGAATGAATGACTTGTATTGTATTCCTTGTATGTATTGTATGTATGTATGCTTGGTAAAATGAATGTATTGTATGTATTGTATAAAGCATGTATGTATGTATGAATGAAACGAACCGCATGTACTCGACCAAATAGTTGGCGTACCCTCGCTAGTACGCGGGGTATGCGGTTATCATATGCAGCGTAAGCTGACCCCCTAGGGGGAATGTTTTTACTCCACAGGTACCCGCGAGGCGTGAAGGTAAGTAAGGCAGATGTGATTCTTTTTGGAGTAGTTAGTAGGAATGAAAGTGTACGAGTTGTACACGGCTAAGCCTTTTGGTAGCCGGTGTACCATGTGGTACACCTTTTTGGATATTGAATTTGATTGGATAGTAAGGAGAGGTTGTATAAACTCTTCATTTTTGGGAAGTAGACATGGAATGTAATTTGTATACTCTAGACACTCGGTAATCAAATGTAAGTAAGTATTGGTATTGTGAAGTAAGTAGTATGTATGTATTCATTCTAATCGTCAGACCGATACGGTAAGTAGTAGTAGCCTTGTTAACCTTGGATGGTTAACGGCATTGTATCACCCGCCGGGAGTAGGTAAGTATTCCGCTGCGAGTAAGGTAATTATGGGAAGGATTAGAGGATAATGGAAGGATTAGCGGTTGGGGTGTTACAAAAAGTGGTATCAGAGCGAAGTATCGCTCTGATGATTAGAATCTTAAGAGTAGTGATTACCGAGTTAGGATTTCAACCGTCTTAAGACGGATATTTAGAAACCTAACTAGGAACTACCGTTAGCAATAACGGATACCACTAACGTCTGCAAAGACGATACCATTGTTTGAATGAAGACCATGAGGTCATAGTATCACAACATCTAATGTAATCCACACTTGTTCAGATGTCAGGACGGGGTCGAGGCCGACCTAGAGGAGAGACATCTGATGGACCGGGCGCGCAGACGATAGCTGAGATCGTCGCCGCCACGGTAGCGCAGATGCTACCGCAAGTAATAACGGCTGTACAACAAACACAGCAAACACAGCAGCAGCAGCAGCAGCAGCCCGACCCACCTCATCCCCGAGAAACGAATTGGGTAAAAGCTGTCGCCGACCTTCGACCTGCATGCTTTAGAGGCGAGAGCGACCCCGCCAAGCTCGAGGCCTACCTCTCCGAGATGGAGACGGCCTTCGAGACACTTGAGACTCCCGCTGGAGTCGAGTGAGGATAGCTGCGTACTACCTCAAAGACGCGGCTATGGACTGGTGGAAGCTCGTTAAGGCCGAGCACATAGCTGACCCTGCTTTCGGATGGGAAGCATTCACCTCTCCTCCGATCTAAGTACTACCCCGAGCATGTCAAGACCAAGAAAAGGCTTGAGCTCGATGCACTAAAAATGACCGAGAAGATGACGGTTGATGAATATTACCGCACCTTCACCTCTCTTCTCCGACTTCTACCCGACCTTGGGTATACCGGCCAAGTCTTGGTCGACCGCTTCTACGGCGGATTGAGCCATCGACTCCGGTATGGCATGGGCTTCACTCGGTTTACCTCCCTTCAGGTAAACAAGTTGAACCCTTAAAAAGCCATGAGTAATGTGAATTAGTATTCCCGTATGTAAATGTAACCTAATGCCTAAGTAATTCAGGAGTGTTACCACGCTGCATCTCGAGTTGAGATCACCTGCCAGCTGAGAGATGAGGACAAGCGCTGAAGCGCAAGGTGAGCGGCAAGGGTAACCCCTCCGATGAACAAAACCAATCCAAACCCTGGAAGAAAAGGAAGGGGAAGCACTCCACATCAGAAAAATACATCCGGAGACGGCTGTGCCCATGCTGAGAAGGGCAAGGCAGCTGAGCCATTACAGATTGCCTACACCGCACCAGTGGCAGCTAAGCCACTGAGGTCTCAGCCCTACAGGGGTAAGAAACCGAAACCGAATTAGTACACTTGTGAATTTGTATGTATATAGAGTATTGTAAGTATACCAAACCTTGCTAACTTGAAAGCTATAGGTTCTGGATTTGGCCAAGGAAAGAACCAATCCGATGGCCGCAGCTACATCTGCCGTAACTGCAACAAGGATCATCCCGGCACAGATTGCCAAGGAAGGGAGATCCGCTGCTTCACTTGTCAGAAACCGGGCCACCGTGCCAATGCATCCGGAGAATTCTAAGCCCAAGGGCAACTACCAGGGCTACAAGCAGCGTGAGGGCAAGGAGGTTGCATCTGGCGATGCTCATGCCCAGCACACCTCACAGGGACAGGGGTCCCGAGGTCCGCAGAAGGGCGCACCGCAGAGGCAGCCGGCCTTACACATCATAGACCGTGATGGGACCGGGACTAAGTCCGGCCCAGGTAACCACTGTAACCTTTAATCCTTGAAGAGCATGACTAAGTATTAAAGTAATTGTATGAATGAAAGCATGAATGCGTAAGTACTTGAAGTATGAAATTGAGCATGAGTAAGTACATGGAAGTATGTATTGAGCATGAAATGAATTAGTAAGCCTAGAACTCATTCTAGATGAATTTACCACCTTAGGGAAATTCCATATCTGTTACCCAATACCTTCAAACTCACCTCACGAAGAGACCGACATCGCCAATCACCACTTCAACAACGAACAGTGTCAGGTATCCGCCCAGGTATGATCTTATTAAAAGGATACCTGACACCCGAAGCACAAATTTCAATCATCCGACGATGCAACGAGTTAGGAACGGGTCCAGGAGGATTTTATACACCCGAATTCCCCGGTGGAGCTACAATGAAGCTGAAAATGATGTGCTTGGGAAAGGACTGGAACCCTTATACCAAGACATACCAAACAACGCGAGCAGGAGACGGAGCAACACCTCCAGCAATACCCCCAGAATTCCAAACGCTTGTCACACAAGCTGTAGAAATTGCACAACAATGTGAAGATGAACCAATCCCTGCACTTGAAGCAGATCTGTGTATCGTCAACTTCTATGAAAAGAAGGCGACTTGGCTTACACCAAGACAAGGACGAGACAGCGGAATCTCTTGAACTAGGAGTGCCCGTAGTGTCTTGGTCCATTGGTGATGACGCCGTATTTTTGTATAGCGAGCGGAAGCGTGTGGACCTCGCAGAAAATTGGTATTGAGATCAGGAGATGTTCTAATCATGGGTGGAAAATCAAGGTTGCTGTATCACGGGATCCAGAAGATCAAGTTGAATACGGCACCACCGGCAATAATCAATGCCACACACATGATACCAGGACGCCTGAACCTTACCTTTAGAAGTATTAATCTTGTAGTAGCATGTAATCCAGTAGTAACGTGTATTAGAGACACAGTATGTATGATGGTTGGTTATTCAATAAAAGCAGTGTTGGTTATTAAATTCCACTTGCGTTCCACCATCTTTACTTATAATCTCATGAATCAATAGGTTGTGGACTCGGTACCGAAGGTAACCTGAGCATCCTCACCGAAGAACAAGCCGGCAAGAGCGGCACCATTCTAACGGGAACATTCCCAGTAAACGGCATCGAAGCCTCAGTATTATTCGACTCCGGCGCCTCTCACACCTTCATATCGCCATCTCTTGCGAAGAAGTTGGGGCTAGATGCGGATGAGCTACCGAACTTCTTGGTTACTCTCCCATCGAAGGAGCGGGTACAATGTACCAAGTATTACAAATCAGCCACCATTCAAATCAAAGGTGAAGCGTTTCCCATTTCCTTCATGAATTCAACGGATTGGGATTCGACTTAATTATTGGAATGAACTGGTTGGAGCGGCACAAGGGGAGAATCCTATGCGCCGAGCACCGATTGCTGCTCAAGAGTCCATCTGGGGTCACTGTTTCATACCGCCAGAGACCGAGAGAGCCTTCAACTACAGTCATCTCCGCCATGGCAATGTATCGGGAGCTCAGAAAAGGGCATGAAGTGTATTTATGTCACGTGCAAGACCTGGAGAGAGATCCAGAGTTCAGTGACGAGGTAGCAGTAGTCTCAGAATTCCCTGATGTATTTCCGAAAGAGCTACCTGGTATGCCACCACAGAGGGCGGTAGAATTTGAAATCGATCTTGTACCGGGTACTGGTCCCATGCTAGGGCACCATACCGTATGGCACCGGCAGAAATGGCAGAACTCAAAGAACAGCTACATGATCTTCTCGACAAAGGGTTTATACGCCCGAGCGTATCACCCTGGGGAGCACCGGTCCTCTTCGTGAAGAAGAAGGACGGTAGTCTCCGCCTCTGCATCGACTACCGCGAATTGAATGCGGTCACTGTAAAGAACAAGTACCCATTGCCACGCATCGACGACCTGTTCGATCAGTTGAAGGGAGCATCCGTCTTTTCTAAGATTGATCTCCGATCCGGTTACCACCAAATTGCTATCAAAGAGCAAGACATTCAGAAAACAGCATTCCGAACAAGATATGGCCACTACGAATTCACGGTGATGCCATTCGGTTTGTCTAATGCACCAGCCAAATTCATGGACCTAATGAATCGGTTATTCAGTGATCAGCTGGACACTTCAGTAGTAGTATTCATTGACGACATTCTTGTGTATTCGAAGTCACCAGAGGAGCATGAAAACCATTTGAGAAAAGTACTTGAGACACTGCGCGAGAACCAGCTGTATGCGAAGTTCTCCAAATGCGAGTTTTGGCTAGATCAGGTATCTTTCCTCGGTCATGTCATCTCGAGCGCGGGCATTTCAGTAGATCCATCCAAAATCGAAGCAGTGCGATCATGGCCTAGACCTAAGACGGTTACCGACATCCGGAGCTTTCTTGGTTTAGCCGGTTATTACCGGAGGTTTGTAAAGGACTTCTCGAAAGTCGCTAAGCCCATGACGCATTGATGAAGAAAGATGCACCCTTTGTATGGACAAGGAGTGCGAGTATCCTTCCAGAAATTAAAAGACTCATTGACCTCAGCGCCAATTCTCACACTTCCAGAGGGCACAGAGGGATTTGAGGTGTATTGTGATGCATCGGGCAAGGGCATGGGATGCGTACTCATGCAGCATGGCAAGGTAGTAGCCTATGCTTCTCGCCAGCTGAAAAAGCATGAGGAGAATTACCCGACACATGATCTAGAGTTAGGAGCCATTGTCTTCGCCTTGAAGATATGGCGACACTATCTCTATGGGGTAAGCATCACCATCTACTCCGACCACAAAAGTTTACAGTACGTATTCACCCAGAAAGAATTGAACCTAAGGCAGAGGAGGTGGATGGAGTTCCTCTCGGATTACGACATCAACCTCCAGTATAAAGAAGGGAAGGCAAACGTAGTAGCCGACGCCCTGAGTCGTCGAGCACACTCGCTCCATTCGCTACTCGCTTCTTCTAGCTTGGTTGACGAGGTGCGAGACGCTCAGTTGAGCGACCCTTACTTCACAGAGATCAGACAGAAAATCACAGATGGTACCTTCGAGCGCCGAAAGTACGACTTCAAACTGCATGAAGATGGTCTGATCCGTTTGAATGGCAGATTATGTGTCCCCCGAAGCAATGCTGAGCTAAGGGATCGCATTCTGCGAGAGTCACATTGTTCGACATTGCATGTCCATCCGGGAGCCTCTAAAATGTACAAAGACATGAAGAGGTACTTCTGGTGGTCAGGGATGAAGTCAGACGTGACTGAGTATGTTCTGAGGTGTCTCACATGCCAGAAGGTGAAGTTTGAGCACCGAAGACCGGGAGGAATGGTGCAATCCATGCCCATTCCGGAGTGGAAATTCCATGACATCTCCATGGATTTTGTTGTTGGACTCCCACCTGCTAGGGGAGGACTCAACATGATCTGGGTATAGTCGATCGCCTCACCAAGGTTGCCCGATTCATACCGATGAAGGACACCTGGAAGGTGGCGAAGCTCGCAGAGCTATTCGACAAGGAGATCATCCGACACCACGGAGTCCCAAAAACCATTGTATCTGACCGCGACACCAGATTTCTTTCGAGATACTGGAGAGCGACACGGGAAGCGCTTGGTACTGAGTTGAAGCTTAGCACCGCCTTCCATCCACAGACCGACGGTCAGACAGAAAGGACCATCCAAACACTAGAGGATATGCTAAGGGCATGTGCCTTAGACTTCCAGGGGAGCTGGATTGAGAAGCTTCATCTTATCGAGTTTTCGTATAACAATAGCTACCATGCTTCGATTAAGATGTCGCCATTCCAAGCTTTGTATGGTAGACCTTGCCGTACCCCGTTGTGTTGGGATGAGTCAAGCGAAGCGGTCATCATAGGACCGGAGTATTTGGAACAAGTACAAGCTGAGGTACAACAAATCCGAGCCAATATGAAGGCAGCCCAAGATAGACAGAAATCCTATGCGGATGTGCGACGACGCGACCTTGAGTTCGCCGTGGGCGACCAAGTGTTCCTGCGTGTCTCACCTATGAAGGGTGTCTTCGATTTGGCCAGAAGGGCAAACTGAGCCCGAAATTTGTAGGCCCGTATGCCATTACCGAGAGGATTGGAGCCGTAGCTTATAGGCTAGCATTGCCTGAAGAATTGGGGCGTGTTCATGATGTCTTTCATGTATCACAACTCAAGAAATACATAGCCGATCCCTCTCATGTATTAGAACCCGAACATCTATCCCTAGAGCCGACGATGAGATATGTCGAGACTCCACTGCGAATCCTTGATACCAAGACAAGAGACACTCGCCATAAATCGTACGAATGGTGAAGGTCTTGTGGTCTAACCACGACGTCGAGGAAGCGACTTGGGAATTAGAGGACGCCATGAAGGCGAAGTACCCGAATTTATTTGTAGACTAGATGTCTAGTATCCGTATAGCACGGAGGGTACGGGGCGTACCCCTTTTAAGGGGGTAGAGCCTTTTTGCTTTTGCATTGCTTCGGGTTAGCATTGCATAATATGTATGTATGTAATTGTATTTTGGTTGGCACATGTAGTGCTAAGTATTTATTGGCACAAAGTAGTGCTAGTAGTATTGGTATGTAGTAAGATGTGTATGGTATGGATGTAATGAGCAATGCAATTGTGTTGTACGGTATATGACACGAATGACATTGTGAAGTGTATTGTGGAATGTATGAACTGAATGGAGTATCGTGTATGGTATTTGAATGAGTATTGAGTATGAATTGTGTATGTGTATGCTGTAGTGTAAGAATTGTGAACACCTTGTAAGGTGGTAGTAGAATGCATTGTGGCAATTGATTTGCCAAATGAGTAGAAATGGTAAACTGTAACCTGAGCAACTTTGAGGGCAAAGTTTCTTAAGGGGGGTAGATTGAAATACCCCGTAATTAAAAACAGTGATTAATTAGGCTAATTATATTTTTAAAGGCTTAATTACACTAAATAAATATGAGGGAACAAATCCCGAAGAAAACGGACCTTTAAAATGGGTTAAAAGCATAAACGAACCTTAAAGCGCGTTTTTCGAGGAAACCGGGAAAACGTGACTTTAAGCGGGTCAAATAGACTCGTAACAATTTTGGTCAACTAAATAGTCACTACTAAATATTAGTGAAGCTTTAGAACCAATAAAATTAATTAAACGAGAAAATTCCGGAAAACGGGTACCGGTTAGTGAAAACTGTAACAACCGGTAAGTTGTGGGGTAGGAGTACAAATAAACAAACTAAGTGTGTCCACTTTGCAAATAAAAATAAGAATGTGTGTGTGTGGGTGTGGGATCCGATTTCCCCTCTCACTCTCACTCTCTTTATTGTTTCCTTATTAACTAAAAGACAAAGGAAATAAGTAAAAAGAAGACCCACTCTCTCTCCTATTCTACCCCTCTCTCACGTAACCCCTCCTTCTCCTTATCTGTTTTCCTTCTCCTCTCCTGCGACATTCATGGAGTTTTGAAGAAACTCACACAACTCCCCCCTTCTCTCCTCTTGTTAACCCATCAATCTTGCTCCAAAAATTACAAAATTAGTACCACTAGAATCCCCTTGCAAAGGAGAACATTTCCCTCCTTTCAAAAATCCAAAAGCTCAACTTTCGTTTTTGTGGGTGTTCTCCATTTGAAGATTCAAGTCCACCATTAGAAGCACCTTCACCTCCTCTTCATCTTGAGGTAAAAAGAATTTCGAAAATCCTTCCTTTTTAGCTCTCATTAGCATTTTAAGGATTTTCAGTTTTGAACCCTTGGTTCCTTGTTGCTTCAGCCGATTTTGGCTCTTCCTTGGGCTAGGAATCTTGTTCCTTCACTAGTCAAGAGCTTCATCTACTCATTGGAAGGTAACACTCTTTTGTAAGTCCTAAAACCTAAATTCTAGGGTTAAGTATAAAATGAATGCTAATGGTGTTGTGTATGTATTATGGGCTGTAGCATTTTGTTGTGTGTGAAACCCATTGAAACCGAGAACAAAGAGAAAAGGAGAAGAAAGGAAGAGAAGGAAAGGAAAGAAAGAAAAAAACTAGCAAGACAAGGTAATTTCTCTTACCTTGAACTAGTTTGTGTGGTAGTGTAACAGATTTTAAGTAGTAAAGTGAATAATGTATTTGAATAATGAGTAATGGTAATGTAGTAGTGTATTGGAGAAGAGAATGTAACAGTTTTTGAAGTTTAAATGTTGTTTGAAACTTGGGAAAACATGGGGTAGTGAAGGTGTATGTGTGTAGGAATTTATGTTGTTGTAGTAGTGTGGATTGTGTATATAATGTATTGTATAAACAGGTTGTGAGAATGAGAGTATGTGAACTGAATTAATGTGTGGAGAAAGTAAGAATTATAGGGGAGACCATGTCAAAATTTGTGTAGAAAGGAGAGGACTTGAGTTGCTTAAGAAGAGAAAGTGTTTGGAGAGTTTAGGAGGAATATTAGTGCCTTGTAACAGATTTGAATGCGGGCTTGTAAATGAGATGGAACTAGGTTGTGAGCTAATGTATTTAAGATGCTAAGAGTGGCATTGGATGAGGAGATATTGGAGTATAAGAGTAGAGGGAAAAATCTGTAGCATAAGGTATAAGGGAAGAGACAATGGGAGTGTTGAGTTGAGACTTGGGGAAATTGAGTGTATAAATAAGTATAGGATTGTGTAATGTATTAAGGAATGAATTAGCATGAATTAGAGTGTGTAAATGGTGCCAAAACATGTTAGGATATGTGTAGGAAGAATAGGGAAGCAATGGGTGAAATTGGGAAAAGAAAACAAGGCCTGTAGCAAGGTCCTGCTACTGTCCGACCCACAGCTGGATCGGACGCTGGGTCGGACAAGGCCTGAATAACGAAAAATAAACTTTCTGGAACCGTCCGACCCAGAGCCGTGAGTCGGACGTGGGTCGGACGGGCCTTGAGAAAACACCGGTAATTCTTTCTGGAACCGTCCGACCCAGAGCCGTGAGTCGGACGTGGGTCGGACGGGCCTTAATAATCGACAAGAAATCTTTCTGGAATGGTCCGACCCAGGGCCGTGAGTCGGACGTGGGTCGGACGGGCGAAAATTTTCTCCATCGAAGTTTCTGACTTCGTCCGACCCAAGGTTGGGTCGGACGTGGGTCGGACATGACTTGGATGACAAATCGAAACTTTCTGGAATGGTCCGACCCAGAGGGTATGGGTCGGACGGAATAGTGCTGGGTCGGACGGGAGTAATTTCAGAGGACGAAAACCTACTGGAATGGTCCGACCCAGGGTTGGGTCGGACGGTGGGTCGGACGGCCCAAACACTTAAAAAAAATGTTTTTTTAATATATGACTATATAATCATATATATATATATATATAGCCTATATACCTATATGCATATATATGTAGTAATACACCATTGATGAAGTAATAATGGTAAGGAAGTAAGTAAGTGTGTAAGAAAACAAGTTTATGAGGTAGCAAAGAAAAGAATGGTTTTATAACCAATTATGAATGTAAAGAAGTAGTAAGTATACATTGAAAGTATCAATGAGGGAGTAAGTTAGATCAATAATAGATCATTGATCATACTACTTCATGTATGTATAGGAATCAAATAGTTGATCTCCAAAGGAACCGGTAGAACGTATTCGACGGTGAACGGTATGATTTCCTCATGCCCTGTATCCTAACTTGGTTACCCCGATTTGTGTGCTTATGTGATCACCAACAAGATAAATGCATGAATCGGATTTATATTGCACTTATATGTGTTTGAACTATATTGTTCTTGTTTATGCCCTTGAACATTTAGTTTGTATAATTCATGAAATGAATGAATGGAAACGGAGTGTATGTGTAAGTATGAGTACTTGTGTATGTATGTATGTATGTATGGAAGTAAGTATGGACTTCTACTAATTCCTAACAACCTAACTCCTAACATGAGTATTGAGTAAAATGGAATGAGTAGAAGCCCGATATAGTTTCGGCCACGCGTGAGGATAAGGAACCACAAGAGGTTGGAACCGAATCCTGGCTATGATCTTTTCCTTGGACCAATTCCCTTTGTATGGGTAGCATCCTGGATTAGTGGGCCACCCTAAAGCCCGGTGGTGGGATGTAGTAATCCCTGCCCGGAGGTCATACCGACTTAACTGGAAGTAAAGTATGTAAGAAGTATTGTATTGTATTGGTCTTGACTATTGTAAGTCATTGACCCGGAGTAAAAGTATTGAACACCCGATTAACCCGGGTGTGTAATAAGGCTAACAAGACCTTTGTATGTATTGGAGAATTGTATCTCCGTAATGCGGTGAGTATGGTAAGTATGAATGAGTGACTTGTATTGTATTCCTTGTATGTATTGTATGCATGTATGCTTGGTAAAATGAATGTACTGTATCGTATTGTATAAAGCATGTATGTATGTATGAATGAAACGAACCGCATGTACTCGACCAAATAGTTGGCGTACCCTCGCTAGTACGCGGGGTATGCGGTTATCATATGCAGCGTAAGCTGACCCCCTAGGGGGAATGTTTTTACTCCACAGGTACCCGCGAGGCGTGAAGGTAAAGTAAGGTCAAGATGTGATTCTTTTTGGAGTAGTAGTAGGAATGAAACGGTGTACTGAGTTGTACACGGCTAAGGCCTTTTGTGTAGCCGGTGTACCATGTGGTACACCTTTTTGGATTATGAACTATTGATTGGATAGTAAGGAGAGGAAGTATAAACTCTTCATTTTTGGGAAGTAGACATGGAATGTAATTTGTATACTCTAGACACTCGGTAATCGAATGTAAGTAATTATTCGGTATTGTAAAGGAAGTAGTATGTATGTATTCATTCTAATCGTCAGACCGATACGGTAAGTAGTAGTAGCCTTGTTAACCTTGGATGGTTAACGGCATTGTATCACCCGCCGGGAGTAGGTAAGTATTCCGCTGCGAGTAAGGTAATTATGGGAAGGATTAGAGGATAATGGAAGGATTAGCGGTTGGGGTGTTACAAAAAGTGGTATCAGAGCGAAGTCTCGCTCTGATGATTAGAATCTTAAGAGTAGTGATTACCGAGTTAGGATTTCAACCGTCTTAAGACGGATATTTAGAAACCTAACTAGGAACTCCCGTTAGCAATGACGGATACCACTAACGTCTGCAAAGACGATACCATTGTTTGAATGAAGACCATGAGGTCATAGCATCACAATATCTAATGTAATCCACACTTGTTCAGATGTCAGGACGGGGTCGAGGCCGACCTAGAGGAGAGACATCTGATGGACCGGGCGCGCAGACGATAGCCGAGATCGTCGCCGCCACGGTAGCGCAGATGCTACCGCAAGTAATAACGGCTGTACAACAAACACAGCAAACACAGCAGCAGCAGCAGCAGCAGCAGCCCGACCCACCTCATCCCCGGGAAACGAATTGGGTAAAAGCTGTCGCCGACCTTCGACCTGCATGCTTTAGAGGCGAGAGCGACCCCGCCAAGCTCGAGGCCTACCTCTCCGAGATGGAGACGGCCTTCGAGACACTTGAGACTCCTGCTGGAGTCCGAGTGAGGATAGCTGCGTACTACCTCAAAGACGCGGCTATGGACTGGTGGAAGCTCGTTAAGGCCGAGCACATAGCTGACCCTGCTTTCGGATGGGAAGCATTCACCTATCTCCTCCGATCTAAGTACTACCCCGAGCATGTCAAGACCAAGAAAAGGCTTGAGCTCGATGCACTAAAAATGACCGAGAAGATGACGGTTGATGAATATTACCGCACCTTCACCTCTCTTCTCCGACTTCTACCCGACCTTGGGTATACCGGCCAAGTCTTGGTCGACCGCTTCTACGGCGGATTGAGCCATCGACTCCGGTATGGCATGGGCTTCACTCGGTTTACCTCCCTTCAGGTAAACAAGTTGAACCCTCAAGAAGCCATGAGTAATGTGAATTAGTATTCCCGTATGTAAATGTAACCTAATGCCTAAGTAATTCAGGAGTGTTACCACGCTGCATCTCGAGTTGAGATCACCTGCCAGCTAAGAGATGAGGAGCAAGCGCTGAAGCGCAAGGTGAGCGGCAAGGGTAACCCCTCCGATGAACAAAACCAATCCAAACCCTGGAAGAAAAGGAAGGGGAAGCACTCCCATCATCAGAAAAATACATCCGGAGACGGCGGTGCCCATGCTGAGAAGGGCAAGGCAGCTGAGCCATTACAGATTGCCTACACCGCACCAGTGGCAGCTAAGCCACTGAGGTCTCAGCCCTACAGGGGTAAGAAACCGAAATCGAATTAGTACACTTGTGAATTTGTATGTATATAGAGTATTGTAAGTATACCAAACCTTGCTAACTTGAAAGCTATAGGTTCTGGATTTGGCCAAGGAAAGAACCAATCCGACGGCCGTAGCTACATCGGCCGTAGCTACATCTGCCGTAACTGCAACAAGGATCATCCCGGCACAGATTGCCAAGGAAGGGAGATCCGCTGCTTCAATTGTCAGAAACCGGGCCACCGTGCCAATGCATGTCCGGAGAATTCTAAGCCCAAGGGCAACTACCAAGGCTACAAGCAGCGTGAGGGCAAGGAGGTTGCACCTGGCGATGCTCATGCCCAGCACACCTCACTGGGACAGGGGTCCCGAGGTCCGCAGGAGGGCGCACCGCAGAGGCAGCCGGCCTTACACATCATAGACCGTGATGGGACCGGGACTAAGTCCGGCCCAGGTAACCACTGTAACCTTTAATCCTTGAAGAGCATGACTAAGTATTAAAGTAATTGTATGAATGACAGCATGAATGCGTAAGTACTTGAAGTATGAAATTGAGCATGAGTAAGTAACGTGGAAGTATGTATTGAGCATGAAATGAATTAGTAATCCTAGAACTCATTCTAGATGAATTTACCACCTTAGGGAAATTCCATATCTGTTACCCAATACCTTCAAACTCACCTCACGAAGAGACCGACATCGCCAATCACCACTTCAACAACGAACAGTGTCAGGTTATCCGCCCAGGTATGATCTTATTAAAAGGATACCTGACACCCGAAGCACAAATTTCAATCATCCGACGATGCAGCGAGTTAGGAACGGGTCAAGGAGGATTTTATACGCCCGAATTCCCCGGTGGAGCTACAATGAAGCTGAAAATGATGTGCTTGGGAAAGGACTGGAACCCTTATACCAAGACATACCAAACAACGCGAGCAGGAGACGGAGCAACACCTCCAGCAATACCCCCAGAATTCCAAACGCTTGTCACACAAGCTGTAGAAATTGCACAACAATGTGAAGATGAACCGATCCCTGCACTTGAAGCAGATCTGTGTATCGTCAACTTCTATGAAAAAGAAGGGCGACTTGGCTTACACCAAGACAAGGACGAGACAGCGGAATCTCTTGAACTAGGAGTGCCCGTAGTGTCTTGGTCCATTGGTGATGACGCCGTATTTTTGTATAGCGAGCGGAAGCGTGTGGACTTCGCAGAAAAATTGGTATTGAGATCAGGAGATGTTCTAATCATGGGTGGAAAATCAAGGTTGCTGTATCACGGGATCCAGAAGATCAAGTTGAATACGGCACCACCGGCAATAATCAATGCCACACACATGATACCAGGACGCCTGAACCTTACCTTTAGGAAGTATTAATCTTGTAGTAGCATGTAATCCAGTAGTAACGTGTATTAGAGACACAGTATGTATGATGGTTGGTTATTCAATAAAAGCAGTGTTGGTTATTAAATTCCACTTGCGTTCCACCATCTTTACTTATAATCTCATGAATCAATAGGTTGTGGACTCGGTACCGAAGGTAACCTGAGCATCCTCACCGAAGAACAAGCCGGCAAGAGCGGCACCATTCTAACGGGAACATTCCCAGAAAACGGCATCGAAGCCTCAGTATTATTCGACTCCGGCGCCTCTCACACCTTCATATCGCCATCGCTTGCGAAGAAGTTGGGGCTAGATGCGGATGAGCTGCCGAACTTCTTGGTTACTCTCCCATCGAAGGAGCGGGTACAATGTACCAAGTATTACAAATCAGCCACCATTCAAATCAAAGGTGAAGCGTTTCCCATTTCCTTCATCGAATTCAACGGATTGGGATTCGACTTAATTATTGGAATGAACTGGTTGGAGCGGCACAAGGGGAGAATCCTATGCGCCGAGCACCGATTGCTGCTCAAGAGTCCATCTGGGGTCACTGTTTCATACCGCCAGAGACCGAGAGAGCCTTCAACTACAGTCATCTCCGCCATGGCAATGTATCGGGAGCTCAGAAAAGGGCATGAAGTGTATTTATGTCACGTGCAAGACCTGGAGAGAGATCCAGAGTTCAGTGACGAGGTAGCAGTAGTCTCAGAATTCCCTGATGTATTTCCGAAAGAGCTACCTGGTATGCCACCACAGAGGGTTATGAAGTTTACTGTGATGCATCAGGCAGGGGATTAGGGTGTGTACTCATGCAGAATGGGAAGGTAGTCGCCTACACTTCCCGACAGTTGAAGAAACATGAGGAAAACTATCCCACACATGACTTGGAGCTTGGAGCTATTGTTTTTGCATTGAAAATCTGGCGCCACTACCTGTATGGTGTCCAGATGACCGTATATTCGGATCACAAGAGTTTGAAGTATGTATTCACCCAGAAGGAGTTAAACATGAGACAAAGAAGATGGGTTGAATTTCTTAAGGACAATGACATTGATTTGCAGTACAAAGAAGGGAAAGCTAATGTTGTAGCAGACGCACTGAGTCGACGAGCACATTCCCTAAACGCCATTGTGGCTAGCTCGAGTCTTATGGACGACATACGTAGAGCACAGCAGGGTGATCAGCGAATGATGGAGATCAGTCAAAAGTTGTCTGACGGTACATTTGAGGGTGGAAAACATGAGTTCCAGTTACATGATGATGGACTCATCAGATTGAAGGGCAGATTGTGTATTCCCAGAGACAGCACCGACATAAAGGAGCATATTCTTCGAGAGTCCCACACTTCTTCCACATCTGTCCATCCAGGAGCTTCTAAGATGTACAAAGATCTAAAGAGGCATTTCTGGTGGAGTGGTATGAAGGGCGACGTGACAGAATATGTGATTCGATGTCTCACTTGTCAGAATGTGAAATTCGAACATAGACGACCAGGAGGTATGGTAAAGTCTATGCCAGTTCCAGAGTGGAAGTTTTATGATATCTCTATGGACTTCGTGGTGGGACTACCACCTACGAGAGGAGGGTTAAATATGATTTGGGTTGTTGTTGACCGACTGACTAAGGTTGCTAGGTTTATTCTGATGAAAGACACTTGGAAAGTGCCTAAGTTAGCAGAGCTATTTGAGAAAGAGATTATCAGACATCATGGAGTTCCAAAGACTATTGTTTCAGATCGAGATACTAGATTTCTCTCACGATATTGGCGAGCTACTCGCGAAGCACTTGGCACTGAGTTGAAGCTTAGCACAGCATTTCATCCTCAGATAGATGGTCAGTCAGAGAGGACTATTCAGACCTTAGAGGACATGCTACGAGCATGTGCCTTGGATTTCCAGGGCAGCTGGATAGATAGACTACATCTCATCGAGTTTGCTTATAATAACAGCTATCACGCCTCTATACAGATGTCACCTTTTCAAGCCTTATATGGCAGACCATGTCGCACACCATTGTGTTGGGACGAGTCTAGTGAGACCGTCATCATTGGCCCTGAGTACTTAGAGCAAGTCCAGGCAGAAGTACAACAAATCAGAAGTAACATGAACGCAGCACAAGACAGACAGAAATCATATGCTGATGAGAGGCGACGAGACCTCGAGTTCGCAGTTGGCGACCAGGTATTTCTATGAGTATCACCCATGAAGGGTGTATTCAGATTTGGGCAGAAGGGCAAGCTAAGCCCGAAATTTGTAGGACCCTACGCTATCATAGAGCGGGTGGGCCTTGTGGCATATCGACTTGATTTGCCAGCTGAGTTGGGCAAAGTACACAATGTTTTTCATGTGTCTCAGCTTAAGAAATACATGCCTCATCCTTCTCATGTTCTACAACCAGAGACACTCTCATTAGAACCAACAATGCGGTATGTGGAAACACCGCAACGAATCTTAGACAGAAGACTCGAGATACTCGAAACAAATCTGTGAGTCTAGTAAAAGTTATTTGGTCAAACCACGATGTGGAAGAGGCCACATGGGAATTAGAAGCAGATATGCGAGCGAAATTTCCCTCATTATTTACCGACTAGACGCTTTAGTCTAGGGTACGGGGGCGTACCCCTCCTTTTTGCGGGGGTAGAGCCTTTTTTGTTGTGAGTTTAGTATGCATTTTTGCACTTTTGTGCATTTCAGTGACACTTTGTCTTGTATGTGTTCTTGTGAAACACTGTTCAGTATATATCAGTGACACTTTGTCTTGTATGTGTTCTTGTGTAACACTGTTCAGTATATTCAGTAACTTTGTCTTGTATGTGTTCTTGTGTAACACTGTATCTGAATGTACTTACTTCTACTTGTTGGTGTGTACTTTGTTACACTACAATGAAAAGTTATGTGCATACACTGCACTATTTGATATGAAAAGTGACTGTGTTATTACATTACACCATATTGTTCCAAAGTATTCCTGTTGTGTTTGATGTACACTGTGAACTTAGGAATATAGAGACTTGGGACTTGATCCCTAAAAACTAGATTGAGTTGTGGATACTTAGTGGAACTTGATTCCCCACAACCTTAAATTTAGATATGAGACTTCGGGGCGAAGTCCTTTTTAAGGGGGGTAGATTGAAATACCCCAAATCTAATTAATATTATTAAACCATTATTTAATGGAAATAATCCTATTATAAATCATTTCACGTACGCATGCAAACCCATGCATGAGAACGTTACGTAAAAACAGTCGTTTCTTCATAAACGCTAAAACGCCTTAGAAGCATATGGTCAAACATGACCTTGTATGACCCTCTAATAAAACCAAATGGTCATACACTTTATATGAATATATAAATATTCGCTATATTCAGTCAAAACGCAAAAGCTCGGGAGTGCTCACGCCCGCTCCTTAAAGCACGAAAAGTCCGGAGGAGTGCCGAGGTGGCACGAACTCCTATAAAATTAATTCCTTGAGTTCCTAACATCATTATTAACCATTATAAAGAGAACCCACGAAGTGGTTTCTCAAAATTCAGCAAAAACAAAGGAGGATTTCTTAGCGCTCCTTTTTGCCCGGGTGTGTCCCGATGGCCCGTAAATTATGTCATGGGTTGATATAACCCCATATAACCCAATGTAACATCTTAATATATGTTTATTTACTATAATAAGTGTTTACAAACACTTGGAACTCATAAAAACAATTGTTTCCCAAAATTTCCTTAGAGCACAAAAACACACCTTCGGGTGTCACGAAAACGCGTTTTACGCAATTGCCTTGTAGTTTTTGACATGCCACGAATTGGTAATCTTAAATAGGGTTAAAATGACCTTCTAAATCAGTTGGTGTGACTAGTCAACAAGACTCTCTATAGGGGCCGATTTTGAGAGCAAAAACTAGTATAAAATTGCATTAAAAGTTTATAAAAGGCATAGAACATGGTGACTCACCTTCCCATGTGTTATATTACTTAATGTCAAAGTATGTAGGTCTCATTGACCATCAAGCTGTCGAAATTAGGCCATGGAATAAGGCCATGTGAGCTAGAACAAAAACAAATGAAAAGCAAAAAGTAGATCTAGAATTCACTTTTCTTGATTCCTTCTTTTCCATGTGACCTAACATGCTTGTCCTTGGCTCTTCAATGTCATTAAGACACCCCATTTGACCCTTGAATTCGTGACTCTACAAGGGAGGAAAAGACAAGCCTAACTTAGAAAAATCAAAAGAATAACTTACCTAAATTTCCTTGTCTTCTAGCTCACAATCATTTTCTTTCCAACTCTTGCCTTGTCACACACCACATGCCGAAATTATGCAGAATGGGCATTTATTGAGCCAATAAACCATGTAATAAACTAAGGAAAAGTAAAGTCATTTGACATTAAAAATTGACAAAGCAAAAATCAAATTCCAAATGCATTTTCTTACCTTATACAATTCGTGAGTCTCATTCTTCTCCTTGCCCTCTTCATCCACGAATTGGTAAGCTCCTAGCTCTCTCTTCTTGCTTCATCTTCTTCCTTTGAAGCTCTTAAGTCCATTAATGGAGTTTTAACTTCTATCTTCATCTTTAAGGTAATTTCCTAGCATTTCTTGTCAAACCTTGAAGCAAAACTCTTCCTAGCATCAACAAGGGTTCGGCATCAATTAGTTCCCAAGGAGGTTGTCCAAACCAACATTAATCCAAGGAGCATCTCAAGGTTATCTTAAGGTAGTTTTAATGCTTGAAAATCCTTAAAGCACATTTTTATGTGTAACCAAGTTCTACTTCTTCTAAGTCCTTTTCTTCTTCATTTTGATGAAGGAAAACTTGTTCTTCATCTACCTTAGGAGTGCCGAATTTAAGGAGAAAAGTCTAAGGTAAATTCTTGTAAAACTACTTACAAATCTACTTAAGATCTTTATTAAGATCTAACTCCTAAACCTTCACCACTTGCATATAACCGAAGTGGAGCATCAAAATTCCTTGGAGAAAGCTTGGAGATTCAAGAGGAGTTCAAGCACTTAACCACCTTTGTTAAGAAGTAAGTTTACTAAGTAAATCTTTATGTTATAAGCTTTGTTAAGCTTCTAAAAATTATACAAAAATTATGTACATCTCCTAGGTTTATTAAACCGAAACTATATGGTATTATATGCCAAAAATACAATCTATAACTTATATAGAAAATATTTACCTTAAGACACATTTTTGTGTCACAAAATTTAGTTATGTTACATATTAATTCAAGCCGAATTACAAGGGCAAAAATGCTTATTTTGAGCTAAGAATTTATATAAGACATTACAATAATTTTTACATGAGTTATATACTCCTATGAATTTATGTATATTATTATGACATATAAATCCACTTTTATATACTATATGGTCACCATAAATATGGCCGAATGTCTAATGTAAATAGATTTTAATGACTACTTAGGTATATAAACTTATACATAAAGTTTGGTGAGTTAAAAATATTTATTAGTGCTTAAATGGCTAATTAATTAAGTTAAGTGGCTTAAATGTAATTTTTACAAAATTTAGTGTATTATTGTGAAAGCCGAGAGCTAAAGGGGTATTTTGGTGAAATTATGATATAATATAAGGTTAGGAATTAAGTTTAAGAATTTTAGATAATTTAAACAAGTGTTAAAATAACTTTTTATAAGTTTTGGGCTATTATGTAATTTATAAAAGTTGTTATGAAAGTTTAGAACATAAAAGGGCGAATTCATAATTAAGAGATTTATTAGGTCACCTTTGAAATTTTGAGGAATTATATATTTAGACTTTAGTTTATAAGTTTAAGAATATTATAAAGTTTTGGGATGAAAATGTAATTAAGGAAGAATAAGACAAAGCCGAATTACTTTGGGGTTAGTTTGGTAATTTAAGAATTTATATATATATATTCGGCATTTATGGAGAATTAAAATTAAAACTATAGTTTATAAGGCATTATGTAAAGTTTAAGATTTTGTGGTTAAATTGTAATTATAGGAAATATATATTGCCGAGAATTTAAGGGGCTAAGTTGTATTTTTGAAAGTTATATATTAAAAGCTATATACCAAAATATTATGTAGTTTTGTGCTAATTAAATAGAATTAAAACTCTATATATAAAGATTAGAATTTAAATATAAAGTTTATGAATTAATGTGGTTGTTTTAAATAACCGAAATATAAGGGTGAAATTTAGATTTAAATAAATATAGGTCCTATGGATATTTGGAGGAATTAGAAGAAAGAATTTTAATTAAAGGAATTATGGAATTAGAACTATGGCTTATATAGTTATAAGGAAGTTAAAAAAACAATAATATTATTTATGACTAAAAGGAGAATAATGAGATTATAAGAATATTATGTCATTGTAAGACATTTAAATATAGTTAAGAAAATTATAAGTTGTTATGTCACTTAGACAATTAAAATAAACAACAAATAGTACATGAATATATGAATACATATATGTACATTAAAGGATTTATAAATAAATCAAAAGGAATAACAAATAAGTTATACATTAAATCATGAGGTAATTAAAAGAAATAAACCTCACATGAAATAACAAATACGAGATTTGTTAAAGATCCAATAGATTATTATATAAGGGTAACATAAATTAACCCTCTCAGTTAATCCTATTCTAGGACTTTGTTTGACCAGACGTTGACCAGGGTATTCAACTGCAACCTACGGTGAACGGTATGGGATTCTTGCAACCTGTTTTCTACCGGATTACACCGGCTTGTGTGCTATCTGTTGTTTGAAATAACGACCAAGATAATTAATGTAAACTGTTGTTTTACTCTTGTGCACTGTTGTATTATTTTATGTGCGTGAATGATGCTGACTACAACGTGTATGTCCCACGCATACAAACACTACTATACCAGTGGATTAAATACCTGCGCTTCAGTATACCGAGGACTTGTACTCAAGTCTCTCACTAACTTCACTTTATAACAAACGTCATTATCCTAAACGTGATAATTGACAATACACATTGTGTTCTTGTTTAACGTCTTATATGACACTTAACAACTCTATACTACGAGAACGAGGAGCCCAGTTGGATCTGGCCATGCATGCTACAGGAGCTGTACCTGTCTCAGGTCGTCTCCTATCTACGTCGCGACGGAACTTTCAGTTGGGAGGAAGACTCTATTCCTCTCGGGTTTCTAATGCCCATCAGTTCAGTTTGAGGAAGACTTCATTCCTCTAGTGGGATTCTATTTCACGCCTCTCAGTTCAGGGTTTAACTACGTTATCTCCTGGGGTTTTTATACCCAACCTTTCAATCTTAACGAGGTCACTATACCTCCACTATTTAGATATTCAGTTATACCTGTCAGTCCCATTGTGTGGACCGACTATCATTAAAGAATTTCAGTTCAGCTAACTTGACCTTCTGGTCTTGTTCTATGTGACATTATTGTCCTTGTATGGATACTTGTTATTATCCTACTATGCTTGTTTACAGCTTTATAAAAATGAACTGCATGTGTTCGACAAAGTAGTTGGTGTGGCCCGGTAGACGATGGGCTGCACGTTTTCCATACCAGCATTGTTTGCTGAGCCCCTTTGGGGGCACCCCCATTTTTCAGGTACCTGAAGTTGAGAAGATTACCACACCGAGTGTAGGTGGGGTAGATTCAAGCTATGGGAGTCTTCTATAGTTCTTGTTTTTACTTAAGTATTTTACATTAGAGTTTGATTCCTAGTATCTCGGATTGTATTCGTATTCAGACCGTGACTTTTGGAGTTGTATTTGGACTTAGCCTTGTTGGTCACAAGGGTGGCCAACGGCATTGTAATACCGCCCGGTTGTTGTATTTATTTCCGCTGCAGTTGTATTTTATTTGGGAGTGATCGCCGTTCAGTTATTGGATTTCGGGTTGGGGTGTTACAAAAGTGGTATCAGAGCGTAGTACGCTCTGGATACAAGGATACACCGAGATTAGGATATCTAAGCTTTAGGTTACGGGTTGAGTGATAGTATTGAAAGGAGTTTAAGTTAGTTTTACTTAGACTACTATCCAAGACCAAGATTGTGACCACAGTATCTAATATACCTCAACATCCTGCAGATGTCAGGAAGAGGAGGACGCCGTGGACAGGCTGATGAGGAGCCAAACATCAGGCTGGCAGACATTGCTACTTTAATCGCTCAGGCATTTGCACAGGCGGGGGTTGCACAGCAGCAGCAGCTACCTCCACCACCACCACCCAGGGAGAGAGATTGGGTGAAGAGTTTGGCTGATCTGAGGCCAACTGCATTCAAGGGGCAGACTGACCCTGCTCACTTAGAGACATACATCATGGAGATGGAGACAGCGTTCGAGACGCTTGCAGTCCCAGCTAGGGAAAAGGTGAGGCTTGCAGCCTTTTATCTGAAGGATGCAGCGAGAGATTGGTGGAACATGGTGAAAGCCGACCACCTGGATGACCCAGCTTTTACTTGGGGACATTACACTGCACTATGAGAGGCAAATACTACCCGGCCCACACCAGAATGGTGAAGACTAGGGAGTTTGACGCCTTGGAGCAGACGGGGAAAATGACCGTGGATGAGTATTATGCCAAGTTTACTTCACTACTCCGGCTACTACCCGGTATAGGATACTCGGACCAGGTGTTGGTCGACCGGTTCTACGGGGGACTGAGCCCTCGACTTCAGTTTGGGATGGGACCAATCATCCCCACCAGTTTACAGGTAAAACAGGAGAGACATAAACAGTTGAAAATTTTATTACATAGTATACCCCGTCATGGGAGATTTGGAGATTGATACCTTGAGATTTCAGGAATGCTATCATGCTGCCTCCGTGTGGAGATCACTTGTAAGAGAAGGGATGCTTTGAGCTCCCAAAAGAGGAAGGACGGACCTGGTGGCGAAGATGCCAAGCAGGGGAACTCCAACAAAGGAACAAACCCTATCAGAAAGGACAGGGGTCCTATCAAGGGAAGGGGAACCAAACTACTGGGAACCCCCAGTCAGGAACCCACGGAGCAGCAACTTCACAGAAAACCTACCCATCTAAGGGTAGGCACTCTAATCAGACAGTTAGATTTGAACTTTTGTGATTACTTCAGTACCGTTGGAATGTATAATTAACCTTGATTGTATTAGGTTCTGGACATGGCTCAAACACGGGCCAGAAGTATGTCCGCCGTTTCAACTGTAGCAGTGTGGAAAGGATCACCCCGGCGTAGACTGCCAAGGGGAGAAAGTCAGTGCCGCTACTGTCAGATACTCGGACATCGTGCCTTCGAGTGTATCCGAAACCCGGAGAGCAGGAACTACCGCCCGGGAGCAAAGCCAAACACCGGCCAAAAGAATGGAGCTAGCGATACTCGCCCTCCACCAACAAACCAGGCTCAGGGGTATAAGGGCAAAGGCCCAGCATCGGGACCCGCCCTGCATGTCATGGACCGCTCAGATGAGGCTGGTCCTTCTACCAACCCAGGTATTTCTAAACCATGTGAACCTGTTATTGAGCAATGGATGATGTGAATGAGTGCTTGCATGCCTTGATTGCCTAATTGAGTAGGAAAGAATTAGTAAAACTCACTAGTAAAATTTAAACCACGTAGGAAGCTATAAGATATGCTTTCCTATCCCCTCACCGCCCTCCCTGGAGAAAAACATTATCAAAGTACAAGAACCAGGGAACGAACAATGTAGGGTTATCCAACCAGGTTTGATACTACTCAAAGAATACCTAACACCGGAGACACAGATTGCAATCATAGAAAATGTCGAATTGGGAGCAGGACCAGGAGGGTTCTACACTCCAGAATTTCCAGGAGGATCAAAGATGAAGCTGAAAATGATGTGCTTAGGAAAGGATTGGAATCCTTACTCAAAGACCTACCAGGATACAAGAAATGGAGATGGAGCACAAGTGCCAAAAATCCCAGAAGAATTTTTACAAATTGTGGAACAAGCAGTTAATACAGCTCAAACTAGAAGAAGATCCAGTTCCCAACTTAAGGGCTGATCTATGTATCATCAACTTCTATGAAGAAGGAGGCCGCTTAGGACTACACCAGGACAATGATGAAACAAAAGGGTCCCTTGAACAGGGGATACCAGTATTGTCTTTGTCAATTGGAGATGACGCAGAGTTCCTTTATGGCGAGCAGAAGCGTGTGGACCTTGCAAAGAAAATCATATTGAGTTCAGGAGATGTTTTAGTAATGGGTGGAAAGTCAAGGTTGCTATACCATGGAATTAAAGGATTAAATTAAACACAGCACCTTCGACAGTGATAAACACCACTCACATGAAACCAGGAAGATTAAGTTTGACTTTTAGAAAGTACTAGTATTGTAATTGTTTGGACATCTGAAAGGAGATCATCTCATCATGAAGCATTATTGTTATGAAAGTGAATGTCTTTAGACCCCCATCATATATCAAAGTACTTACTCAGATTCTGTTATTAGGTTGTACTAAGGAGACGGAAGGTGCCTTAAGTATACTTACTGAGGAGGAGGCCAGCAAGGGCGGCGCGATCCTCACTGGTACCTTTCCGGTTAATGGAGTGGATGCTAGTACTTTCGACTCCGGAGCCTCACATACTTTCGTTTCGCCTTCGCTTGCGGGGAAGTTGGGGCTAGACGCTGTAGAGTTACCTGATTTTAAGGTGGCACTCCCGTCTAAGGAGAAGATCAGTTGCACTCGTCTTTATAGAGGAGCCACTATCCGCATTAAGGAGGAGGAATTTCCTATGACCTTATTGAGTTCAGAGGTCTAGGATTCGATGTTATAGCCGGGATGGACTGGCTGGGGCGGCACAGAGGCCGCATTCTTTGTGCAGAGCGCAGATGTTACTTAAGAGCCCATCAGGAGTGACAGTATCTTACCGTCAGAGCCCTAGAGCATCAACCGTCTATAAAAGATATCTGCTATGTCCATGTACAAGCACGTCAGGAAGCAGAAGGAAGTATACCTATGCTATGTTCAGAATGTAGAGCACGACCCTGATTTTGATCCGCTATGCCAGTGGTGTCGGAATTTCCAGATATTTTCCAAAGGAACCTTCCAGGCTTACCGCCACCAGAGAGGTAGAGTTCCCATCGAATTACTACCAGATACCGGTCCCATAGCTAAGGCACCGTACCGTATGGCACCAGCAGAGATGCTGAGCTGAAGGAGCAGCTGAAAGATTTATTGGACAAGGGATACATACGACCTAGCGTATCTCCTTGGGGAGCACCTGTTCTGTTTGTGAAGAAGAAGGATGGAAGCCTTCATTTATGTATTGATTACAGAGAGCTTAATGCAGTATCGGTGAAGAACAAATATCCATTACCACGTATTGATGATTAATTTGATCAGCTCAGAGGAGCAAAGGTGTTCTCGAAGATCAATTTGAGATCAGGATACCATCAGATACCTATCAGGGAGCATGACATAGAAAAGACAGCATTCAGAACACGGTATGGCCACTATGAGTTTACAGTTATGCCTTTTGGCTTGTCAAATGCACCTGCAGTCTTCATGGATTTGATGAACAGATTATTTAGAGAGCAGTTGGATAAGACCGTGGTTGTATTCATCGATGACATCCTCATCTATTCAAAGTCTAAGGAAGAGCATGAGAGTCACCTCCAACATGTACTTGAGATCTTAAGGGAGAACCAGCTTTATGCTAAGTTCTCCAAATGTGAGTTTTGGTTGGACAGAGTTTCCTTTTTAGGACATGTTATCTCTGATGCTGGGATCGCAGTGGATCCAGCAAAGATAGAAGCAGTTCGCACTTGGCCTAGGCCAAAGACATTACGGACATCAGGAGTTTCCTTGGTTTAGCAGGATACTACAGAAGGTTTGTCAGAGACTTCTCCAAAATAGCCAAACCTATGACCAGCTTAATGAAGAAGGACGCACCTTTCACATGGACTACTGAATGTGAGACCTCATTCGAGCTTTTGAAGAATGCTTTGACAACAGCACCAATTTTGACTATACCTGAAGGCACAGAGGGTTATGAAGTTTACTGTGATGCATCAGGCAGAGGATTAGGGTGTGTACTCATGCAGAATGGGAAGGTAGTCGCCTACGCTTCCCGGCAGTTGAAGAAACATGAGGAAAACTATCCCACACATGACTTAGAGCTTGGAGCTATTGTTTTTGCACTGAAGATCTGGCGCCACTACCTGTATGGTGTCCAGATGACCGTATATTCGGATCACAAGAGTTTGAAGTATGTATTCACCCAGAAGGAGTTAAACATGAGACAAAGAAGATGGGTTGAATTCCTTAAGGACTATGACATTGATTTGCAGTACAAAGAAGGGAAAGCTAATGTTGTAGCAGATGCACTTAGTCGACGAGCACATTCTCTAAATGCCATTGTGGCTAGCTCGAGTCTTATGGACGACATACGCAGAGCACAGCAGAGTGATCAGCGAATGATGGAGATCAGTCAGAAGTTGTCTGACGGTACATTTGAGGGTGGAAAATATGAGTTTCAGCTACATGATGATGGACTAATCAGATTGAAGGGAAGATTGTGTATTCCCAGAGACAGCACAGATATTAAGGAGCATATTCTTCGAGAGTCCCACACTTCTTCCACATCTGTCCATCCAGGAGCTTCTAAGATGTACAAAGATCTGAAGAGGTATTTCTGGTGGAGTGGTATGAAGGGCGACGTGACAGAATATGTGATTCGATGTCTCACTTGTCAGAAAGTGAAATTCGAACACAGACGACCAGGAGGTATGGTACAGTCTATGCCAGTCCTAGAGTGGAAGTTTTATGATATCTCCATGGACTTCGTGGTGGGACTACCACCTACGAGAGGAGGCCTTAATATGATTTGGGTGGTTGTTGATCGAATGACTAAGGTTGCTAGGTTTATTCCGATGAAGGACACTTGGAAAGTGCCAAAGTTAGCAGAACTATTTGAGCAGGAGATTATCAGACATCATGGAGTACCTAAGACTATTGTTTCAGATCGAGACACTAGATTTCTCTCACGATACTGGCGAGCTACTTGCGAGGCACTTGGCACTGAGTTGAAGCTTAGCACAGCATTTCATCCTCAGACAGATGGTCAGTCAGAGAGGACTATTCAGACCTTAGACGACATGCTACGAGCATGTGCCTTGGATTTCCAGGGCAGCTGGATAGATAGATTACATCTCATCGAGTTTGCATACAATAACAGCTATCACGCCTCTATACAGATGTCACCTTTCCAAGCCTTATATGGCAGACCATGTCGCACACCATTGTGCTGGGACGAGTTAGTGAGACCGTCATCATTGGGCCTGAGTACTTAGAGCAAGTCCAGGCAGAAGTACAACAAATCAGAAGCAACATGAAAGCAGCACAAGACAGACAGAAATCATATGCTGATGAGAGGCGACGAGACCTTGAGTTCGCAGTTGGCGACCAGGTATTTCTACGAGTATCACCCATGAAGGGTGTATTCAGATTTGGGCAAAAGGGCAAGCTAAGCCCGAAATTTGTAGGACCCTACGCTATCATAGAGCGGGTGGGCCTTGTGGCATATCGACTTGATTTGCCAGCTGAGTTGGGCAAAGTACATAATGTTTTTCATGTGTCTCAGCTTAAGAAATACATGCCTCATCCTTCGCATGTTCTACAACCAGAGACACTCTCATTAGAACCAACAATGCGGTATGTGGAAACACCGCAACGAATCTTAGACAGAAAGACACGAGATACTCGAAACAAATCTGTGAGTCTCGTAAAAGTTCTTTGGTCAATTCACGATGTGGAAGAGGCCACATGGGAACTAGAAGCTGATATGCGAGCGAAGTTTCCCTCATTATTTACCGACTAGACACTTTAGTCTAGGGTACGGGGGCGTACCCCTCTTTTTTTGGGGGGTAGAGCCTTTTTCGTTTGAGAATTTAGTATGCTTTTTGTTGCACTTTGGTGCATTTCAGTGACACTCTGTCTTGTATGTGTTCTTATGTAACACTGTTCAGTATATATCAGTGACACTTTGTCTTGTATGTGTTCTTATGTAACACTGTTCAGTATATATCAGTGACACTTTGTCTTGTATGTGTTCTTGTGTAACACTGTATCTGAATGTACTTTGTACTTCTACTTTTTGGTGTGTACTTGTTACACTACAATGAAAAGTTCATGTGCATTACACTGCACTATTTGATATGAAAAGCGACTGTGTTATTACATTACACTATATTGTTCCAAAGTATTCCTGTTGTGTTTTGATGTACACTGTGAACTTAGGAATATAGAGACTTGGGACTTGATCCCTAAAAAACTAGATTGAGTTGTGGATACTTAGTGGAACCTGATTCCCCACAACCTTATAATTTAGATATGAGACTTCGGGGCGAAGTCCTTTTTTAAAGGGGGTAGATTGAAATACCCCATATCAAATTAATATTATTAAACCATTATTTAATGGAAATAATCTTATTATAAATCATTTCACGTACGCATGCAAACCCATGCATGAGAACGTTACGTAAAAAGTCGTTTCTCCATAAACGCTAAAACGCCTTAGAAGCATATGGTCAAACATGACCTTGTATGACCCTCTAATATTCAAACCAAATGGTCATACAATTATTATATGAATATATAAATATATTCCCTAAGCTATATTCAGTCAAAAACGCAAAATGCTCGGGAGTGCTCACGCCCGCTCCTTAAAGCACGAAAAGTCCGGAGGAGTGCCGAGGTGGCACGAACTCCTATAAAATTATTCCTTGAGTTCCTAACATCATTATTAACCATTATAAAGAGAACCCACGAAGTGGTTTCTCAAAATTCAGCAAAAACAAGGATTTCTTAGCGCTCCTTTTTGCCCGGGTGTGTCCCGATGGCCCGTAAATTATGTCATGGGTTGATATAACCTCATATAACCCAATGTAACATCTTAATATATGTTTATTTACTATAAGTGTTTACAAACACTTGGAACTCATAAAAATTTGTTTCCCAAAATTTCCTTAGAGCACAAAAACACACCTTCGGGTGTCACGAAAACGCGTTTTACGCAATTGCCTGTAGTTTTTGACATGCCACGAATTGGTAATCTTAAATAGGGTTAAAATGACCTTCTAAATCAGTTGTGTGACTAGTCAACAAGACTCTCTATAGGGGCCGATTTTGAGAGCAAAAACTAGTATAAAAATTCCATTAAAAGTTTATAAAAGGCATAGAACATGGTGACTCACCTTCCCATGTGTTATATTACTTAATTTCAAAGTATGTAGGTCTCATTTGACCATCAAGCTGTCGAAATTAGGCCATGGAATAAGGCCATGTGAGCTAGAACAAAAACAAATGGAAAAGGCAAAAAGTAGATCTAGAATTCACTTTTCTTGATTCCTTCTTTTCCATGTGACCTAACATGCTTGTCCTTGGCTCTTCAATGTCGATTAAGACACCCCATTTG